>CAHIKZ030000157.1:920000-1030101 GCA_903632075.3 Acanthosepion pharaonis
GGCATGTGGCAGGTAAGTATAGTTGAAGTATCAATGAGAGATTAAATGCTTTTTTGAGATCAAACTAAGTCAATCTAGTTTAAAAATGGAAAATATGATACCAAAATCCAAAGTCGCATTGGGACAATAAAAGGTGCCTTCCAAAAGTTAAGTATTAAGAAACAGGAAAATTTAATTAGAAACGAAGAAAGGAGTACTAAACAGTTATGTTATATCAGTAATCCTATATGGCAGTGAATACTGAACTATCTCATCACAGATGAAGAAGAGACTTGAAGCAACAGAAATGTTCTACAGAAAGATTCTGAGAACATAGACTGAACATGTGTGCAACAAAGAACTTTTAGAATGAAAACAAAAGAGACACTTATACATCACATCAGAAAGAGAATGCTTGGAAAATTAGAGATTCACAGGACATATTGAAGGCAAGAAAGATGGAGAAAAGCAGCACATAACCAACCTAAAGTTCATGTGTAAATGGTTGACAGAACAGTGATTAAGAGATATAGCAAAAAAAACAAAAAAAAAAAAACAGACATTACTAAGAGCTATAAAGAACAGGAAATTACAGGATTGCTCACATCCTGAAGCAACATGAAACATAGATCATCATCAAAATTGAATGAAAACAGTCATCAGTTAAGACCGTCTTAAAATGGTCAGCTCCTCCACCGCTCTAGTAAATACCTGACTTTTCATGCTAACCTCTACAAGAGCCAGATCAGGCAAAAAATGGAGTACTGTTGTCATATTTGGGTGGGAGCTGCCCAGACCTCACTCTCCAGCCTTGATAGAGTTCAAAAGCATCTCCAAGCCCACATGGGTAACAAATTCTTCTCCAACCTCTCTCTCACAGGCAGGATGTGGCGAGCCTCTTGCTGCTGTATTACTACTTCCAAGGAAAGTGCTTGGATGAACTACATTCCACCAGCTCAAACTCTTCATGCCAAGAACACGCCATGCCATTTACATAGTAGTAAATCACCTATATTCCATTGGTGAGAAGTAAGTTCCACTTGAACCACGTCTCTGTGGAACCAACTCACAAGAGGATGTTTTGCCAATCACTACAATCTTAACCTGTTTAAGTCGAGGGTTAACTTATCTTCCCCTCCTATCTACACAAATTGCCTCTTCACCGGTTACTTTGAGCAGCCCCTGGGCCTTGTACAGGGTGAACCTTACTGTACAATATATCTCCACATTAGAAGGCTTTAGCTTAAAAGGAAACAAAATAAAGAAAAACAGTCATCTCAAATATACAGGGTGTCCCAAAATAATGTATACACTCTTTAAATATTAATAGTTAATAATAGATTACCATGATGTGAGAACTTATATGGATGAAAATATGCAAAACAGATGGATTGGAAGAAGAGGGACAGTTGAATACCCACCTAGATCACCAGATTTGACACCTTTAGATTTCTTTTTGTGGGGGTTTCTAAAAGACAAAGTTTACAACAGTCATCAAGCATGACATCCATATAGGAGTTTAAATCGGTCTTGTAAGTCTAATAATACAGCAACAAAAGGCTTTTTCTTTGTTTTATACCTAATAATATTAAAAAGAAAAACAATAAAAAATTACTATTTAAGAATAGCAAAATATACCATACAGTCTGTGGGTCAGACAAAATGTCATGGTGGGTTGGATTTAGCTTGCAGACTGTACTTATGCCAACACCTTCTATATACCATCAAATATACTGATTAATCTCAATCAATAAAGGAAAAAAAACAATTTTTCTTATAGAAATCAAATAATAAACCATCAGAAAGTACACAAAGGAACTAGCACAATCAATAGAATGAATCAAAGGATTTTCTTTTTTTTTAGTACTGTAGGGTGTTTCAATACCCCACAAATCATCTTTCCTTAATATTTAGCAAGTGGCAAATCAAATTTTCATTAGTCAAGTAGCTTTCTAAATACCTCTGTCAAGTAACTGCTAGAAGTTTCTTGAATATTGTAGTTGACAGGAAAGCACTAAGCCAGAAGAGAGATCCACAAGAAGTGAAAGAAAAACTTGTAATTTTCTAATACAGCTTCCTTATTTTGCCATTATGGTCACATACAAAAAACAAACATCTTTTTCAATTTTTTTTTTACACTATTTGCATTATCCAAACTGTCGTCCTCATTTTTATTGACATATTCACAACACTTTGGTCATTGTATGCTCTGGCCTTCTTCAGGTGATATACGTTGGAATTTCATTCTGAACCCTTTTTAGTCCACTGGGGTGGTTTGTTCTAGTTCCATGCCTTTTCTGGATATTTCAGTTTCAGTAAATTTCCCTTTAGTAATTCAACTCCCCAAGTTTTTGTTCACTTCTGCTGTGGCCAGGTATTGAACTTACAATTCTTTGGTTCAAGTCACTGGACTGCTTCAACCAATGCTATTATCCACTGAGACATAAAAGCCTTGATTGAAGTAATCCAGTGATTTTACCAAGAGTTGAGAGTTCAATACCTGGTTACAGCAGAGGTGAACAAAAACTTGGACAGTTCAGTTACTGAAGGGAAATTTACTGAAACTGAAATATCCAGAAAAGGCATGCCACATGGAACTAGAACAATCTACCCCATGAACTAAATAAAGGGTTCAATTCAAAATTCCAACATATATCACCTGAAGAAGGCTGGAGCATACAATGGCTGAAATGTGAATATGACAATGAGGAGGGCATCAGTCCAAATAATGTAAATAATTATAATGCCTCATCTCAGAAACAGACTGATTTTTTTTAATTGGATCTTTCAATACAAAATTTGTCTTTCTTTTTTCTTAATTTATTTCAGAAACATCAGAAATAATATATAAGGTAATACATAAGAAAACTAAGAAATAAATGATATATCTACATTTTAAATGGGATGTTTGAAAACTCCCAATGTACTAATGCTGTGACAATGCCCCATGGTACAAAGAACATTAAAAATATAAGAAAATCTCTCTAAGAGATATTTTGATGAAAGTAAGAAAAAAAAATCTTTCACTTGCAAGGAATGAACCAAATTTACTGAATCGAGAAGAATCATTTCCTGAAGTATTTGAAAGTATTCTAGCACCCATAACTGAGATCTCGGTTCAAGCTGAGGTGAAATTATTGCTGTTAGTTCAGCTAACATGAAACTGCAACAACAACCAAATGACAATTGTAGAAGACATTATTTGAACATTACGTCTCCATGAAAACTAGCAGCAGTGAATCAAGAAAGCTTTGACAGATTATCAAATTAACAGACCAGATTTAAAGGGCAAAGTAATAAGGGATTAACAGATGATTGATTGGCTATGAATTACTGACACTGACCTCTGTACAATTATGAAAGGACAGTTTTGCCGACATCCAACTATATTATACCATCTCATTTTAGATATCATCGAAACTTTTATGAATCCATATCTGCCAACTTCATTTTCATATCCAAAACAAACAGTATTTTTTGAATGGATTAATTTAGCTGACAGTATTTCTTATTGCTATAAATGTTATTTTTAGTGGGAGACATGTTCAAGTTTATATCTCAGTTCTGTTTAAGAAAATAAAAACAGGAATATCATGTGAACTCACTAAAAATAACATTCACAGCAATAAGATATTTTATATATATATATATATATATATATATATAGTCATAAGGTCTATGAGTAAAAGTGCTCAGTATCAGAGATAGAGTGTATGTAAATTTAAAAATGGACATGGAGGTCAACAAGGAGTAGCGACAGTGTTTCAATGTTTGGATGTAATGGCCTGAAGACTGACCTCAGTACCCACGTGTGTGTGCATATATATATATATATATATATATATATATGTGTGTGTGTGTCTCACAATAAGAAAATAAATAACCGAGTTTGAATTCCAGTACAGTTCATTACATTCACTTATGCATAAATACCCTTGAAAAAGGTATAAATCCATTTCTCTCCCCAGATATGGCTTAAATAGTAGTGCAGACTGACCTCTTTCATCTTGGTCGGCAACCTGTCTAGGAGAAGGACAACCTCTGAATCCAAAACCTGAGGAGGGTCATTTGGAGACCTTGTGACATATTTCTTTGTATTCAGCACAAATTTTCACCACTATAATCAAATCCTATGTGCTGGTAATTTGGCTTTTCAGTTCGAAGATCCGAGCTACTGGACCCTCATACATAAAAAAAATGACAGGAGAATTCATTGTGTGTGTGTATAAAATATGTGTTTGGTGAGAAGTGGATGCAATGTGACCGTCTTTAAAACATTTGTAGATTTATCTATTTTTCCTTTTCTATTCATGTCCTCAGACAAAATCATCTTCATTTTCAGTAAAAATCCCTAAAATCTATCAGGTACAATTTTTCCTGATTAAAAAAAAAAAAAATTGCCAACTTTTGATTTGCTTTCATTTTGTTATTTAAATTGTTTACAATCTCTCAATGTTTTGTGGATGTCAAATATTGGACAAATTTCATACACCTGAACTTCACCACTGCAATATTTATTTAGAAAAAAAAAAAAAATTCTTATCTTATTTTAGAAAATTTTAAAAAAAATTATTTTAAACAGAAATCACAAAATAAATGTATAATACACTAAGGGTTTTTTTTCTAATAACATTTTGCTATAATAGTTATTTCCCTGTCACTGGTGACACCAGGTGGCAGTATAATTTTTTTTTTTATTCCAATGTATTTACAAAATAGGGAGAGGAAATTCCATGAAAAAACAAAGACCAACAATAATAAAAGGAAAATATATTTAAAACCTCACCTAATCATAAGAACTTAAAATTGCTGGGTTTTTTTTTTGGTTGGGGGGGGAGGTATTAAACTCATAAATAAATCTGTCATTAGATACAAATAGTGAAAGATTTTACTTAATTTTATTAATAAACATATGTGTTAGCCAGAAAAAAATACATCAATTCTTTCTTTTGTCTGTTGTGGCAGACAATTTTGGATCATTTTTAATGGAGAATTGCAAGTGATCTGTACTGGAGAGTCAAGTTTCATATCGTCCATGTCAAGTTTATAAATGTTAACACTATATATTAACATTTTAAACAGACAAACCAGCTGTGAGAACCTCAACTCAAACATTGCTAATAGTAGAATTTGATCCAATTATAAGGCGACATCAAAATGTGAAAGTCAAAATATCTCAAGTTTTGAGTTTGATTCCAAACAGTTTCATGGCATCAGTTTTAGCTAACATGGTTAGATATTTATTTTTGCTTTTATTTACTTTTATTACATTTTTTTAAAATACAGCAAAAGAAACTTTTAAAAGTCTAAGAAACAATGACTAAATCTTGATCACAAAAAAAAAAAAGTTGGCTCTGAATTAAAACTTTTTCTTTATAAAATAAAATTTTTTTATCAATATTTGAAATCATCTGAGAGTAAAAGCCAGAGTTGATAAAAAGTGCCAAATATAAAATAAGATAAAATTTCAAAGAATTTCCTTACTGCCAAAGAAATTTTACACTCAATAGCAACTTCATTGATTCTAACAAAAGGCAGACATTTTTTATCTTCACTTTACAAAGTGCCAGAACTCTTTAGTAAAGGAGAATCATTAACTATCCAAACACAAGGTTATTTAAAAGTAAGATGTTTTGGCACTGGGCAAGTTTATTTTTTTTTTTTTTTTTTTTTTTAACACCCCCATATCAACTGCAGTCAGTTCTTTATATGATTACAATATTTTAAGTTTTTCACCAATCCACACAATATTTTCAATTATTTTTGTAAATTTATTTCTCTGAAAAAAAAAAAAAAAAAAAAAAAGGAAGGAAAAAAAAAATGAAAAAGAAAGTATTTCAACTAAGAACAAAGTTATTTTCCCCCCCCAAAACAATTAGTTTAGTGCTTGTAAAATCCCTAACACCCATGGAGAATAAGAATCTACATCAATCTCCCTCTGCTCATCAATGACTTGGTCAAATTTGTTAAATTATAAATGCAGTCTTAAAAGCATACAAATGTGCATTTTGAGAAAATGCATCTTTGATTATTAATATTATGGTAAAATGGAAAAAAATAAATTTTTTACAATTTTTTTTTTTTTTAATTTAATTTTTTTTAACTCTTACAGAAGGCAAAAGAGCTTAAAATCATTAACCTTTAGCACTCTGCATTATTAATAATACTTTCCTTTCCACTGCATTCTTTTTAAAGATTTCTCAATTGCAGTAACCTTATTGTTAATTTCACTCAAAGATGTTTTCTGTTGCCATAGTAGAATATGACAACACAACTATGCAATTCAAACAAATTCAAATTCAGGGATCAGAGTCACCTTCAGTGACATGATAAACCTTTTGCACAGCAAATGAAGTCACGTACAGTGATAAATGTTAAAAAAAAAGGAAAAAAAAAAAGAAAGGCAAATGCAAACATATTAGGTTTTTCTTAAGCATTTGTGCCAATTTCTATGCTAATTATTTACACTATAACACATGAAGCAAATCCGGGAGGACTAACAGTTAAAAGTTGTATCACGTTTCAGCTCCAAATTAGCTTAGCATCACTTTTAATAAATAGAGAGAGGAGAAGAGAGTCAAGAGGGAGAAAGGAATTAAAAAGTGAGGACACAAAGCGACATTAAAAATTAATACTCGAGGAAAATATATATTTCAAAATTTTCATAAAAATTCGAACCTTTTTGCTCTTTCTCCAATCAACACGTACTTACCTGAAAAGAAAGAAAAAATATTTAATTGACAAGGTAAAAATTAGAATTGGAAGTATCTAAATAAAACATGAATGTGCAGGTGGTGTAATGGTTAGTTAAACAAGAGATCAAAGAATAAAATTCCAATTCCAGTTGAGTTTGTTACATTGACTTGTGCACAAATACCCTTGCAAAATACATGAACCCATACTATACAACCATCAAAAGGATATTCATAATAGTTCTCTGATTGCAAATGCAGATATGATTGGCAGAAATAAAAATAAAATTTATTGAGAAAAAGTGTCTGGTACTTTTACTAAGCTTAGATTATGGTAAAAAGACCAAATGTACCAAGGGGTGACTACAATAGAAAATTGTTACACTAATTTCCAAGTGAGAGGGGAACAGGTTTTGTTTTTTTTTTTTTTTACGGGTACATAATCTGATTCTAAATTCTGAAGACCAGAAAGCTCCAAAAACTGATCCCTTTTCCATGGAAAAATGGTCCATTTTAACGGCCATTTTTATATACCACTCATTTCATCTTGATCATATTTACCATTTACAAATAAATTATAATATGCAATTTTCTTTGGTTAATAAGCAATTTAAGGTTTTGATCAGAACTTTGGTTTGATGAATAAAAACAAAAACATTTCAATTTAAGGAGAATTGGTTAAATTTCTAAAGGCAGTATAGAATAATTGTCTTAATTCTTTGCTTAAATTACATTAAAAACAGTAGTGTAGTCAATTAAGATTTAGTCAAATGAGTATATATCTACTTATAAAATAAATGCAAAAATGTCTGTGTCACACTTTTTCAATTAAAGGGACACAACTCTAACTTTCCTTATCTATCTACTTCATATAATAAATGTGAAAATGTCCAGGTGTCACACTTTCAATCAAAGAGACAACTCACTGAAAAATTCTTACATCTGGAGCTATGTTCAAAGACTCAGCCTGAAACGAACATGAGAGTTAGAATCATGGGTGACCTTGAAGCAAGATTTGCTGCTTTGCTGTTGCAGCTTGGCAATGAAACCATCAAAATGGGCCAAAATTAAGATATTTCACTCCCAAATGGTTGTGGAGTTTCAGTCTCAAGACATGATTAACCATGGATACAAACTGGCTTTGTATGATTGATTCTTGTGAGCTAATAATGCAAACTGTGGATAGCGTCAACTGGAAACTTGTCCAAGAAATTCTAAAAGAAATCATGAAGTCCTTTTTCACTGACACTGTGGTTGAACAAGAGTAGGCAATGAATTATCCAATAAAGTTCCTGAATTCATTGAATCCTCTTGGAATGCTGTCAAACAAGCTGGAACTAAAAGAAAATGTGCCAGTTATGCTATTGAGAAATCTGGATCATATAAAGCTTTGTAATGGAACAAAGTTAATTGTCAAGATGCTTCCTCATCTCTTGGAAACAGAGATCTGGTCCAGGAAATGAGGAAAGAGTTTTAATTCCAAGAACCCCCTTAATTCCTCCAGATCTTCCTTTTGAGTTTGAAAGACGTCAGTCTCCAGTGAGAGTGAGCTACGCAATGTCAATAAATAAGTCCCAAGGATAATCATTGAAAGTAACTGCACTTTATATGATGGAAGCCTGTTTTCTCACTGCCAGCTCTCTGTTGGTTGTTCAAGGGTTGAGAATGGAAACAAGCTATTTGTACTGACCCCAAATGGGAAAACCAAAAATGTTGTTTATCATTCAGCTTTGAAATAAGTTCCAAATAGACAAATTATATCATTTTTTTGATGAAAACTTAATTGTTTGAAAAATATTGTTCAAGATTAATAAAATTTAATATGTACTCAATGCATCAAGTGTTATTGTTGGACCAAAACCCAATCAAAAGCCCTCCACAAGATCTAGCTTAAATGCCACCTGATAGGGTGGCTTTTAAGCTAGTACATATATGATACAAATATAGTTTTAAGGTATGCTATATTTATGGGTAAAAGTGTTCAATATGAGGGATAGAGCATATGTAAATATAAAAGTGGACCCTGAGGTCAACACTGAGCAGCATCATAGTTTCATAGTCTAAAAAGATGACCTGAAGTTTGCATTCAAGCATGAAACAGCTTCTTGGTGTTGACCTCAGTGTCCTATATATGTATACACACACACGGTGTGATGGGTAAATTTTCACCATTTGATTTTGTCGACTGCACAGTATCGTAGGGTCAGTTAGGCACCATCTGTGAGAAAAAGATCACGATAACACAATTCACTCTGCCTGAAATTTCATCTAGAGGCCATGGTGGAAGCCAATGGGGATTTTATTGAATAAATTTACTCTTTAGTATTTCAAGATATTTTTGTGTAATTTTGGTAAATATATCTTTTAAAATGAGATGTCAGAGTTATTTTCATTTTTGCATAATTTAAATGACAATTTATTCACATTTTATATATATATATATATATATATATATATATATAAAAAGAATTAATGTATTTATTTTTAATCCATCATTTTTTTCTTCCCTTCATGGCTTTGCTGTAAAGCACACTGCATTAAGCAATGTTTTCCCATACAGACAGTGATCCAGGTTCAATCACTGGCCATTTTTTTTTAAACTATTTCTCAAATCTGCAGGCCAATAGACATAATACACACACCTTATAAAAATGGGTCATCTATTTCAAATACAAAGTATCATATATATATCTCAATCAATTACAGGACAAAGTCTACCCCAAAACTGACCAGTCCTAGATTTCACAAAGTAATCATTACCTAAACCATCATGCAATATTTCTTATTTCAATTAAACATCACAGTGAATTGGATTTCATATATACATTCAAACTGTGACACACCAACAATTCATAAAACCAGCAGTTTATAGATCAAACAAATAAAAAAAAAAAAAAAACTATCATGCAATACACATGGTGCATACCAACTATGCCCAATCAATAGAAACACATGGTAACAATGTGATAAATGGAACATTTCTGAACCAATCGGTGACAACCAATTCAAATGGACCAATCATAACACATGGATCGACAACTAATCAATTAACAGAAAAATCAACGGATTACAGTGTTGATAGCAAGACTACCACTATATATTTGGGAATTGCGAAGCAGGCTTTTTGTCACCAGTTCCTTCCCCTGATGATAATTTCAGACAGAATCAAAAGCTTTGGAGAATCATCTACAGTCACAGTGATCATTATAATTTTTTTCTCTCTCTCATATATATATATATATATATACATACAGTAGCAGCCATAATATAAGGAACGGAATCAAGAAAGACATAAATATGTGTATTACTTAAAAAGTAATGCATGATTAGCAATGAAATTTTTACCGAATAAAGATTAGGGTGTCATGCATAAATATTATACAAAGTTACAAAAATTTACATAATAGTTTGTTTTTTTTTTTAAATAAAGAGTAAATGGAACAAAGGAAATAAGCTACTGGACAAAAGTTAAGGAATGATCTTAATACTTGATTGTGAACAAAATATCAACAAAATTTAATATTTGGTAAACATCCCCTTATTTTCAATGACTTCTCTGCATTGTCGACCACATGATCTAATTAATTTCTTGCAAAAATCAGCAGTAATTTCCTCCCATTTGTCTTTCAATAACTCCCATAGGTGATCCTGGTTTTTCGGGTCTCTTTTCTGAGCCCTTTCTCCAATTATCTTCCAAACATTTTCTATTGGATTCAGGTCAGGGCTCTGGGCTGGCCACTTCATTAGGGCGATTCCTCCTTCTTCAAATAAAGCCATAACCTTCTGAGCCTTGTGGCAAGGTGCATTGTCTTGCATGAAAATAGGAGATTCATAAAGATTATGGTGTAATCTTGGTACCACATGCTGCTGAAGAAGCCTTTTGTAAATCTCAGCATTGATATTGCCATGTATGCGGATGATAGGGCCAACTCCTGCAGATGAAATCATTCCCCACACCATCACACTGCCGCCACCAAACTTAAGTTTTCTTGACACATTGAGAAGACAGTCTTTCACCTGTTCTACAGCATACGTAAGTTTTGCCCTCAGAACCAAATATAGTAAACTCGGATTCGTCACTGAAATGAACTGTATCCCATCATGTTCTCTCGCATACTCCAGACGTGCCCATTGGTTTCGCTTTGAAATAAGAGACTTCGAAGCTGGAATACAGGCATGCAATCCTGCATTTTTAACCTGCGAGCAACCATTGTCCTTGAGATCATCTTATCTGTCTCTTCATTAAATTTACGAGCAATTGATGTAGCAGTTTCAAAACGTTTTTTGTAGATATTCTAACAATTCTTAGATCTTCTCTTTGCAATGTCTTTAGAGGTCTGCCGGTTTTTGGTTTTGCATCTAACGTTTTATCAGTTTTATACCTGCTAATTGCACGATGAACAACACTTTTAGACCTATGAACAATATCAGAAATTTCTGAAATTGACTTGATAGTTAGCGATAATGAGTTATTTTTCTTCAAAAGAGAGCGTTTTGCATATAGAATCTGCCATATTGCTTAAAAATAAAGTCCTAATGATAAATGAACTTTTACTTATTGTTAAAAAGCTCCAGAGTTTTTTAACAATGTAAATTAAAAGTATATACAAATTATTAGCATGTCCCTTTAATTTTCAGTTTCCTTTTTCTCTAATATTTCATGGGAAAGATAGTGAAGTACTAAAGAGTCCTGGTTACTTTTAACCTATATCTAGGGTGGCAGAGGAAAGAGATGAACTCATGCTTTTCCCCAAGGACATTAATATAAAAGTGAATGGCAGAGATTAGACTGGAATTTTAAGTCTGCTTTCCGATTTCATTTTCATTGCTAATAGTTATTACACTACAAGCAGATTCTGAAAAATTAACATTACCAAAAAGTGCCTGGTACCAAGAATTTCAAATCAGAGATTGTATCTTCATATAATTCTGCTGATAACTCATGTCAAATACTGAAAGTTTTTGAAATCAAAGTTGAATTAAGCTACTATATATATATATATATATATATATATATATATATACACAAGCTTAAAACCCACACTTTTGGGCAGCATTTAAGCTAGATCCTACAGAGAGCTCTTCATTGGACCTTTGGCTTATTCAGGAGTTTGAGAGTCCTTAAGTCTTTCCATATCCTCAACATTGGAAGCTCTCCTGGCTGCTGTTTGATCTGGGTTCATTTACATTTACTTTCTTTTCTTTGCTACAGCCTTGGCTCTTTTGATTGCAATCTGGTCCTCTATTTGTGGGGGGATTTCTTTTTGCAAGACATACTACTGCTATATGCAATAGGCAACTATAAACTACAGAAGGACTCAAAATTGATCGCTGCATTTAAGTATTGCATTAATATTGAAGTTTACCTTTTCAGACTTCAATGATAATTCTTCTGCCACCACTTAATTTAAAGACAGTTTGATGTGCGTAGTTCTTTACTTGCAATACAAACAATTATTTTTTTATTTTATGGGTAACTTTCATTGGATTTTGTAATTAATTTCAATTATTCCCAAATTTATTTCCAAGTTATAAAAATTGTTATCGTACAAAAAGTGTCCCAAACAAAAAAAAAAAAACAAAAAAAAAACAACATCACAGTAATGGAAATTGGAAATCCAAAATTACTGTAATATGAGCTATTGAAAGTTAGAGAGTTGTGTCCCTTTAACTGAAAAAGGGAGACAGTGACATTTGCATTTATTATATAGATAAATAAAAAGAGACAAGAGGAAAATCTATACTTAGCAGTTTGCTGTGGGACTTTATCAAGACAAAATATGTCAGTTTGGTATAGTTTTTCCTCTTCTAAAAAAAATATATATATATATATATATATATATACACACACTTCATTGAGAGAAATTTACTTTTTTATGATTTATCAACCTTTTGCGGGTTATTTAAAGCCAGAAAATATTTTTAGATTCTAAGAATTTTGGGGAAATAATAGTAATTTACTGATTAATTCTCCTAATTAACCCATAGCTGGTGGGAGGAGGTGGATCAATACCTTTCCCATGGATATTTGCATGTAGATGAATATAAGGAACCCAACTGGGATTGGAACTCAGATCTCTAACTTGGAACTGTTATCCATTACACAATCTGCACATCAAAGCTTAAAGCACTTGTTATTCCTAGGCTATCACCCATCTAGGTACTGACCAGGCTCGATGTTGCTTGTCTTTGGTGATCATATGAGAACCAATGTTTCAATATGATATGGCCATACGCCCATTGAGAAAAGAACAAATTCTCAACTTTGATTACTTGACTGGTGATGGATATCAAGTTCTGATATAATTTTATACTGAATTATGAATACATTCATGCATATTTAGATTCCTTCATAAAAGGCGAATCTTGGAGCAGCTGTGATAGTGTGTTCAAATCTCACCAAATCTGTCTGGCATATAGATACAGTTGCACATAGATTATCTTTGAATTTTTTAAGGTGAGAAAATTATTCACCAAGTCACATTGGTCAGATTGATATTTCGACTATATGCCACTCTGACCATCTTCAGGAATCGGTCACAGATGTTTGCCTTCTGGTAAATTTCAAACTGATACAATATATCCTCTAACAGATAGCAGAATAAGAACAATCAACCCTAACAGATTAAATAAAAGAGATCATTGAAAATTTGTATTTAAATACGACAGACACCTAAAGAAGGTTTGGCTTAGTTTATTTTGTTTAACGTCACATCAATGGGTTATTTAATGCCAACAACCTTTTTAGGATAGATTCATATGAATAGAATATATATTCTTTGGTTTAGATTGGTTTGGTTTGGTTTATTTTGTTTTACGGCATATCAACCTCAATGGGTTATTTAATGCAGACAAAATTTTTTATTGCTGGTAATATTTTGTTTTGTCAAAAATCTGTTTCTGGTAATATATTTCCTTCAAAATTATATTGCTGATAATATTTTTTTTCAAAAAAGTATTGCTGGTAATAGTTAACTATTTGCCTATAGCTGGGACTCTAACAGGTGCTACCACCCCAGGTCAGAGTGGACCTGGGAACACCAGCAATTAGGAGTTGGTTCCACGCTCCTCAAAACTTCCTGATCAGAGGCCTTGCTGCTGGACGTAGTTTAACATCTTACCCAGGACAAAAAGGTTTGTGGCTACAACAGCCAAAATGTCACTATAATAACCAAGATGACAGCAAAACAAGAGATTACTTGCTTATATAACTGATTGCAACAACAATTTTTGTATTTGGTTTAAACTGAAATTGCAAACATTTATCAAATAAATCAATATAAAAAAAATTAAAGTGTATATATGGGAGTCCAACATATAACTTTTCCAAAATGTCTTCTATATCGACCAGTAGATAATATCCAAATTTGTGATGGTATGCTTTCTCAAACATTCACCCAGCTAAAATTACACATACACAAAAAAAATATCACATGCACAAAAAAAATATCACATGCACAAAAAAAATATCACATGCACAAAAAAAATATCACATGCACAAAAAAAATATCACATGCACAAAAAAAATATCACATGCACAAAAAAAATATCACATGCACAAAAAAAATATCACATGCACAAAAAAAATATCACATGCACAAAATATGCACAATTTTTTTCCCCTCTTGGGTTATATTATACCCCAGATTGTTGGGATGAACAAAAACAATGAAAATAATAGACAAACATATTTTATGACAATAAAATTGCTTTTATTCATTTACTGTCTGAGAACAGCAAAGATTTGTTTGGATTTAAACCATGAATTCCATATGCATGTCAGCTTATCACCATGTTTAATTTAGAAGTGCTGCATGACCTCCAGACAAGGGAAATACCCCATTTTGAGTTATCATCCTCTATAAGGGAAGTAAATCAGTTTTCCCCCAACAGGTTAATAAAATAATTCTTCAATATTTGTCAGCTCCAGATAGAAAGTGTTAATATAAAAATAAATCCTTGGTTTAACAGTTTTAAGACATTTTCTCACTTGCAGATACAAGTGAGAAAATGTCTTTAAGATTTAGTATTCCAAAAGTAAGTTCAAGTCATAAGGAATCAGAGACTACTTGAGAATTAAAAGGTACCAATTACTTTAGATTTGTAAAACAAATGACCTTTGATACAACCTCATTAAAATGTCTAAAGTTGCCATATTTTCTTTGTTTCAAGCTTTATGAATGGAGAGATTAGAGCAATGACCATTGTTCAACATAAAAATGTTGAAAAATTCTTGAATGTAGTTTAAGTGAGATCTGATACATAAAAAACAAGGTGATTTTCTAAGCACAGCTTAGATACAGCACAAGGCCAAAAGCATAGGGCACCCACTGAACATTGAACTAACTACTCATGGTTCTAGCAAGACAAGCTGGCTAAATATTACACATTGAGGTGCCCGATATGAAAAAAAAATATTTAGAATGCAGAGTAAATTGTTTTATATGGTAAAGATAATTAAAATTTAGATGATTCTTGGATCTCAGAGGAAACTTTCTGATTGAATTCAATGAGATTTGAAAAGGACAGTTTTGTTTTTTTAACAGGTTTTATTCAAATAAATTTTTCAGAAATCTCTAAAAAGAAATTCCATTATATTTTAATCATATAATTTTCTTCAGGTTCAAATCAAAAAAATCTTGGGATTAAGACTTTAAACAAAACAAAGGATAAAAAACGATACAATTTCTGAAGATCAAAAAAAGAATTTTTAAAAAAATCTTTAGGTCATTAAATTTTTCAGGATACAGAAATTACATGTGAAGAAATGTCCTAGTCTTTCTATAATTGGTTTTCTCATCATCTTTTAGGAACTTCAAGCCATCAACTTCCTATATTTAAACAAAAATAAAAAGGTTGGAGGGATGAACTACTATTACAACAATTACCAAAAATCTAATTTATCAAAACTATTCAGAAAAACTCAATAATTTAAAAATGAAATGAAATTTTATTCTATTGAGATTGAAAATATTAAACAATAGCACTTCAGACCCAGCGAAATCAACAATTATCAAGAAAACCTCTTTAAAGGCTTTTCTTCATTGTTAATAATGTCAGATTATTTTCAATGAATTTTTTTTTTTGAGCAATCATGAACAGTTAAAAAAAAAAAAAAAAAAAAAAACATGCAATCCCATAATCCCCTGTTTATTTTTGGAATGAAGTCAAGATATCAACCAAATTAAGATATTCTTTTTGTTTTTTTTAAAATTCATGTGAACAAAAACTTTCTGGAGTAATTTTGTTAAAAATATTAAGCTAATTTAAATATCTAAACGTTAATGCCAAACAGTACTTGTATTATATGAATAAATAACTAAATAAAAAAGCAAGTGCATTACAACTTGATAATTGCTTATAACCCAACCTGCAAACATTTTAAATGTTTGCAAGCCACTCACTTTGTTTATTTTTGTCAAAATTATTTACTTCATTTTGTACATTTATTTAAGATTCTCCTGTATCTGGAATAGATGGGCTTGGTCATTTTTTCCCCAGCCTACCCACTGTTATTCCAGAAACACACTATTTATTTTCCACTTTTAACCTGTTTATTACAATCTCCTGTCCTTTCTTTATTTGTGTATTTTGGAAACAAATTAATTTTGAATTAAATTTCCAACCTACTCATCTATTAGAGATTTAAAAATAATAATAGTTCTTTATAATGTTAAATAACAATAATAATGTTAATAGTAATAAAAAAAAGTTGTTTCATTAATCAGTCATATTAACCACGATGGATTATATAATTTAAAATAAATTAGTAAAAATAAAAATTATTTTAAGAAAATAATGAAAATAAATATTTTCTCTGATGAACAGTATAACAAAATAAACCTCGCCAAAAACCTATTTTGTTGTTTTGTAACTTTGCCCACCAAACTACATTCTATAACATTCCTGCTTAAAAAATTAGATCTTCCTCAATGCAGTTATGTTACTAAATTTCTTCTACATGTTGTGTCCTTCAGGATATGTTTGATCCACAACATCCTGTCCTTTGTAGCCCTTAGTTAAGTTTCTTTCTACTGTTTTTCCTAATTCTTATTCTGCCAACCATTTGCACAAGTTTGTTAAGTAGATTATTAGCTGCATTCCTGCCATTCTTACCTTCAATGTCATGTGAGTGTCAAATTCTCTAAGCCCTCATTAGGTGCCCAAGAAATTTGAAGTTTCTTTCTGATTTTAATAATAAACCACCTTTTTGTTTCCATTTTCCCTAAAACAACTTTATTGCACACATATTCAGTCCATGATATTCTCAGCATCATTTTGCAGAACCACATTTGTTACCTCAAATCTCTTCATCTGTGAGGAGATTCGTTTGTGACTGATATAGGAGCAATCACAAAAAGGTATATGAAACGAGGATTATGGCCAAAATTATTTCTTCTCACTTTTGTTTTTATTAAGGGTTCCAATGTTTGTTCAATAAGTAGTAATTTCTTTGCTATTATCCCCATGTTTACAAAGAAAATTAGAGAAATATAAGTAGAGGAAAAAAAATAATAGAATTATTCAGCTCAGTTTAATGAGGCACAATGTTTAATCAGAAGATACGAAGTGGGGAAGATTGTGTTATACTGTCATTTCAAGTAAAAAAGGCTTACCATGAAAAAAAAAAAAAAAAAAGAAAGTGTTTTTATATTTAACATGAGATTGAACTTTGATCACTGGCACCAGAATAAAATAAAGCCACGTCTTAATGAGCAAGTTCTGTTCCAAAGATCTGGTTGCTAAATGAGAAATTATATCTGACCAGTATTTCAGGCATACTATATATGTAAAGGTTTTCTGTCAAACAGATTCAGGTAGTTTTAATGTCACATTTGCACCATTTGTAATACTTTTAATTTATTTCTAGACATTTATACAGTAGTGTACTGAACAGTAAATGTAGTCAACAAATTAAAAAATCAGCTATATATTTGTACATTACTTTTACTGTAAAAAATATAGTACAAGTAAATTTTTATTTATTTATAAAACATTGTGATAACAAAACAAAAGATCAGGACAGTAGTCTGCATGTAAACAATTGTGAATAAATATAGAAAATTTCAGTTATATAAAGATTGCCATGATATAAAATGTTTAACAGGAGATTGTAGCCCAAATTTCTGGGATAAGGAGTTATTACTTACACTATTTACATAGGGACCATTGTCCTCATCTTTATTCTTGTTACCACAAAGTTTGAGCTGAATAAGTGTTATGGAGTGATTTCACAGTGGAGGCTTGTATTTGTACTAAGTCGGTCCTAAAATAGGTTCGACGTACAAAACGTTAGGAACTTCATATAATAGGTATGACGCAGAGTAAATCTAGTTGTGGTCGCTGATAGTTTAGTATTCGACTAACTGTTGTCCGACACCGACTGACTGACCAACTCACTGAGTTACCCCTACTACTCCTACTTATTATAGGTGGGAGAGTCTATTAACTATAGAATAGGTGT
The DNA here is from genome assembly GCA_903632075.3 of Acanthosepion pharaonis. Taxonomy (NCBI): domain Eukaryota; kingdom Metazoa; phylum Mollusca; class Cephalopoda; order Sepiida; family Sepiidae; genus Acanthosepion; species Acanthosepion pharaonis. The sequence continues at coordinate 938,136 of CAHIKZ030000157.1, forward strand.
GTTCCACTATAACAATAAGATCAAGGAGATGGCAGTGGAACAAGAACAATCTACCCCAGTAGATTAGATAAAGTGTTCAGTTTGGAATTCCCTGCAGGCAACCCGAGTTGACATATACCTAATGAAGGCAAGAGGGCTCAACGGCTGAAATATTGGGATAACAACTACAAAGTTGAGGACAATAGTCTGCATGTAAATAATTGTAGTCTTAGTGAATGAGGTGGACAAAACATCTGGGAATGAGAACCCATTGACATGGGCAATGTAACAAAAACAGTCTACCCCAGTAAATTAAATAAAGGGATCAGTTTAGAAATCCCTGTAGGTTACCTGGATCAACATACACCCAGGTAAAGGCCAAAGGCACAACAGCGGAAACATTCTTACAACAACAAAGATGAAGACATTAGTCTGCATGTAAATAATTGTAATCTTAGTGAAAGAGGCAAAGAAAGCTTTGGAAATCACAAAATTGTTTAGAGAAAGTTCATGCAACAATTAAATAAATTTGAAAACATTGATATGAAAAAAAAAAGAATAGCTTTAAGAATATTGCAAAAATATTTGAGAATTGTTAAAAAAGGTAATGAGTAAGAAAGTAGATTGACTAGCAAGAAAATATTTGAAGAAACTGGTATTGCAAACATAAAATGAAAAAAAAAAGGTTCAAAATATTAAGAAATTTAGCTGAAGATAGGAAAGCAACCAAACTACCACCCTTAAGTAAGCATCACAAAAAGAAAACATGTAAATTGGGCATAGTAGATGAAAGTAGATTTCACAGTCATTTTTGATGATAACTGTAGAGCTATATTAGATGGACCTGATGGCTAGACTAGAAGTTGAATTCTCCATAAAAATAGTCAATAAACAATGCTTAAAAAATAAACAGGAAGAGATGGAGTAAAGTTTTGAGTTCATATTGATATCAAGATATGTAAATTTTTATTGACTTTTCACTTTATTCATTTTGAAGAAAGTGAAAACAATTTAAATCAAAGTGTTCATACAATGTATCAGACTGGTTGAACTTTTTATCAGATTTTATAGCTAGTCATAAATTTAAGATGGTGGTCATTAAATAATTAAGTCATTAAGTGAAGAATGGCTGTATAAAACTATCTCATTAAAAAACACTAGAAATAATTTGCTTTAAGATGTGTTTTCTCTAGTTAAAAAAATTGTGGAATTTGTACTAAATTATGAACATAATCTTGTTATTTTTTAGCCACTGTTATCAAATTTACTGAGAGATTATTTTTTCAGGCAAACATCAGTTTCTAGAAAAAGTAAAAAAGCAAAACAAATTTCAAATGCCACATACACTGGGATGAACCACTCCTTTCATATTCCATTAGTAAGAAGGAAGTTCCCACTGACAGCTTCTTCCCAAGAACCACTACTTTGTAGAACAGACTCCTAAGAGGATGATTTCCTGCTCACTACAATCTTAACTTCTACAAGACTAGGATCATCTTTCCTACATATCCTCATAAACCAAACTTCTTACCACCTCCTCTGATATTCTTTTTCTTTCAGTCAAGTTAGCTCAGACATTCATGAGTATCACACCAGTCATCATGGTCCTGCACCAAGGGTGGAAGGTCATAAGATAGCTGGTCAATGTTGGTAGTTGCTGGGTCACCAACTCATTTTGCTCCATGGCTAGTTATCCAAAACAGTAGATCACGCACAAGTTCTTGTTTTGCTTGCCAGTAGTGTCCTGCAAAGTGCACTCTGCATTCACATAAGATTGTAGAAATATCAGGGATGGGTCCATAGAGCTGTGATTTAGTTGGATCTTGTCTCCGGGAGGTGTTAAGTATAACTCTCATCATCTGAGTGTAGGTTCCATCAAGTTTAGACTGTAAGGTTTTAGTATCTTTTGCTTGAGGTTGTTTGGTAGATCAGATTTTCAGATTACTTCCATTTTATTCTAAGCAGCTCAGGCTTTAACTACGTGAATTCTCACATCCTTTTCATTAGAATTTATTTCACTTCCTAGGTATATAAAAGATTTGATAGATTTTACTGATTTACCTGAGAGTTTGTATTGAGCTTTATAACAAACTTATTCAGTAAACCTCTATCTTCAGTGGCTCTTGGGTTTTATAATGCAATCTGCCAAATAACTATTTTACATGCATATTAAATTAACACTTTCAGATTCATATGAAAATACTGTATAATTTTTTTTCTATTCACCTATCCCAAGTCATCAGAATAAAGAAATCTAGTTTCATGCCTTTCAAAATAAGGAAAATTTATTTCCAGATTTTGCATTCTTAAGACCAACAAGTCTTTTACTTACCATTGCACACAACTCTTTACAAGAGATCAATATGAAACCAATAAAATTCAATTTGATATTGGAAATCAATCAAAATATTACAAACCAAGCTTTTGCAGAGCACTTAGTAACAAAATTAAAAAAAACTATTTCCAATTTATATAATCCTACCTTACATTTCTAAAGAGTTGCACAATGGATGCATATATCTAAATATTCATAAAAGCTTATCCAAAAATAATAAAGCAGTAAAATTTGTTGAAAAATGATATTTCTTTGTTTTTATTTTCTTCTTTCAATGCAATCATTTGTTTTGAATCAGTTTACTTGTTACTGGTGCTTGTTCAAATAGTTTGACATGTTTCTTTTATGTGTCAGGTATTTTGCTCTCTTAAACCATGTTCTGCCATCCATTTAATCAAGCTCACTAGGAAGGTTATGCATTGTTTTCCTTTGTCCTTCTTGCCTTTAATTTGTCCTGTGAGTATCAAATTTTCCATGTGCCCTAGAAATTTCAATTGTCTCTTCCTGATGTTAAGACCAAATGTCCTTTTTGTTTCCATTTTCTCTAAAACTGTTGTTGTTCACATGTTCAGTCCATAATATTCTCAGCATCCTTCTGTAGAAACACATTTCTGCTGCTTCAAATCTCTTCATCTCTAAGTAGTTAATATTCACTATCATATGATTTATTTTTTTTTTTTTTTTTTTTAAATCAGTATTTTCCATGAAGTTGACCTACTAGTTAACTGTACAAAAAATAGAATCGGCAAGTTGAGTTCAAATTCCAGCAGAGACACTTTGCACCAGCATCTTTTGGAAAGGCATGGATCCATTTCTAACTATGAATAAAACAGAGTAGACTGGGTGAACTTTGGTTGACAACTAGTCTAGGAGGAGAACAGTTGAGAAAGCAATAAAAAAACTTCTCCACTATCTTTTTTAAGAACAATCTGAGAAACACAGTTTACTGATATTGAAGAAACAAAATGTTAAGCTACATCTTGAAGGGAAATGTTTCAAAGCAAAGAAAATCTGTATGCAAATGTCCTTAATGTACTGAAATATTTGAAGAGAAATATGTCATATATATATAAACAGGATATTGAAGACATTATTAGATGTCTAGAGCCTAATAAAAAAAATGAAATAAAGAAAGTGCATTTCCCACAAATATATTTCAATCTAATCAATACAGTGATGCATCTTAATCACACAAAGCAAACATCGTATAGTGTAAGTTCCATATTGAAACTCAGCTAAAATCTACTCCTCTCTTCTTGTCATTTATATTGCCACATCAAATAAGAACAACATTCAAATTGCATAACCAAAAAGTATATCTGCAAATATCATTACTGCTTATGTTATTAAGAAATAAACAAGATGAAAACATTGAAGACAAAGTGTTAATTATCAATATGGTGCAACGTAATACTATATGAATATAAAAAAAATAAAATAAAAAAAATCAATACATTGATAAAGTGAAAGAACATGTTCAGTGAAAGAATTACAAACAGGGATCGGTAGAACAAAGAGGCACAAAGTGAGAAGCAAGTAGATTGGGGGTGGTGGAGAAGGCCAGCAAGGGGGTCCATACAGAAGTGGTGGAGGTGGCCAGCAAAAGGGGATTGAGACAGGGGAGGAGGCCAGCAAGGAGATCAGGATGGGAGGTGAGAAAAAAAAAAAAAAAAAAAATGGAAGAAATAATTTTTTCATACTGGAAATAGGAAAAAAAAAGATCTTATGCCAAGTTGATATCAGCACATTCATTATGAAATATTTTTAGTTTTTTTTTGTTTTTTTTTTTATTGCTTGTTTTCAGTATTTTGGCATAAATCAGAAAGAGACACCCCCCTCACACCTCCAAATTGATCTTTATAATAAATTCCAGATGAAAGATTTTAGCATGCAGGCTAGATGTATACAAATTATAAATGGATTGCCAATATCTAGATAATTTTGCTCAAGCACACAGACACCAGACACTGAAGCAATGAATAACTTGCAAACTATAAATCATGAAATAAGTATTTCTATTTCTTCAAAAGTTTATCTGAAACACATCTTTCATTTTCAGCAGATGTCAAAATTAAAATGGTACTTAAGTGCGGTTTATTTTACAACCTCACCAATAAGAATGTTTTTGTTTGGTTCTATTTACACACAATTCATTTATTTATTTATTTTTTTTTAAGTAAGAAGGCAGAAATATATCACTTCTTGGGTATAAATCAATCAAGAATTCTCTTTAGTGCCATTAGATTTCACCGTGAAGAATAGGGCCACTGCCTCAACATACTAAGTGTTGCTACCACAGCTTCTGTAGCAGGTAATATTTTATGAGGGTGGAATTGTGTTTTTGAATTCAATGTTGTCCTTCATTTAGACTGATTGCCAACCAAGTCTAGAGAGCCCAATCTGCCCTGTTATTTAACCCACAGTTGGAGGGAGAAGTGATGAATTCATGCCTTCCTCCCATATGAATGCAATGTACTCAGTCAAAATTTGAGATTAGCACAGAGCAGGTTATTGAAAATCTGTGAATCAAAACATGAATCAGTTATTTCAATTACAGTTCCTTCAAGCTCTTACATTTTTAAAATCAAAGCACTTAATGATTTGGTTCGCAACTAAGAATCAGAGACAAATGATATATGAAATCTGTTCCATAATTGTACCATTGAGTACACTTATATATGGCAACCTTTAGATAAGATGAAATAAAAAAAACATAGCAAATTTTCATGAATTTATGCTATACCTGTAATACAAGATGATTGCTTATTATTTACATAAAGATGTTATTGGAAATCTTCTTACTGTATCCTTAGAAATTCAAAAATAAACGAAATAATAAAACTGATTCTATCTCATATTTTTCTTATGCACATCCCCTAAAAGGGAAACCATTGTTTTGTTCATGTTTCATCACGTGACCTCTTGTAAATATTGATTCTTCTTCCTCTATATCTAATCAGTTACAAGCAGCCTGGTGTACAAATGACCATTTACTTCATCAACAATCACCAAATACTGCTAATATCAGTACAATAATAATACATTCCACTTTCAACATTTTTTAATATGTTATCATAAATGTTCTTACTGCTGTAATTAAGACTAGCATGATTATTATTGAAAGTTCAGTGAAAGATAAAGGTTACTATGAATGCAATCATAACTTGATGTTTACATTTTCGCAACCGAGCTTGCATGGATACAAGTTGATTTCATTGATATGGAATTATTCTTCGAATAGGCAATTTATTATTAAGTTATGCCAGTAATATACAAGGTAGAATGGTTTTATTACTTTTATTAACAGTTTGTTTGATAATGTGAACCTTTTCATGTACGTTATTGTTTATCGCACAGAGGTTGAGGTTATCCTACTAACAAACATAAGTCAGAATTTGAGATTTCATTTTTTAGAATTGTAGTAGAAGATACCCCCCACCAATTTTTAAGGGAGATTTTTGGGATTTAAAGGCCATCTTATAAATGGAAATATATGTTAATTATCCAAATCAATGTTTTCACAATGAAATTTGTATAAACTGATCAACATATTTTCAGGATATCTTTTATAATGAAAATTCTATTGTGAATTTCAGCTTACATGTTTTGTCTGATATATTTACAATAACTTCTTTGATTGTGTGAAATACTACAGGTGCACAACAGATTTTCTGGCAACAGATGGTTCATCACCTCTTTTAATCAAAACAATAATGAAGCATTTAAATTTCATGTGATTATCAGACTAACAATCAATGGTGCTGGAGAGATACAAGTGATGCATAATTAGTTGGTCAAAGGTGTATTACTGTATGGTTACTACAGGACTTATGCTTATCCAGCAAAACTGATAATCCAGCATGGTTCTTAAACCAAGGGTGGTGGAGGAGATCGGTGATGTATCTGTATATTCAACTAAGGGTTTTTTTTTCACCATATTGTGAATAAATATAAAAACTTTCAGATGTATAAAGACTGCCATGATATGATAAAATTTTTAATGGGATATTGTAGGGTAAATTTCTTGGATGAGGAGTTATTGCTTACACTATTTACATACGGACCATTGTCCTCATCTTTATTCTTGTTATCACAAAGTTTGAGCTGAATAAGATCAAGACAAGCTATCCTGATTCAGCAGTAGATTAAATAAAAGGTTAAGTTCAGAATTCCCTGTAGGTTACCCAGATCAACATACACTGGGATGAAGGCAAAAGGGCACAACAGCTGAAATATTGTGATAAAGATGAGGACAATAGTTTGCATGTAAATAATAGTTTTAGTGAATAAAGTGAACAAAACTTTGAAAATTGCAAAAATGTTTACCAAAGCTCATACAACAATCAAATAAATTTGAAAACATTGATATGAAAAAAATAGTTTAAGAATATCACAAAAATATTAGAGAATTGTTAAAAAAAAAAAGGTAATAAACAAGAAAGTGGATTGACCAACAAGAAAACTGAAGAAACTGGTATTGCAAACATAAGCAGAGAAAGAAAAAGGTTCAGAATATTAAGAAATTTAGCTGAAGATAGGAAAGCAACCAAACTACTACCCTTAAGTAAGCATCACAAAAAGAAAACATGTAAATTGGGCATAGTAGATGAAAGTAGATTTCAGTCATTTTTGATGATAATTGTAGAGCTACATTGGATGGACCTGATGGCTCAACTAGAAGTTTAATCCTCCATAAAAATAGTCAATAAACAATGCTTAAAAAATAACCAGGAAGAGAGCGAGTTATGTTTTGAGTTCATTTTACCAAAATTATAGTTCTTATTTTTAAGTTCTTGAACACAGCCACAATCATGAAACTTTATGGTTAATGGTATATTCATGCAAGACAACACTTGTTCAGACTGCACAAAGCTGACCCTTACCCACTTTGTCAAGGAATTCATGAAATGGCTCTAAGCCAGATATTAATCATATAGAAAAATTGTAGTCAATTGGAAAAAAAAATCAACAAAAAAAAACTACAAAAAAAAAAATCTACAACAAAAAAACTACAAAAAAAAAAAAAAAAAAAAAAAAAAAAAAAAAAAAAAAAAAAGATAACTAATAATAAATTAAATAAAAATAGACTGAATGTAAGTGCTGTATATACTCATGTAATGTGTGATTTCACATATCATGTGATTCCCCACCCCACAAATATTCACTTATAAGAAATGATTTTATCATGTATCTCATGTATCATGTGTTCCTTTTTGATAGACCAACTTACAATAGACTAACCTCTCATCTTCTATCTCTTTATCCCATCTTCTAGTTCAATAAGTTAAGAAAGTTCAAGAGAATGATAAAAGTATTGTTAGTAACACTATACATGTTGTGTAAATGCATACAGCCATAAACAACCAAACGAAAAAAAAGCTAAACATCTTATAAATGTAAATAATGAAAAAGATGTGTATTTGCTATGTTTGTATTTTATAATATGATACTAATATGTGAATATTACATGCATTATTATTGGATATAGTTAAGTAAAACATCAGTTTTATCAAAATCATGTTTATTTTAAAGACAGCTGTACTTTTTGACTACAGTAAATGGATATATAGTTTTGTCTACAGCATCGCCAGGGCCAGCAGTACATAGGCCAATTTTATACCACATGTATGATGTGACCCACTTAAAATTAGCTTTGAAATTAGGTCTTCAAAAGTTGCATGATATGTGAGTATATACAGTAATTAAAATATGCATATATTTTTTGAAAGGATTCTTTTTTATCTGACATTATTTCTTATTACTATAAATGTTATTTTTGTGTTCAATAACTTAAAAAATAAAAAATTATTGACTCTAACATGTACCCACTAAAAATAACATTTATAGTAAGAAATACAGGATCATCTAGCAACTCTTTAATATCTGCTATCCAAAATAATATATCCAATAATAATATTAATTTACAACTCCATCCAAAACTTGATATAATCAGAAACAAAAATGGCCATAAAAATAATTCTGAAGCAGGCATAAACTGTCAAAGTAGTTCCTTATAATGTATTGGTGAAACTTGCAGAAAAAAAAAACCTTTATGAACATAAGAAAGAAACAATTTACTCAATGTACTCGTTACACATGGAAATACTTCCAACAATTTCCATCTCAAAAATGCTGTACTTATTAAAAGACAATGAAAAGTTCTTGAATGTACAATTATTGATTCTTGCTCAAATATTAGCTTCTGTTCTGTATTTTTTCAAAAAATCTCCTGTCTTAAAAGAAATGCATCTTTGTCAAGCTACCTAATGTTAAAAAATTAGAAGTAAACTTAATTCATGAACTTCATAAATAAATTATATAAAATGATTACATGAATGAATAAAAATAATTATATAAATTAATAAATAAAAATTATGTGAATGGATAAATATGGATACATAAATAAAAAAAAAATCATTAGCAACATTAACTCACTTTCATTTAATAGCTGAAAAATTACATCACTTAGGGTTATCCATAGTTTACTTTTTACACATTAAGGTTTTAGAATATTTTATAGCATCCTCTAATACAAAATTTGAAAAATTTGAATTATTTTATATTTATCCACATTACTTCAGTCAAAAAATACATATTACTAAATAAAATTTCTACACTTGCCTTGATAAATTGTCTCAATGCACGAAACACGTTGGCATAAAGTTTTCACCGTGTCTTGTCTTGTGCGTATATATATATATATATATATATATATATATATGATTTATATGAAAACAATACTCAAGCAAAGATCTTTGAGGAGCAATATTCAAAGGGATGTTAAAGTAAAAACAATTGAAAAGTTAAAATCAATGAATGAAAGATTCATGAGTGTTATAGAACATTAAGGAACTCATAATAACAAAATAAAATCAGTTAATTCAAGTCTATAGGATATTATGTTAATAATTTATATTTCTCTGGCCTGTATCTTTTGGGTGTATTCATAAATAACTTGTTTGCATAATAAAATCAATTTTTCTGATAAGGACAGATATACACTGAAATTTACACAATATGTTGCTTGTATAAGCATATCCTGAAATTTTTACTTATATTGACTAATAGTAAAAGCAATTGTGAAAAAACAAGTTGCATAATAAAATCTGACAGTGAATATTAAATAAAAATCTTGAGAATAAAGTACATCTGTCCCATAATAGTTGTACCATTAAGTAGATGAAATGTGTATGCAAATCTATAAAATATTATGGGACAGAGGTAATAGAAATTAGAAAATATAGAGAAATCAATTGATAACAATGACAATTCAAATCATACAATAAATATTTTCATTATTTCCACGAAGAGAAGATACTTTAGAATCTCGAGCCACAATGTCATGAATTCACTTGCAGAGAACAGAGTACTACATCTATCCCATAATAGTTGTACCATTTTGTGCATAAATGTAACAACTATTATGGAACAATACTATATAAAGAGAAGCATATTTTCCTAAAAAAGATTTAGTCAAAACACTAAAATAAATGACATTTAAAATTCCAAAGAACTTATTTTAACATGAATTTATACCATCTAAAACTAATAAACACAAGAGCAGCATTTCAAAGGAGAATTTATTTTTTTAAATTTTAAATTGTTGAAGGATAAGGAGAGAAAAAAAAATCATTTTTTTATCTTTAATTATTTATTTAATAATGTTCTCAACAAGAGAATCTGCCAACGGGGAAAAAGAAAACTACACAACACTTAATTCTTTTGCCAGCTGGGATGATTTTCTGATATGTGTGGATGACAAAAAGAAATCGAGATGAAGTAAAACATTTAATCATTGAGAATGTCCTGGAATGCAAAGAAGATGGTTAATGGATAGGAAAGTGGTTGATTTAAACATGGGATAAGGATCATGCATGTAGGTGAAAGAAGAGAGAAATAAAGTGGGTGGAGTGTGAAAATGTCAGGGTAAGATTATATATTACAAAACAGTTAAGTAGAGAGAATATTTGTAAGAGACAAAGAGAGGATGAAAACATTTCAATTACTGATAACTTATTATAATCACTTCAAAGTTCAGGTTTTTACCACCCACCATAATGTGTCATTTTCTCTGCTTGTTTATCTATAATACTAACAGCTTTTACATAACTAATTTTTTTTTTTTTTAACCATTTAGCATTGATCATGACAAACTTGAAATTTGAGTTAGATAAAATTCATTATCTTTTTAATAAGAAAAAAAGAGATCATGACAAAATAATATGCTCAGTAAATTGAATGATATAAATAGAATAAAAGTGAGGAAGAAAGAGAATGTGTATGTAAAAGGGAGGAAGAAAGAGAACGTGTATGTAAAAGGGAGGAAGAAAGAGAACGTGTATGTAAAAGGGAGGAAGAAAGAGAACGTGCATGTAAAAGGGAGGAAGAAAGAGAACGTGCATGTAAAAGGGAGGAAGAAAGAGAACGTGCATGTAAAAGGGAGGAAGAAAGAGAACGTGCATGTAAAAGGGAGGAAGAAAGAGAACGTGCATGTAAAAGGGAGGAAGAAAGAGAACGTGCATGTAAAAGGGAGGAAGAAAGAGAACGTGTATGTAAAAGGGAGGAAAAAAGGAAAAATAAATAGAAAATGTGGGCAAAAGAGAGAAAATATATATGTAGTTATGAAAGCGAGGGAGAAAGAGTATATATAGAGATAAAGATGTACGAAAGGGAGAGTATGTAAGCATGCAGATAGAAGTGTGAAAAACAAACAAAAAAAAGAAAAACACAGAGGACAACTAAAATTAACTATATATATATATCAATTAAATCATGTATTTTGGATTCCAGCATCAGGTTGATGTGCATCCTTATTATTTACTCATCTTCATTTCTATCCTTTTTCAGCAGTAACAAAAGTGGATGGTGAAGGAGCTGTAGCATTACAGCTGAACAGTGGCAGCAGCAGGCAGGCAACAAGAACGTTCCCAGTTCTAAATTCAGGAGTATTCCATAGGACAATAGACTCATGGATTAAAGTGTTGGTTCATGAATTCAGTGGTGTGAATTGTGAAATTTCTGTGCTGGATAATAGACTCAGAGTCAGTAGAAAACAGGATAAGCAATGACTGAGTAGTGACAGATATACCTAGACATGGATAGTGGCCTGAAACCTATGAAAGGTTCAGTTCAAAATTCCCTGAAGATGACCCAAAAGTACAAATGCTATGATAACAACAACAAAAATGAGGATATTAACCTCACTGTGAATAATCTAGCCTCTTAATTTGAGCCATTGATCTTTTAAATTGTATTTAATATAATTCAAACAGATTAATATGAAATTCCAAACCCCTTTCTCCAATTAATAAAACCCCCTTTTACATGTCTCTCCCACAATGTAACAGTTCTGGGGGAAGAAGCTAAGTAGAACTTCCTATTTACCATTAGAATATGGAAGGTAATGAGGATGAATCATAGTATAGTGGATCCTTGCTATAAAGGTCTTAATTGGTTAAGCTAAGAAATGTAGCTCATTTTTCATTGATACTGGTGTTAAAATCTCAAAGGAAAAAACTGACTACAAATCATGCCATAAGTTCTTATGAAAACATTAAATTAAAAATAATCTACACCTCGAATTTTTTTTTTTTTTTTAAACCACAGCCAATGTTTTCCAACTTGAAGGTATACCTTGATCACAGAGACATGACAGATGATTTCATTGCAGGAAGGCATCGACCTGGTCATTGACTTCAGTCTTCGAACCCCTAAGCCCACTGACAATGTAAAAAGATATGGAGACTATAGTCTACATGTGCTCTAAGGCCACTGACCCAACAGGAAGAGTCATCTATCTTTTAAAAGGCCTGGTTTTTAATCCTGCTAAGTGTCTAACCACTTTCCCCACCAGAAAAGCCTGGTGGAGGAACTGGCTTAATCATCAATGACCTGATCATGTGGCAGGTAATACTAGGTTACATGGTGCCAATAGCACTTGTATTGACAAATCTATAAATATGAAATGAAACTTTATCTGCAGGATGAAGTAATTTCTAATATACAAGAAAAAAAAAAAAAAACTAGAAGTAAATGAGGAAAGATCTCCAGTTTCTTGACTGCCATAATCAATAAGGCAATCAAAGAAAGTTATATTTATCCATCCATTCAGCTTAATTACCTATCCAAAAGAAAATAACTCTGTAATAGTTTTAATGAACATTTTTCAAATTGCTTAGAGTCAGTCAGAACACCTGAGGCTAAAAAAAAAACAAGCCACAAATTTTTTGATTATTCTCATATAAATTATGAATTTACATTGCAAAATGCAATATGGTAAATGATTTCATTTAGTTTTAGAGTTATTTTATTAGCTGCATAGTCACCATTTTGGGCAAAGTTTGATTGGTTAACTGTTTAGATATTGGCTGAATATTTGTGAGAAAATCAGGGAAGAGTTATTCAAAAGGAGACAAAAGTCAAAGTGAGCTTCAAACTGGAGACATCAAACTCAAACAAGCACAGAAATTTAAATATCTGGGAAAATGATGGAAATCTCAAGGTGCATTAAAATAGCAAAAGAAGCCCTTCAAATGCTAAACAAAGTATTAAGAAACAGGAAAATATCATTAGAAAAAACAAAAATAGTGCTGAAGTGGTATGAAATATCAATCCTCCAATATGATAGTAAATCTTGGACATGAGATGAAAAGAGGACTTGAAGCAACAGATGTAGTTCTACAGAAGGATACTAAGAAAACCATGGACGTGTGAGCAATGATTGTTTATTGAATGATTTGATTCTTTATAGTTTATCAACCCTTTGTAGTTATTTAAAGCCAAAACATTTTTGATTGTACATTTTTTTTCATACAATATAAAACAATGATTTTTCCATTATCAAGTCTTAGGGTAGTAGATGGATTCACACCTTTCCCAATAGTATTTGCAGCTAAGTGAATGTAAGGAACATGGCTAGAATTTGAATTTGGATCTCTAATTTCTCATTCTTATCTGCTATGTATTACACCATCTGCATATCCTGTGAGCAACAAGAAAGTTTTAAGGAAAAATGAGGATGAAAAAGATGCTTGGAGAATTTGGCACTCACAGGACATACAGAAAGCAACTGAGGTAAAAGCAAAGATGTAATCTACCTAACAAGTGTGTTTAAATAGATGATGGAACTGGAACTAAGTGGTATAGTAAATAGACAAACATAACCAAGAAATAAAGATAAAAAGTGAAAATTATTTCACCACAAAGTAAGAGAATAATGTCACTAAGACACAAGGGGTTATTAACAGTGAAAGAAAATATGAAAACAATCAGGTGAAAGGAAAACACCAAAAAATAAAAATAAAAAATGGTTCAAGAATGAATTTGCAACATTCTTTTGTAGAACCACATTTCTGTCACCGCAAGTCTCCTCTTCATCTAAGAGGAAATTTTCCAACACGCACTGCCATATAAGAAGATTGATGTTACATACTAGTACTTTTCTTTGTTACGAACAAAGTTTCCTGTTTCTTAATACTTGGTTTAGTTTTTGCAAGACATCTTTCACTATTCCAATGTGCTTTTGATGTCACATTTTCGGTAGTCCATTATAACATTTTCCAGATGGTTCTATGCACTTCTTTTCAGAGAACTGTACTGGTAAAACCAGTTTTGTCCTGAAATTTTTACTGACTTATTCAGTTGATTCTATCACATGATGCTTCACATTTTTAATGCCATTTTCTGATCATGGCTCTCCACAGACTCCTTGCCATAACTTCCAGTGAAAAACAGTGAAAGCATTTCACCTTTATCTTCTACATGATTTTGAATTTAGAACAGTACTCTCACTATACTGATGCCACCCAAGGCTAGAGATTCCCATTCTATACTGCTATTCAACCTTAGCTTGAAGAAGGGGGAATTGACGAATACATGCCTTTCCTTGAGGAATTTACATTAAATTGAATGCAACTGATAAGATGGAAATTTTAACTGTCTGACAATTCCCCTTCCTGTACCAATATCTCAAACACTTTCTGCTATGATGCACACAGCCAACTAAAAAAAGAATTCATAAATAACACAGCTTTCCACCATCATCAGTAATCCAGATAACTCTAAATTAACTAAGTAGTAAATTAACTTCCTAAAGCTTATGTGAAAATAGATATCCACTCAGCTCAGCTTAATCCCGAGTTTGGAGAAGCTTTGGGGTATTACCCACAATCTATTTGTGTTAAATGGTATTACCCACCAGACTTCAAAGGGAAAAGATAATTGCTCTGAAAATGAAGAATCAACATTTCTCAAGGTCAACACCACCAGGCAACAAAGATTTGGTTAATTTGGTAAAAATGATAGTTTTAGACTAAACTGAATCCATTGATTTCACATCCAGACATAGAATAGTCTTTAAATTATGTGCATGATTTGGAGAATTTATTAAATTCCTTTCTTATATGATTTTCTTAACCTCCAGAAGAAAAATTCATGGCACCTTCTTGGTCTCACGTTTTCCACTGACATGAAGTGGAATGATCATATTGAATCAATTGCTAGATCTGCTGCTAGGAAAGTTTGTTCACTCACTTGTACCAGAAAACTTTTTTTTGCCAGAATCTATTTTGCACAGTTATAAATTGACCATTCATCCATGCTTTTAATATTTCTGCCATATCTAGTATGGTTCTTCTGCTATATATCTCAATATTTACAACAAAATCCAAAGAAGAGTCTGCAATGTTATTGGTCTTGACCTGGCATCTTCAGTCACTTTCCTTCCTGTTGTCTTTTCTATAAAGATTTTCATGAGAATTGTTCTAATGGGCTTTCTTTCTTGGTGCCTTGACCACACAAATTTTAGTATACTACTAGATTGACAGCTAGGTATCATCATTTTACTGTTGAAATAGCTAGGTGTAGCTATAAGTGCCAGAGAAAAGCAATAATAACAACGAAAATTACAATATGAGTTCTAGTGTAAAAACATGCAATAACAGTAAAAAATTGGAATATGAGCACTGGTAAAAAATGGTTGCTGAAGACTAAGTTTATAAGTCCCAGATATTCATACGCACATGTCCTTAAGGACACATGGCACAGTGGATAAAGGCGTTGGTTAGATCCAGTGACAGTCTGAGTTCAATACCTGGTCAAGGCAGTGGAGAACTTGGAGAGGTGAATTAACAGGAGATAACTGATAACTGACATGGCACATGGAACTAGAACAGTCTACCCCAGCAAGTGAAATAAAGGGTTCAGTTCGACATTCCAACCACCTTTTTCATATGGTTGGAATGTCGAACTGAAATGTGATTAATATGGCAACAAAGATGAGGACAATAGTCCGAATAATGTAAATAGTGTACATAACAGAAATACAGACAGATACTGAAGTTTCATTGATAGTTTCTTTTTTCAAACTTCTCAACCCCTGGAACTATCATCTGGTTTCTTGCTTTCCTGCCACCTTCTAAAATTTAAATTCAATGTGAATTGCTATCTTCTGTTCATTTTTTTTTTTTTTTTTTTAGTTCCCAGCAGAACAATCTTCCATATCATGGAATTTTTTTTAATCATTTCACCCCAAGCAAGTCAATAAAGCCACTAAGATTCAAGCAGTTACTGTGTGTGAAAGAATGAGGAAAGGAAAAACACTGAGATAGAACAATAAAAGAACAGGAATTAAAAAGCCAGAAGATAACAACTGACATTGTATTTAAATTTTTTAAGATCAAAGTTGACCGGAAAGCAAAGAGCCTAATATATTAATAGAGTTAATATGTAAATTGTTTTATGAGAGAACAGAAACCATCTGATGGCAGCCATATTGGGACACAGACTGGATCCAGTTCAAAACCGCTGGGTGGCCATAAAGGCCATATTGGAACAGTTGATCTGATTGATTACATCAGACAAATAGTATTTGTGTATCCACTTGAGCCAGTGGCATGTAATTCATTAATCTCAGTTGTACAGAACTTTCTTGGATCTCATAAAGCTGAAAACTACGCTGATTTACAAAACAAAATGCTAACAGTGTACCAAAGAAAAGGATTGCAGATGTCACTTAAAGTAAACATCTTGCATTCTCATCTCTCTTTTTCCTTTTGTTGCAATTGATATGGTTCACTTAAATAATGCACATGGTGAGAGGTTGCATCAGAACCTATCAAAAAGACAAAACCAAAGTATCATGGCCAGCCTAACCTAAACTGTAATCTATAATGAGAGTCTAGCTCAACACACAAGAGAAAATGTCTTAAAAGAAAAAATATATAACATTTTATATTCATTTCCTACATATATACATTGTTTTAGTTTCTTATAAGTAAAATGAAATTGTGTGTGTGCATATATATTTCAGATATAAATAAAATATATCTGTAAAAGGACAATATGAATAAAGACAAAAAGGCAAACTTATCTTTTGCCTTCTGGAAGACTATCAAGGCAACTGTAAGGAATTTATTTTACAAGTATTTATAAACCAAAGTAAAAATGCTAATTTTTCAAAATTTTTAAATTTACGAGATGCTCATAAATATTCATCAGGTTAACTGAAAAGTCCAGATAAATTATGGAGGATGCTAAATGATTGTAATTTAATGTCTAATAAACAAAAGTGAGTAAATGGTATTGAATTTTTTCATGCAATTAACATTTAAATTATTTTAGAATGAGATAAATTTATGTATTATATGTTTTAAATCACAGGAGTTTCTGAATTTAACTGTTTTCTTTGAATTTTTTAATATTTTTATAATCATCTATGGAAAAGAATTAATTCTTTCAAGAACAGAGATATTTGAAAAAATCCGAGATGCAAATTTATATTTTTATAAAATTTGTTAGTGGCACTCTTGAGAATTTTCCGTTAAAGTAAGTAAGTTTCCCGTAATAAGTATGGTATTCTTTAGATTAAAGTTGTGGTTGCATTTATTTCTCTGTATAACTAATGCATTTGATAAATTGTGTATAGGATCCTTATGATTAAAAGTTAACCACAGTCAGATCCACAATTATTTCTACTCAATAGTCTGTAGAATAATTTGAAGCATAACGAATAACTGTCAGGATAATACAAACAATAGACCTTACTAACCATAATTCATCAGTGACAAGCATATATAAGTCGTGAAGACAAAATTCAACACACATGGCAATTGAAATAAATGTGCCAAGTAAAAATTCCAGTTGATTTTATTTCATTCACTTTGCACTAATGCCCTTAGAAAAGGCATGAATCCATCTTCATCTTCCTATCAAAGCAGACTGCACTATCTTGCCATAGGCACATTGATGCTGCTACAACTGCAGTACATATGGTACCCCTATGACCCTAGCAGGTTTCAGTACTTAAATGCATCCTAAAAATATTATCAACCCTCATTGGTTAATATCCATTTTTTTGTGAAAATGTTGACTTGCATAATAAAATCCAACTGCATCGTAATTCTAAATTGGCTCAATTTATTACATAACAAAAGAAAACTGATCCTTCACTTTATGTTGAATAGAAGCATAATATTTAATGTAAATATATCTTGAAAATTTTACCAACACTGATTGGTTACTTACACTATTTACATTGTTCAAACTATTGTCCTCATCTTTATTGTTATATTCACAATATTTCAGCTGTTGTATGTGTCAACCTTCTTCAGGAGATATATGAAGAAGGCCAGAGCATACAACAGCTGAAATGTTGTGAATATAACAATAAAGATGAGGACAATAGTTTGAACAATCTAAATAGTACAAATAGTTACAATACCTCATCTCAGAAATATAGACAGGTTGAATGGTTAATACCAATTTTATTGCATAATAAAATTCAATGTTCAGTAGATAATAATGAACATCAAAATGTTGACATTCCACACTACTTCAAATAAAAGGTTGGGGAGGACACCCTATCAATACTAAAAAGACCAATAACATCAACTGGATTAGAGAAATCTATTTTCTGGAAAAATTATTTTAAGAGAAATATTTCATAAATTTCAACCAAAAGTAGTACTGGCTGCTCAGTCAATGAATACCCATGTTTCCTTATAAGGAAATGGCAAATATTACCATTACATTTATTTAATAAGCAAATCAGTAAAATTAGCCACAAAAGTAACTCTTTAATATAAAAAATATTGCTTCTTCAAAAGAAAAAGTTGAAGCTTAAGTACTATCTTATAAGGGTCATCAGATTTCAGTTAAGAGCAGAAGAAAGAGAAAGAAAATATTTTTAATTAACATATTGCATGTTGTAAATGAACAGAATTAAACTGCCTTGTTCATTATTATCTGAATGAATACTTCAATGGAATAATTACTGCTTGGCAGACAGATGATGATTTTTCACTGGCATTAAAAAAAAATAAAAGTAATCCAGGGAAATAAGAAGTTTCTGTCACTTAAACAGAAAAGATGGGCATTTTAATTTAAAATAATCAAGCAGCTATCTTTCCTCTTCTCTTTAATCCAGAAAGGAGTCTTTGGGATGAGAACTATAAGAAAAAGGAAAACATAAAATCTATTGAAAATCTCAGTCAGTTTCATTACCATTTAAGGGCCATTTTTGATTTTAGAATTTTCAAAATTTTCCTTTATTTTTTTTTTATTCTTTTTTTTTTTTCAACCAATTAAATTTTATTTTTAATCATTTATAATTTTTGTTTTTCATTGATTTTTTTATTTCAATGTCTTGTTTCCTCTGAAATATCTTTCATTTTTTCACAGTACTTTACTCTTAGATTACCTTTAAAAAACAATTTATATGCAGACAATTTTTCTTATTCTGCAGTTAAACATGCCAATAAAATGTCCAGTAAATTAAGACAACTATTTTTGCGTCATCATATTAAAAGAATCTAAAATTTAATATTATCTGTGCTTGGTAATTTGAGAAAAGAATTGTTTTGTATTCTCATTAAATCTTTTTGCACTGGAAGATCTAGAATACTGCAGGAGAAAAAAGAATTTCATGTATTACAGTCATACAATACCAGAGTTGTAATCATAACAGAAAATTAATATTTGTGACAGGAGATGTTGGGAATTAAATTTCCCAACATCTTTATGAAATCACTCATTTTAATTATCATAACTGGTTGAATATAATAATGGTTGGACACTCATTTCAAAGTATATTCATCTGATTTGGTGACTAGTTAATCCCTGTTGCAGACATCTACCCAGGCACTTTTTTTCAATTGAGATCACAAAAGGAGGTAAAGCCACTAATACTAAAATGGGGGTACTGAATGTAAAAGAATTAGAAAATAGAAACATTACTAAGGAGCAAGAAAAATAGAAGAGCAATCAGGAAGACAGTAGATAGCGATTGACATTGCATTTAAATTTTTGAAGATCAAACTTGACTTGAAAGCATAGAGCTGGAAGAGAGTTCCACAAGCGAGAAGTGTGAGCATAGAACATGAGGGTTACATCTCACCAACTCAACTGTAGGTTGATGAGACCTTGTTGATAAGATCTAGTACTGCACTTAAATCTATGAAGTCTAGATAGCATAATGAAGAGCTCATCCAAACAAGAAGCATTTGTAGAAAAAGTGCAGGGAGGTAACTTCAGTAAGTTCATGCAAAAGTTTCCACCTGATATCAAATGACCAGACACTAGGAGAAACGTATGAAAGGTCTTGACAGACCACCTTTGTCCATTTTACTTGACATATACATTGAAAATAGAATAGAGAAAGAATGTCTGTTAAGGTGAGATTTTATATATAAATCATTTCACCCAAAGCAATGCAATAAAACCACTAAGATGCAAAGAGAAAGAGAGAATATGAGAAGAAATCATTAAGGAGCAAAACTGATAAAAAAAAACAAAAAAAAACAGGAATCAAGACAGAAGGTAATGATTGACATTGCATTTAAATTTTTCAAAGTCAAACTTGACTGGAAAACAAGAAGCTGGTATATATTTTATATAACAAATATGAATTCTACAACAACAATGCTTGATGTAATATAAAAAATAGAGTGAATGTAATATATATAAGAAAAACCATACACAGATATTACTGCTTTTCCATCACTTCAAGTTTTGTATGGGCACCTAAATAATTATGTGGCTATCTCACAATCTTTATAATTTCCATATGGAATTGAGCACAGTCACTTACCACCTGAAGATTGTAAAACAGCCATATAACTACCTAAAATTATTATTAGTTGCAAAAAAACAGTAATTTCCGAATTATATATATATATATATATATATATATATATATACATACACAAGCTTAAAAGCCACTCTATTGGGTGGCATTTAGGCTATCGCCTGTGGAGAGCTCTTGATTGGGCCTTCATCACAATAGGTAGGAGTAGATGTGATAAGCAAGAATAAACTACAGAAGAACTCAAAATTGATTGCTGTACTTTAATATTGCATTAATATTTAAGCTTACCTTTTAAAAATTCAATGATACCACTTAATTTAAAGACAATTTGATGTACATAGGTCCTTACTTTCCATACAAACAATTGTTATTTCATGGGTAACTTTCACTGAATTTCACAATTAATTTCAATATTCCTAAATTTATTTCCATCTTATAAAAATTGTTATACAAAAAAAATTTGTTGCAAAAAAAAAAAAAATAAAAAAATAAATAAATAAATAAAAAAAATAATAAAATAAAATTGTCAGAAACAGTCAAAGTAATGAAAACTTTGAAATCCAAAATTCCAGGATTGCAGGTCCGGATCCACCCCAGAATGTTTTTAATTTGCTCACGGAGTCAGCCTGATTACAAAATGGTATGTTATGTTGGATTACACCCTCTAGGAGTGAAGTTGAAAACAGAAATTTTATTTTGAAATGCTGTAATTTAAGAACAGTAATTTTTTTTCATTGAATATGAACTATAGAAAGTTGTGCCACTATAATTATTTTTATCAGTAGAAACCAAGATGGTAGACTCTGAAAATAATCGCAGCAATGAAAACTTGAGAATTCAAATTTTCAGGATTGTGGGTCTGGATCCAGCCCGGAATGTTTTTTTCCTCCCGATTCCAAAAAGGTATGATATGTTGGGCCTCTAAGAGTAAAGTTGAAAAAGTGTGACACACTGGCATTCACATTTATTATATATATATATATATATATATATATATATATATATATATATATATATATACACACACACACATATATGACAGGTTGTCAGCATGGAAAGTCAACAAGCCAAGTTTAAATGCTGGTCAATTCTGTTTTATTCACTTCATGCTAATACAAAAGGCATGAATTTTCTCCAGGTATGTATGAAAAAGCTGGACTCTTTTGCCTTGAGCAGCAGACAGTGTTGGAAAAAGAAAACTGAATTCAAACCTGAGAAGAGTTGTTTCATGACACCCTGTGCACCATTTTTCTGTTATCAGTTCTTTTGAAAAAGTGTAGCTGATTCTACACAAGTCTTCACCACAATAATCAAATCATTTGTGGGAGTTGTGATGCAGTTCAGTTATAAACTAAACTGTTGGGTCATTTATAAGGCTGAAACAAACCAAACTATTAGTAAAGCTTCCAAATACAACCCTACTAATACAAAGTCTGTCAAATAAAGAAAAAAAAAATTGAAATGACAAAAGAAACTGAATAAATAAACAAAAACATATGTCAAAAGGGAAAGAAAACATTAAAGACCAACACCTACCGAGGCAACAACCCAAAGTGACCAATGCCAACAGCAAATAAACTAAGAACAGTAACACTAAGCAACAAAAGGAGTCTATTTGTGCTGGGTCATTGGTTAGTGTGTGTGTGCGTGTATAAATTTAATATTATTAGGATCTACCTGGAATATATACCAATGGATCTATTACTTGTACTATATATATATATATATATAGCAAAACTTTTCTTTAAAAGAAGAGATTTGTTAAATTCCAAAAAATAAAAATTATCATTAAATAAACCTATTTCATCACAGTAGACAGTATCTTGAAATGCACTTAAAATATTTGTAATACATCTATTCTAAAATATTATATTTTATTCATTTTCCAATATAGTCAAGCTCTGCAAACCAATTCTAAATATGTCACTTATATTTGAATTTGAAATGTAGCATTCAAAAAAATTAACATTCAGTTCTTGATAATGACTAAGAGTATAAAATACTTAAAAAAAAAAAAATAAATAAAAATGGAAGGGGCATCTATTTCAAATGTAATGTGTCTACTACACACACACAAAAGTGGTAGTGAAAGTTATTGGCCTAATTCACTTCCAAAAATCAGACCAAGCAGAATGGAGGGAAATCCTTTCTTGGTTGGGCTGAGAACTTTTCAACATCACTGTGTATATATGCATAACTTAACTGACCATTCTTTAGAAATTGAATACCTGGTGAGTAAGATACAAAGACTTAGGGATTAACTACCAGGGATACCAGCAAGGAGTGCCACATCCTGTGGAGATTAAATACCAAGATATTACATTTTCTTTCTTTTTGATTCATACCCATGTCTAATTTCATGCAGCTATTTGGCATTTTTGCAAGAGCCATAAGGCAATTAGAGTGTTATGTCATGTTCAAGCTTTTGCAGCTTGTATTTTGAGCATCCTAGCTGGAAATCAAGTAAGGTGAATATATCTTCAAGGTTGTTATCAAGGGCCAGGTGGTGTCCCTCAAACGTTCTTTCAGACACCAGTGAAACGATCTGCTATCATAATTGACAGCTGAAAGGAGATGAAAATTTGAATTATTAATCCCTGCCTAGTAGTTTCTTCCCCTTATTGTCACTTTTTGCTAGAAATTTCTCGACTGAATAATTTCTGACAAAATAATTAGCAGAGGAGGAATGAAGTATCTTCCAAAAGACTTCAACTATCATCTCATTTTCAGAAAGTATTATGGATGATGCCTTAACCAATTCATCAGCTATCAAAGTAAAAGAAATAAACACACTTATATTGCCACCTCTCTACACAAAATTGTTAATCTCTATATGTATAGCAATAGTGTGAAAGCAAGTTATATATATTTTTCTTTATCCTTTTATCATCTCTATTCAGCCTTTTTCAAATGATTTTTCCCCACCACTCAACTTTTCTCAAGATTATTGTTCTGATAGCCAATGGCAAATTTTATATGTCTGAAATATATATATATATATATATATATATATATATATATATATATATATAAAATGCATATTTATTCTGTTAAAAAAAACAAAAAAAAACAACCCCATTTGACCAGAATAAGAATAATCTATTATAAAATTTTAAAAGAACTAACTTCACAATAAGCAATAATATCTCACTTGCAAGATCCAAATTACAGAATTTATATGCCACTAAAGAGCTGCGTTTCTGATCAAAACTAATTCACAATAATCAAATTGGATATACCACTACATGCTTCTCAAGAAGATTCATGTTACATCTCTCAGAACATAGCTTGATTAGGACCCATTTAAATACACACAGAAACCTATCAAACTCAGTTTACAACATACTTGTAGAAAATACAACCATATTAGTCTCATTCACAGTACTAAATAGATATCCTTCGTCAGTATAATGAGTACAATTTACACCCATAGATTAAATAATCAGTTCAGTCTGAAGCTTACCCAAACTGACAAGAACCTGATGAAGGCTGGGAGGCACAACAGCCGAAATATCATGATAATAGCAAACATTTTATGCTTTTTCAAAAGATATTCTGTGCTACAAAGATTTTTGGCAATGGTATTTCATGCATGTTGCAGTTTGTCCATTATCTTTCTTCGTTGTCTGACACTCACCTCGTTTTACATGGCAAGGGACAGCTGTGCAAGGGTTACCAGAGTAAAACATTGTGATCACAGCTTCTGGCTGATAATAAAGCAGTACTAAATTTGTTTAGTGAGGAAATATATATAAGTATGTTCTAAAAAGCTCTTGGCTTCACCAAGAACATCTTTCCACCCAAATTCTGATATTTGGTCAGATTTTTGGAAGTAAGTCAAACCGAGTACTTTTCAGCACTATATATATATATATATATATATATATATATATATATATATGTGTGTGTGTGTGTGTGTGTGTGTGTGTGTGTGTGTGTGTGTGTGTGTGTTACAAATAAAGCAACTTGTCACTGGATGTTTTGCACATTAAAATGCAAAAATTGAAACAAATTTTATGATTGTTACATTCATTCCATACAGATTAATAATTTATTCAGTAATGTTTTTGTGCTTGTAAAATCTTTGATATATGAACAAGTGAAAGCATCTTATCAACACCTTCCTCCCCATGTGATAAAATGCAGAGAATTAACAAAGAACTTCGTTGAGTGAATGAGGAAGCTGAACGAGCTGGTATATATGCCTGCCAGCCAGGTTAGTACAGATCTTCTGGTTTTCTTAACCTTAGTAGAGTGAGTACTGAGGTGCATACCCCCTGGCTATAATTTGATATCACCTGCATTTTTGGTGTAGGAGAACACTGCGGAAATAGATTGGTCTGATTATTTTAATGTTATCATTATAAATATAAGGCTTAATCTCTCATACTTAAAACTGTTTATTCACCTCCAGATTTTGTTAGTATCAGTGTAAGAATGTATGGCTTTTGGTTTATCTATCTGGGAGAATATGATGTATACATTTCTATATAGTATATATTTACAGTGCAAACCTTTATTTCATCTCTTGTTATCTCTGGAACGTCACTAGTATTTGTCAGAGTTACTATTGGTGGCATTTTTATTTTGAAAGCATACAAGTTTGAATAGAACTCTTTCGATATCCTTTAAGATCTTCTCCCTCTTTGCTTCAACACAAGTTTATCTTTCAGTGCTGCAGATCACACATGTTTCAAGCTCTTCCTTTTTCTGATAGTTTCTTGTACCATTTTTATTGCTTAGGAACCAATCCCAGTATGCATCAATAGGATTTGTCTATAAATTTGGGAAGGGATGTTTTTTAGCAATCATTTTACAGTTCCATATTCGATATATTTTTTTTTCTCTCATTCTTTTGTTGATGTGTTTAAATTTGTGTTTTCAATATTATCTTTCTTTGTATTTAATTGTAGAGATTGACAACATCCTGAAGAGACATAGCACAAAGTCAACAGTGTTATTGACTTTTGTTATGATTCCTGTTTGTTATTTTTTTTTATTTTTTTTTTCATTTCACTCCAAACAAGGTAACAATGCATCTAGGCCAAGCCCCCCCCCCCAACAAAAAAAACAGGGTTCAAGAAAGACAGAAGATAGCAATTGATGTTGCATTTAAAAATTAAGGTTGTAGTTATCAGAGAAGCAAGAAATCGGAAGGAAGTTCCACAGGTAGGAGGTGTGAGAAATGAAACTGTTAGAGAAATTGCAGTTGCATATAGCTGTTTCCTTTAATTATAATTACCAATTTGTAATTCATAACTTTTTACAAGGAGGTGTTAAAAAGTTCTCAGCATGACCAAGATGCCCTTCCAAAGAAAATAAAAATAAGGTTGTTTTGTCATATTTTGAGCAGTAGGTCAAGCTGAGAAATTTTCAGCCTCCCTATTCAAATATTATTTTCACTATAAGCATCTCTACCAGAAATTCAGTAATGTTCTCTCTTATCTTTCTTCAAGACATATTTTATTTCTCTTAATGATGATATTTGTTGCCAATATTTCCTGGGCATTAAAGCCAACATTCAGCTCCATATATGTAACATTATCATTGTAAAGACTAAGAACAAGAGACAAATATCTTTCATACTTAAAATTATTATTTATTCAGCTCCAGTTTTCATCAGTCAATAGCCATGTAAGGTTTTCTCCAAACATGAATCTTCCTGCAAGGATGTGAGAGGCCTTGTCTATTCCCTCTCAGATAGGACATCTATCTTTCTGTCAGTTTCCACATGTTCACATCCTAAGTACAGCAGGGTCAATTACCTGTCTACATGCTAGAGGTAGCCATTGACATCCTGTGAGGCATTAATCTGAACATGGTGGCTATGAGGTCAGCTATGAAGTCAAACCTCTGATGCTCTGGTGGGACACTGAGTGGAAATCAGACTTTGGTATCTCTTTGGGTGATTCCAGTACAGATTGGGAGTCACAACTGATTAATTTCTTAGGACAAAGGTCTCTTAATAATATTAAATTTTATTCACCCTATCAGGTAGTTCCTAATATGAATTAAATACTTCATTAGTATATGTGTGACTTTTATGTGTTTTTTTTTTTTTTTTTTTTTTACAGGGAAGGTTTCATTTTTTTTTCTTCTCATATTAGATACCAGACGAGAATTTAAAAAGGGATTAACAGAAATGTGTTAACAATTGCTAATATATGAAGAATGAATTTAGCTTTCCTAATTGCTTGGTCTGAAAGAGCAATATTAGAAAATATCAGGTGTTGGTATTTAAGCAGTCTGACAACTCATTATACCTGCTACACACTGAAGCACAGATTTTACAAAGTGTCATGTTTTGGAGATTTTTGTTTTTTTCCTTACCACATGCACCTGTTACAATTTAACAGATTCCTCCCATTACAAGCCTGCTATGAGGCAAGGAGTTAACATCCTCCTAAAGCCAATTTTATTGAATATTCATTATGCAGCTGATAAGTGTTACACAGGTAAAAAAATAAAAGGTAAGGCCAAATCTATCAAATGATTTTTTTGCAATCATCCACAGAGAAAGAAACAAATAAATAAAAAATAAATCACTAAATTCTTGACCAGCTTTTTTAATATCCATTACGAATAGAAAAAAAAATTTCCTCCACTCTATTCATAGAAATCATTAAGTCCTGGGTATGGCAATAAGCTACATCTAGCAGTAAGGGCTCTAATTGGAAGATTGGAGGTTTTGAGGAGCTTGGAACCACCTCTTAAATACTGTTGTTCCAGGTTCACCCTTACCTAGGTTGGTAACACTTGTTAGGATCCCAGCTATAGGAAAATAGTGGAACCACCCAAATAAAACACTATGAAAGTATAAGGATATTTTTTTATAGTAAATATTCCAGCAATACATTTTTATGAAAAACAAAAAAAAATACAATACCAATTTTTAGTAAAATTAGCAACAGCATATTTTTAAAGCAACCTGACAGCAATACATTTTATCTGTAGTTGAACGTATACAATTGCGTTCAAAATATATTTAGTTGAAGCCATAAAATTGTTCAAAATATGTAGATTTCAACATTAGTCTATAGAGGTTGATATGCTGCTAAACAAAATCAACCAACAAAAAAAAAGAAAAAAAAAGACATGAAAGAACTTTCATGACATTAAGCTCTTATAATATCCAACAATTTCTTAAATCAAACTGTATTCCAAAACTTTAACAAACCTACAGCATAAAACACATCACCTCTAATAACTATGTCCACACAAACATGTGGATGCAGAAAAGCTGAGTATCATCTACTATGTACTCAATTGTGAAAAGAGAACATTTTTATTACTTCAAAGCTCAAAAGAAAATTAAATTAAATGACACATAAGTTGATATGCCAATAATCAATCATAGTCATAATTAAAAAAAAAAAATATTTAATAATTCCTCATTAATTTCTTTAACAAAATCATAAACTATTATTTCTCTATATTCTGGAGCAAATTATCATCTTCAGACCTATGACTGGGTGTGGTCATTAAGCCACTCAAGGTAGAGGGTTACTAAATGAGGTTGTTGTAAGAGCATACAGTACGGAGGGAGACAAGAGTGCATATTATGAGGATATGTAGGATAGATTGTGATTGACCCTAAACTTGAAGAGGTTAAAATTATATTGATCAGGTATGCATCTACTAGGGAGTTTGTTCCACAATGCAGCAAATCTAGAAATAAATTTACCATGGCAGACTCTAAAATTAGCAAACTTTCAATTATTAGTCTGTAACAAGCAGTGTCTAAAGAGACCACATAACCTCATAATTAGCTATTAGGTATGTGCAAAAATTTCCAGTATTTTTTATTAAAATTAGTTAACAACAACTCATACATATATTAATCAGAGATGCAAGTTACAGCCCTGCTAAAGAGGTACAATTTTCTTTAATTTCTGTCTGAATTTCTGATTTAATGTACAGAACAATAGACTAGTGGATTAAAGTGTTGATTAACGAATTTGGTGACAGTAATTGTGAGTTCAATTCCCAGGCCAAGCAGTGTGTACTTGGACTAGGAGAAAATAGGACAGGCAATAACTGAACTAAAGTAAGTAAATAAATAACTAAAGTACTAAAAATAAGAACTATCTCTAGACAAGGGTATGAGAACAATCAAGCCTCATAGATGAAATAAAATGTTCAGTTTGAAATTCCCTGATGAATGCCAGAGGGCACAACTGAAATATTATTAAGAAAAAAGAAAACCTGCTTAATATACTACTCCAGAAAGCACTTAATCTTTCTACCAAGAGTTAGATTAGCCCAAAAATGAAGTACTACTGTCATATCTGGGTTGGAGCTGCACAATCGTCACATCCCAAACTTGATAGAAAGTTATCTACATGGCCTTGAGAGAGATGATGTATTACCCCCCTGCACCATCTTTCCCATATCGCGAGTTTATCACTATTCACATGTTAAGTTTTCAGACAAGCTCCATGAATGAACAATAGTATTAAAAAAGAAATGGTAGTGAACTTGAGAAAGCTATTCTCTGGCAAAATTATTATAAGAGAATGATTTTCTAAGTTTAAACTGACAGTGATGCTAACTGATGCTTATAAGAAAACATAACCACATCATTACTGTTTAACTTCATAGGTTTGATTTTTTTTTTCATTTCATCCCAAGCATGGCAATAAAGCCACTAAGGCAAGAGCTTACTGAGTGTTAGGGAATATAAGAAAAAAATTAAGGAAAGAACAATAAGAGAACAGGAATGAAGACAAGATAACAACTGACATTGCATTTAAATTTTTGAAGATCAAAGCTGACTTGGGAAGCAAGAAGCCAAAAGAAAGTTCTATAAGTGAGAAGTGTAAGAAGAAACTTAGCATGGATCTTACAGTTACCTCTAGCCATTTCAAATGTGAAATGATGAAACCTTGCCGCCAATCTAGTACCAAGCTTAAATTCATAAAGTCTAGGTACCATAGAGGAGAGTTCATAGAGGAAAATACAAACTATGTAAGATAAATTAATCCTTGGCTGAAGCTTCAAAAAGTACTAAGTTGCTATCAAGCCACCAGATTCATGTGATTTAGTCACATGAAATCTTTAAAAACCTTACTTGGATTACTTTTATAAATAATCCAAGAGGTTTTTAAAGAAGATAATCACACAGATAATAAGAGGAAGAAAAAAAAAATTAAAGGTAAATGTCTTCAGCTCATTTCTCTTATTTCAACCACAGCTGGAATGTGACAATTGAAGCCAAGTTTACTCTAGAGATTTGAATCTCATTGAAGGAATTTCAAAACATGTATTAATGTTGATCCTGAAGTAGAGAAAATTCAACAAACAATACAAGTTGAAAACAAATATCACCTGAAATTAGATTCCATTTGGAAGGGCTCATGTCTAAGGAATGGAGGAGAGGAGAGGAAAAAAAAAACAGAAGTAAAAACATGAAATCAAAGCAATTATTTACATTGGGTGGTAGTGAAAATAACATTCAAGGACATCTATTGATAATTTTACTGCTTTATAAACAGACTTCATATTGAAAGGAATTTCTCTTGCGAAAGATTTCTGAAAGATGAATACAGTTTAATCCAGTTTACCTCTGTGAATCTTACAAGTAAATAACCTTGAAAACCTTTCCACATTTAAAAAAAAAATAATTTAAGTACTAGCCATATGCTATTGGCATTTTTCTGTTATTGTGTTATCAGTATTTTTTAAAATTAGATGTCATGTTTATATCTACAATATGCATTTCAACAGTTTTAGAATAAAAAACATCTTCAGTATCCTTAAAGGAAACAATATCTATTGGGAAATTCATTTTTTAATTAACACTGTTCAGACTTGTGTCTGTATCTTGGTTGTCCTAATTACATTCTATTATTGTATCCTTCAGATGTCGGTGTAACCTTCTAATAATTTTAAACTGAATCCTTTATTCAATTAATGGAGATGAAGTGTTTA
Source organism: Acanthosepion pharaonis (assembly GCA_903632075.3). NCBI lineage: Eukaryota > Metazoa > Mollusca > Cephalopoda > Sepiida > Sepiidae > Acanthosepion > Acanthosepion pharaonis. The sequence goes on from CAHIKZ030000157.1 coordinate 968,462, forward strand.
TGTCAGTTTGAATAATTTTTCAGCTCAGAAATTCACACAGAATTTATCCATTTTTCAGTTACTGGTTTTACACCTATTTTTTTTTTTTATGTCCTGTCCCTTCAGTATATCAGCAATCATGGTCCTTCACAGATTCCTTTTCTTTATTATTTGTGAATTGCCATATCTTGTGATAGAGTGGTTTCCTGTTGCCTTGACAGAGCCCGACCCTCTCCAGACTGAGTTTCCTTCTAGACTGGTTGCCACCCAAGACTTTAGAACACAGTCTGTCTTTACCCATAGCTGAGAGGAGAAGAGGGTTCATATCTTTCCCAAGAGTTATTAGCATGTAAGTGAATGTAACAGAAATTACTCTACTGTGCCTCCTAAATTTTAACAGACCCATATATTGAGGTATTTGAAAGGTTTTTTTTTTTTTTTTTATTTTACTAAATGCACATGGCTTCACAGTAAGTGTCATCACTGCTTTTATTCCAATTCCAGATCATAGTTTCCGTTTTTGGAAAAGTTTATCTCGAGTCCTAATACTTGGTAGGGGATGTTGATCTTTCTTTTTGTTCAAGATTATTCTTATCCAACTATGAATACCCCCATTATCAGTACCTTGGCCTAAAGAGGGAAAGCAGGATCTTTGTCTTCTATTAGATTTGTTTGGGATGTGGTATGAAATGCTTAAATAATCAGTGCCCATCTCTTCAAATCTGTGCTTGTAAAAGTACAGAAACATGGTACAATGGTCACTTGAGATGTGTAACTGAATCACCATGCAGTGTTGCTTTCTATGTCCACAGTCTGTATCAACAAACATTATTCCCGATACCGATTACTACCCCACCACACCCAATAAATATAAGTAAATTTGTCACAATATTATATATATATATATATATATTATATATAAAGATACACAAATCTATATTTCAGACTTGTAGAGATTACACTACCTTGTATGCTAACTTCACTTAACACTGTTAGGTAGAAGTGTATTCAGGACTATAAAAAGTAAAGAACTGTCCAGCTCTCAGGGATTTAGTAATAACATCTGGACTTGTCTCCACCAGGGGAACATCATAAGGCAAACCAACTACTTAATTTCAAACAAATCATGTGAACACATATGCACAATGGCTAAATATATAATTTTGTTTTTCCTTAGCTATCTCTGCACACAAATATAATTCTCTTTTGTGAGCTATATTGTTATATACACACACACACACACACAGTTTTACGGTATGCCATATTTATGGGAAAAGGCATGAAGATCACATTCAAGCATGAAATAACTGTTGCCATTCAGTGATGACCTCTGTCCACTTTTATATTCATATACACTATATTCCTGATATTGAGCACTTTTACCCATAAATATAGCATACCTTAAAACAACATTTTATCATATTTAGCTCCTGATAAACCATAAAGCACTTTTGCAACATTTATAACCTATCATGGACATTGAAAAATTTAGCCTTGACTACACCCTAAAGAGCATATACATCCCACCACTATCCACCTGGAAACCAAAATTTATGGAAAATGTATTTCTTCTTCAACCAAGAGTGTGTGTGTGTTGAATTCATTTCTTCTGAAAATGTTGAATGCTTATATTGAATGTTTTCATACTCAAATCACAGGTCCTCCCACTATAAACTGGTGACCAAGAGTAACTTCACCTGTTGCAGATGAATGCTGGGTAATCAAATGACCAAAAAAAAAAAAAGCCCAACTCTATGGTTTCACATTGAGAAACAATTTCTACAGAGTAATAAATGTTTTATTGATGTAGTCAGTCTTACTGGGAGTAGGGGTAGAACTACAAACACTGGTTACAATTTTATACTGAAAACATTAAGGATACAGGGACACTCAACTTTAAATTTTAACATTTATCACTCTGTATATGGATTCATTTGCTGTGTAGAAAGTTTATCCTGTCACTGAGGGTGACTGATCCACAAATTTGAATTTGTCATATCCTGCAATGACGACAGAAAACACCTTTGAGTGAAAGTAACAATAGGATTACTGCAATTGGCAGTCATTGAAAAATAATGCAGTGGAAAAGGAAGTAATATTAATAATGCAGAGTGGTAAAGGTTGATTTTTAATGTTTAGTATTTCTAGATATATAATTAGATTTCATTCAGCCTTCTATTACTTTTCTTTTTATTATCATTCTTCTGTGCCATGTCCCTTGAGGATGTAAGTGATCTTGACTCTCCACGATTTCCTGTCCTTAGTAGCTCTTAATAAATCAATTTTAAATGATTAATTTAGATGTCAAAACAAAGCTGGAGTTTTTAGGTAATTTCAACCTGTTTTATTAAAGTTATTGGATTAATAAAAAAAATTAAAAAAATAAATAAAAAATCAGTGTTTGTCATTTTTAATAATTTGCCTTAAAGAACATTTTCTACTTATATATATATATATATATATATATATATATATATATATATATATATATAGATAGATGGCCAAATGCTTAGAATGTTTGCTTTCTGACCATGAGACCTAAGTTTGAATCTTATCATGGACAATAGATTTTTTTTTTTTTTTTTTTTTTGGGGGGAGGATGGCTTTTTGATGTTATTTGTTTGGAGGAGGCACACTCAGTAAGTGGCACCTTTGAAAAGTGTATGAAAACAAAAAGGGTTACCCAAGCCTTGTAAGTGAAATTGGGTAGACAAAACTCTTCTGGAGACTTCAATGGTTGTGCTTGCCAATAAGTCACGAAGCGTTTAGGTATACTGACCTTGTTCAAAAAATTGATCTCTCTCAGAAACTGTAAGCTTTGCTCAGCATTGTTGCAGTATGAACAACAAAGCAGGTGTCTGTAAAATGGTTTGGCTAGCAACCCTGGCAGATGGGTGTGCTTGGAATCTAGCAGTAGCCAGTCGTCATATATGAGAGAGGTTTGCAGTTCCATCCAGCCAACTGAAGAGATAAGGCCTTATCCATAAGATTAACAATCGCGCAATAAATTTCACTGCATCTTTATGCACAATCCAACTTTCTCACAAATAAAGCTTAATAGCAACAAGCATTATTAATCTCCATATTATTATAGAAAGTCAGAATAATAGCAGCAGCAGCAATAGACTACAGTGAATTTTTCTCTCTGAATCAGGCAACACATAAATGATTATTTTATTAAACTTAAAATAATGTTGTTGAAAAATCAACATTACTAAATTGAAATCCAATGTACAGTAAAATAAAAATTTGAATTCCTAATATAAAAGGCAATTTATTCCTCTACCCTGAGGTTTTAGAATCAATTCATATGCATATCTTTTGCGGATTTCTTTGATCAAGTTATACATCAAGTTACTACAAATCTAATTAATTCTGTAATTAGATTAACAAAATTCTGATATACAGCATCATTCTATCCCCAGTTAATTGCATTAAAAAAATAATAAAACTTGAACAGAATCCAATTTAAAATAATTTAAACCTACATAGCCCCAAAACTCACATTAATACCATTCTTTTCCATGAGTGCTTTACAAGCAATACAACCTACATATTAAAAATAAATAAAATAAAATGGATATGTCAATGTGATTTACTTGTTTTTTTTTGGAGGGGGGGTATCTAAAATATTGCTATTATATTTCAATATAGTGTTACTAATTTTTTTTTTTATTATTTCCTTAAAATGATAGACATCACCATCAAGGCCAGTATTTGGAAGAGAGTCGAGCATGAAGATCAAAAGAGATTTTGCTTTCCTTCATTTAATGCTAAACAGCATTAAGCTGAATGAAAGAGTTACCATTATTTACCCACTCTGGAACTTACTTTTGTATGGTTTAATATATTTTAAACATTTAGCTCCAGGTTTATTTTTTATTCTTCCACACAAGCAAAGCTATTCTATAACCAAATTAAGTTTTAGAATCATCATACCATACTGACCCAGGTCACTTGTAAAATGTACATAATATGCTAGCATCACCCATGTAAATTACATGGATTTATTAATCTATTTTAACCCTTAGCACTCTGCATTATTAATATTATTTCCTTTTCTACAGTATTCTTTTTCAAGAGCTCTCAATTGTAGTATCGTGATTGTTAATTCTAAGTTGTTTTCTGTTGCCATAGCAAGATATGACATGACAGCTATGAAATTCAAACACTACTGTTCAGAGATCAGTGACCAGATAAACTTTTGTACAGCAAATGAAATCACATACAGAATGAAGTTAATGCTGCACTGTACTTTACAAACCTATGGCCATTCCCATATAGTTATAAGGAAAATCTTAAAAATTCTGAAATGTCCCCATCTAATCCCTCTCTGTGTCACACAGTTTTTGTCTCTGTCTCTCTTTTATTCTCTATGTCCATTTCTCTTTTCATTTCCCCCTCTCAGATGCTCAACACAGTCAAATTTTTTATTAGAACATAATCTATTTTTATAATATTACAAAATGGGATGAATTTCTCAACAGATTGAGAGGTCACAAGACAGGATTTAACCACACACTATAAACAACTGCTTTTAACTAAGATGGCCCCTCAAATACCTCTGTGTTGTCCCTTTTTGTGTGTCTATATCCCTATTCTGTTTTCCTCTCAATATCTGAGACAAAGCATGACATATACCATATGGAGATTCTGATTTTTGTTGAAACAGGAAGATCAAGGAAAGATTTGAATTACTATAACTTTATTCATCACATGTACAAATTATCTTGTGTCATACCTTTTAGTACACCTTATGGAGATACTATATTTTTGCTTTGTTTTGGGGTTTTTTTTTTTGTTTTTTTGGTGCAAGGAGTGCAGGGGGGTCCTTGATTTTGTCAGGTCATTTTTTTTAATGCAGCATATGCAAACAATATCAATGTATACATAAAATTCACCCTTATGTGTAATATGATTTAACAGTTTCAACTTATGGATGTGCAGGTGGTGTAATGGATATCAGCTCAAAAAGAGAAATTGGAGAACAGTTCAAATTCCAGTTGAGTGTACTGCATTCACTTATGCACAAATACCCTCGGGAAAGGTATGAACCAATCTTTTCCCTCAGCTGTGTGTTAAATAGTAGAGAAGACTGGGCTCTTTAGCTGTGGTTTGTAACCAGTCTAGAAGAGAGACAACTGAATTCAAAACTAGTTGGGCATGAAGTTAGTTGTTTTTTTCTCTTCAAGTCTAGGCTTAACTATAATCTCTCCTATATAAACTGCACTTCTTACCTCCTCTTCTTACACTCATATGTCATTTAGTCACCCTAAACCTTTAGTGGCTCTTGAGCCTTGGATGAATATTAATGAAAAAGATTCATAGAAAGTGGAATTATTGAGCAGAGTTAAAATTCCAGCTTTGTCAGTTGCATTCGCTTTTGTATGAATGCTCTTGGAAAAGGTATGAACCTTTCTCTTCTCCTAGATATGAGTTGAATAGCAAGGAAGACTAAGCTTTTTACCCTTTAATGTAGCCAGTCTAGGAGAAAGACAACTTTGAATTCAAAACCATAGAGAAAACAATGGTGAAACCATTCCGAGATAATAAAGGAATCTGTCTAGAGCCAAGATTGCCTACATCTTAAAGGGACATGACATTTGAAAAATAAATATTTTAGTTTTTGTTTTAAAATGCAAGCAAGCATACAGAAACATTCAAAATCAAATTTAGGATCAGTAAATTATTTAGAGATTAAAATCCTGAGAAAAAGGATTATTATTGAGCAAAGTAAATAGTCAATGACCTCCCCCATATGTTGTGTGCTCTCTGACACAATTGGTTGAAAGACTTAGACTGTTTCTAGCTCTCATTCATTAAAGAGAGAGTTCAGTAGCTTATGTAATTTTTTTTTATTTGATTAATTGTGGGTGTCTCAAACTCCTGCCAGCAGCAGGAATTTTAAAGGAGTAATTGACTGTTCTAATGCTTGTGTGCAACCCAGTAGTTTATTCTTTTGTGATTTTTAGCTTTATGACTTTTTGGGACCTATATATATCCTTATGCTACAGTTATTTCATTATTCAGACTAACACCCCCAACATTTTAGTCAAGGAAATATTTGACTTCTTGAATAAAAAGGTTTCTACAGCAAGCACTTCTGTAATTTTATAAGCTGTGAACAGATTGTCAATGGATCCTAATTGTAGCCTTGAACCAAACAAACCATATTACAGTCACTATCAGAATTTATCAAAACTAGTACAAACTGCTCAGTCTATGAATGCCAAATGTTATAAGTAAACAGCTAATATTACCATATCATAGTTGTAAATTTAGCATATAAAAAAAAAAAAAAAAAAAAACAACATCTCTTCAACATAGTTCAAAATAAATTCCCTCTCCAGTTTTATCATGCTTTTTTTAACGGGTATTCTCCCATAACTAGATATTTGCTGCTCATAAGAGCTTTCATGAATCAATTTAGAAATGAACTGTATTTGTTTTAAGATAATTGGCTAAATAGAATGTCTTCAGTTTTATACAGATTGTCAAATTCATACTTTATACTCTACGAATGAAGTTGAAAATTAAAAAGCCAAATTTTAAGTTAATATAAAAGTTTCTACAATATTTTTTTAAACTCTTCATATGAAAGCATATCATCATTATTCAGTCATCAATAAGTTTATAGCTAAATTGTTATTATTTACAGTTAGACTAATATCCTCATCTTATTATAACACTTCAGTTGTTATATGCTCATTATGTCTATCAAAGTAACCTTCAGTAGCCAAGATGATTGAATTTGATGTCAGAATAATTGTGAGTTAATCCCTGGGTCAAGTAGTAGAGATTCAGACTCAGGTGAACAGTATTAAAAAGAAAAAAATTTTTTAAAATAAAAAAGTAAAAAAAAAAAAAAAAAAAAAAAAAAAAAAAACGAGAAATCTATAGACATGGAAAACAAGAACAACCTACCCCCTGTAGTTTAAATAAAGGGTACAGTTTTAAATTCCCTGGTGATTAATCAGATCAACAAAGATCTGAAGAAAACCGGAGAGAGCATAGCAGCTAAAAGATTGTGATAACAATAATGAGGACATTACTTCAACTGTAAATAATAACAGCTCATCCCTGAAATTCAGATAGAATAACAAGAAAGATGAGGATATTAATCCTACTCTAAATAATGTAAATAATGATAACTCCTCATCCTAGAAGTTCTGAGATAATAACAAAGATGAGGATATTAGTCCTATTGCAAATAATGATAATTGGTTATCCCAAATTTTCAAACAAAAAAGGTTTATTATGAAAGAATAGTTGTTTCCTGAAGAAACCTGTTTGCAGGTTATTTAAAGCCAGAAAATATCTTTAGAGTGTAAGAATTTTGGGGTGATAATGATTTCTTTACTCATACAAATCCTACTAATTAACCTATAGCTGGGGGGGGGTAAAAAGGTAACTTTCCCACAGGTATTTGCACATAAGTGAATATAGTGAACCCAACTGGAATTGGAACTCCACTCTCTGATCGCCAATTATGAGCCGATATCCATTACACCACCCACACATCCAAGTTTACAGCACTTGGTATTCTCAACAAGTCATCCTGTTGAAATCAATAATCAAACAAAGAATATCATAGAGAACAAAACAAGAGCCTGAAAGTGACGGGTCTGGAGTAAATCTGGAGATCATTGGTGGGAATTCCCATTCAAATTCCATGAATGTTCGTTGTGTCACATTTCCAAAATGAGAACAAGCATTCTCAAACAAAAATCACCAGTCAACTTTCTTGCCCAGAAAAAGATTTGTAGTATTCAAAGGCATGTCAAAAGAATGACTTAGTCACATTATTTTTTTTATTTGGTCAAGTTTGCCTAGACATTCATAAGTCTATCACGCCAACCATCACAGTCCTGCAACAATGACAGGTCATTAAGAGAGGCATTCTGTGTCATGACATAGCAGGACAGTGTAGATGGTTGCTGGAGGCAACCAACTCATCTTGCTCTATGGCTAGGTGTCCAGAGCAGTAGATCACTCATCAGCAGTGTCCTCCAAAGCACATTCTATGTTCTTGTAAGATTGTAAAAATATCAGGGATGGGTCCATAGAGCTGTGATTTAGTTGGATCTTGTCTCCAGGAGATGTAAGTAGGTCTCAGCATCCAAGTGTTGGTTCCATCAAACTTAGACTGTAGGGTTTTAGTTAATGTCCAGGCAGTAGCACCATACATTAACACCACCTCTACAGTGGCTTGAAAGAATCTCCGCTTCATGTTATCTGGTAGATCAGATTTCCAGATTACATCCCAGCAAGGCTCAATACAAACTGTCTCAGGTGAATCAATAAAATCTGTCAAATATTTTACATACCTAGGAAGCAAGATAAATTCTACTGAAAAGGATGTAAAACTTCACATAGCTGAAGCCTGGAACACCTTGAATTTGTCACCATATGGTAACAATTCATAAATTCCCTCTGAAACCCAAATGCAGAGAACTTACCCTGATGCTTTCATCAGATTCTATTTTGTTTTTTTTTAATCACTCCAGGCAAGGTAGTAAAGCAACTAAAATACAAGGGGTTACTGGGTGTAGTATAATTAGAGAACAGAAACAAGTGAGAATAATAGAAGAGTAAAAAGGATTTTAGGTTGAAATTATTTTAAGGTTGACCAAGACTTAACCATGATTGTCTTGCTTTAATAGGTTCATGGGATATTTTCTATTTGTTCTGATGTCTGTTTCTGTTTATATTGAACCATCTGCATTTTACCCTGGTTGGTTAATGAACAGTTCAATTATTACACAAGCAATAAAGAGGTGAATGCACTTCAAAGACATTTCTTAGAATGTCCTAACTTACATAAATGCAACAAAGCATGCATGAATGCATACAAATGCAATTTTTCATATATGCTACCCAAATGTTTGCGGAATTTGTAAAGCCTGCACAAATCAAAACTACAAATATTTGATGGTACTTTTTGTGGCATTACTTCATACAGAGCAACTTTAGAGGATATGATGGAAAGTAGGTATGTAGGTAGGTCATGTTTATGGGCAAATACCTCAAATTTTTTAGTACCAGCTCACTGACCAATTCATTATTTAAATTAAAATGAACAACTTTCTAATATTTAAAGTAAACAGTAGATATTTTGCTCAAGGTTGAACTTCAACAATCTCAAATATTTCTATTGTGCAGTGCATTGTTAAAGCATGCCTATTTATACTTGTATGTGTACCAGAAGATTAACAAAATAATAGAAGAAAAGCTTGTTTTTTTTTTCTAAATTGGTATCAACCCATACAAGGCAGTAAAGCCACTAAGACACAAGAGGGTACAGAGTGTAGAGGAATTAGGAACAGAAACATTAATAATGAGAGGAAAAAGTAATCAGGAGGACAGTAGATAGTAATTGACATTGCATTTAAATTTTTGCAGATTAAAGTTGACTGGAACGCATGGGGCCAGAAGGGACTTCCACAAGTGAGAAGTACAAGAAATTGTTAGCATAGAATTTATGGTTACATCTAGCCAGCTCAAGTGTAAATTGATGAGATCTTAACACCAGTCTAGTATTGCACATAGATTCAAAAAGTCTAAGTATCATAGCGAAGAGCTCATCCAAACAATTACCATGAAAGTATTTAAAGAAAAGGCACAGAAAGGCAACCTTATGGTAGTTGGACAGTGACTGAAGCTGAGCCACCAGATCAGGATCAATAATATTACTGATTGTTTAGATTTTATCAAGGAGCTCAAGGTAAATAGCAGGTGCACTGGACAATATGTGGCATAGGCGAATGGTAGATTTATAGATATGTAATTTATTTTTCTTACTGGGTCACAGTATCCTAAACAAATAATCAAATTTAAGAATAAAATTTTACTAATATTTATAAGTGTCATGATTAAAACTACAATTAATCACAAAGGAATAATCAATCAAATGCTGTTAAAATTTTAATGAAAGTAGATCTAATGATTATGTCTATAAAATAAAACAGTTTGTCCATTATTCAGCAATGACTCACAGCACAAGAGTTTTTTATGACAAAAGAAATTTCAGGAATTACAAATTCAGATGCAATTATTTATTTTGCTCTTTCAAGTTGTAATAAAATATATTTAATAAAAAAAAAGTAAAAAAGAAGCTCATGAATCCCTCACCATCACCAAGGGAAAAAAATACAAAAATCAGTTTTTAGAAGTTGCAATCCATTTATGGAGTATCGTGGCCATACCTGGGCTGAAATTTCCCACTCCTTACTTGGCTGTCTCGATAAAGTTCAAAAGTGTTTATGTGGCCTTATGGGTCATGAATTATTTTCCACCTTACAACCCCTTTCCCACAGATAAAACATTGCTTCTCACTATTCCATTGCTATTTCTATAACATGTCTTCTGACAAACTACATTCCTTCATCCCACCAGCCCTGACCTTTGCAACTGGAACCCACCATGCCATGTACACAAGGATGAATCATCCCCATTCTCTTCATATTCCATTAGCATGAAGAAGGTTCCACTCTAACAACTTCATTCTAAGAACAGCTGTTTTGTGGGACAAACTCCCAGCAGAATGTTTTTCCAATTACTACAATCTTAACCTCTTCAAGTCCAATGTTAACTGTTATCTATCCTGTATAATGCCATGAACTTCACTTAACTTTTCTTATGCTCATAAAATTCTACACAATAACCCACTACCTTGAGTGGTTCATGGGCCTTGTACTGGGTGAACATTAGCATAAGGAAAAAATAAGAATGTATTTTTGTTTAGGTACAAAAATGGCTAGATTTCAAGGGTAGATATTTAGTTTTTGTTCACTCCAAATAAAATTGAAATCCTTTTTACTTGTTTTTGGCAATATCAAATACAGAATAAACATTAGATTATTTTTTTTATGCCACATCCCCTCAAGACAGGCTATCATGGCTCTCCACAGATTCCTTAATCTGAATTGACATGCATTTGTTGAAATGACAGTGGATTAGTTTCCTGTTACCTTCAACAATTTTCAATTCAGAGAAGTCTGTCTCTCTGGTTGCCACCCAAGGCTAGAGAGCCTAGTCTACCCGGCTATTTAACCCATAACTGGAGAGAAGGAAAGATGAATTCATGCATTTCCTAAGGACTTCAGTGCGAAAGGGAACCCAACCGATGAGGTTAGAATTTAACTCACCAATTGCACTACTCATACTAGTGAGTAGACACTATATCTAACATATGCAAAGTATATTAGATGCAAAATGTGAGAAGAAAACTTTAAATGAGCATTCCAAGATACAAGAAAAATTGTAACATGATGATCCTTAACCATTCACAAAGAATATTTTTAATAAATATCATGAATGAGATGATATTCTAAAAGATCAAAAAATAATAAAGAAAGTCATTATCACTTTTGAATAAAACCCTAGTATAACAAAGTTGACCAAATTTTGCTTAAAGTTTGTATTTTTTCTTTTAATTCAGATGAAAACTTGAAAATCTTTCAATACATTTCATTTAAATATTTGCTTTCCAAAATTATAGTTTATCGATTTAATTAAAAAAAAAAAAAATTGTCAGTTTAAATTCATACCAGGAGAACAAGTGCTAAAGTATTTTAAAATAGTGTTTTATAACATCCTGTACATTTTCCAAAAATGAAATATTTGAAAAACTGTTTTTATATAGAAAATGAATTGAAAAATACAGATCTCTCCAGATAAAGAGTGTCTGAGGAGGTGCTGAAAAATTATTGGTCCAACCCACTTCTCAGAATCTGTATTTTAAATGACGAACAATCAGAATATTTTTCAAAGGGTTAAAAAACACAAGAAATAATATATCAAATGTGTCAAACTTTGAGGGGAACATGTGGAATAGTATATACACTTTATAATTTGAAGTTATTCTTTTTGGTCAGCCAGCACAAGAATTTTTCAGCACCAGCTTGTGTATCTATACAGATTAGCTTCAAATTTGTTTGAATTAATAGCAACCAAAAAAAATTGAGCCTTTATAGAATATGTAATAAAAATGTTACTTTCTAATGAAGTTTGTCATTATATTAATAAGATTATAAATTTATATTGTTGTACATGTATTTAACAATTATCTGAAAGGAAAAACTGTCAAAAGGTTAGAGAAAAGTTTCATTAGAAACAAAGACAAGAGTTCAGAACTGTTACATAATATCAGTCTTTCTATATGACAATGAATGCTGGACAGCCTCACAGATGAAGCAATAGAAATGTGATTCTACAGAAGGATGCGGAGAATACCATGGACAAACCTGTGAGCAATGACAAAGTTTCAGAGAAAAGGGTTCCACAAGGGCAAAAGAGTTGAGAAACACTGCTCTAAATGCTCACAAATGGTCAAACAAAATTTGTATAAACTGTCAGGCTCCAAGAAAGAAAGATTGTTCATGTTATTCGTTCCACCCAACATATTCTACACAGGCTTGAGTGTTTGGTTTAGAAAGATTTGCCTGTATTTTCTTTTTCACTACATTAAAAATATTTCAAGATTTTTCTTAAAGAATAATTTTTATTTCATAGTTATTTTTTCATGGTTCTTTTCAGAATTCTTTTTGTAAAGATAAAAAATGTTAGACTGATATTTATTTAATCAAGCTTTCCTCAGATTTTCCTGAATTTATCAACAGCTCAGTAAAAGAAATACTACACAATACAAAATTTACATTTGTAAGAATATTTACTTTGAGCTAAATTTAGATAACCATTTTTTTTTTATCACAGCTACAGAAGAAACCCTTAAAATAAAAAGGTATTAATCCAAATTTGATAAAAGCTCTCCATTTATATGGCCACATGGTTAGAATGCTCACTTTCCAACCAAAAGAACCCAGTTTCAATCTCACCATGGTCAATTTGTTAGGAAGGTGATGTTATCGATCTGAGTGATCCCAGTGTGGCACCTTTGAAAATCATATCACAGGTTGACCCCAGCCTTGTGAATGAAACTGGAAAGACAAATGTTCAGAAACTGTCAATAGTCATGCTTGCACAAAGTCACAAATCATTGTGACCGAGAATTTGATTTTACTAGTAAACTGGTAATCATGACAGAGTATGCGCTCTCTCTCCATGAAACTATAGCTAAAGCCCACTCAGCATAATTGCAGCATAAAAATCAAGTGGGTTCTGTAGATGTTAAACAAATATCAATTTGTCTGAGCAAGCATCTGCAACAAGGATTGGTTAACCACCCTAGCAGGTGGGTGTGCTAAGCAAACAAATAGCTGGTCATTAGATTATAATCTAAGTTTGTATTTATTTGGCCATATGAATCAGTCTGTTAAACTCCATGGAATTTATCTTTGAAAACTAAACAGTAATGCTGCCATAAAATTTTAAATCTAAATTTTAGACTATCTTGACTGAAATACACCAGGTGGGGTATTGAACGCAGAGGTCAACAAGTTATTATTCTCCTATGAAGACAAGTTAGAAACTGAAATTGCAGTTGACGGTTGATAGAGCATCCATTGAAGCCAATCAAAAATAAGCTGATGTCTGATCTTATCAGAATAAAAATTTAAAAAAAGCAGCTGGCTCAAATTTAGAGCTTTACAAGAGTTGTCATTGTAATTATGTGCCTTTCAGCAAAACAGAAGAAAATCATCATTTATTAAAATTAGATTTAAAAGCACAATTTGATCATATTCAGAAAAAAAAAATTTTTTTTTTTTTTTTTTTAATCATTTCATCATAAGTAAAGCAATAAAGCCACCAAGACAAAGAGTTACTGAGTGTAATCAAATATGAAAAAAATAAAACATTAAGGAGAAAGAACAATAAAAGAGCAGGAATTAAGATAATGATTGAAATTGCATTTAAAATTTTGAAGATCAAAATTGATGGAAAAGAAATTAGAAGAGAGTTCCATAAGTGAAAAGTGTGAGAAAAGAAAATATTAGCATAGAACTTATGGTTACATCTAGACATTGTAAAATAATGAAACCTTGCTGCTAATCTAGTATTACGCTTAAAGTCTAGGTACCAATGAGGAAAGCTCATCACAACAATTACCATGAAAATATTTATAGAAAAAGGCACAGGGAAGCTATGTTATGGCAGTGGAAAAGTGATTGAAGCCAAGATGCCAGATTAGGACCAACAATATTGCAGATTCCTTTTAGTATTTTTTCATGAATCTCTAAATACATATTTACTTTATTCCCATAGAACATACAGCATTTTTCCTAGCCAGCAGTAAAGTCTTCAAAGGATCTTCAAAGCATCCACCCACTTCATCAAATAAAAAAAAAAAAATAAATCAATGAAAACTTTCAGGAACAAGTGCCACTTGGCTGGAAACTTAAACAGCCACAGTTAGAAAGAAAGGAGAGTTCCAATGGTACATGTTAGAGTAATTTCAAACTATCCAGCAGTGAGTTGTCAGCCACACATGATATAAAGAGGGGCAGAGGAGTGGTGAGAAAGAGTTAGAATTCTCACTAGTTGAAAGGTTAAGCAAATTCTTAGTCTGCCAAAACAGTAAATGTCCCAAGTCCCCAACAGCACCACTATTCAAGTGAATTCTTGAATAAACATTCAAATATATTGTAGTCAGGATTAATCTCTTTCACTTTCAGTTTCCCTTGTGAACATATAATGGGACTTTGCCAGTTTTTATGCACACTAATGCAACGAAAATAGAGACATAGGATGATTTGATCAGTCAGTGAAAAGCTGACAGAACTACACCTATATTTACAGCACCCTTCATTAAGTGATTTGAGTTAATTGTTGTTTCCAAGTCATTCTAACATTGTCTATATTTCTGAGATGAGGTATTATGTACACTATTTACATTATTCGGACTATTGTCCTCATCTTTGTTGCCATATTTATCACAACATTTCGGCCATTGTACACTCCAACCACTTCAGGTGGTTGGAATGTCAAACTGAACCCTTTATTTTGCTCACTGGGGTCCATATAACATCAGGACAATCTTCAAAAGCTGAACAACACTTCCCAGATACCTCTCCCAAGTACGACCCTCCCCATAGAAGAGAACATCACTAAAGACTGCATGTATGCCATCCCATGCAGCGGTGGAAAGAAATACAAAGCAGAGACATAAGGCTAAGGTAAGGCTTCAAGAACACCAAAAAGCTGTAACACAAGGGGAAGTGGAAAAATCAGGTGTGGCTGACCACATATGGAGAGAAATGGGAGATCACCACCCTCTGTGGAATCAGGTTGAAATCAGACAAAGAACATCAATGAAAAATTCTTAATGTAAAGAATCAGCACATATGCTAAGCCACAAACCAAGCTTCAAAATGAATACAATATGAGAACCAGTAATAAAGAGTGCCAGAAAAAAAGCAATAACAACAAAAATTGCAACATGAGCTCTGGTAAAAAACATGCAAAAACAACCAAAAATTGTAATATGAACACTAGTAAAAAAATGGTTGCTGAAGACATTAAGTTTATAAGTCCCAGAAATTTATACACAGATGTCTTTAAGGACACATGACGCAGTGGATAAAAGCATTGGTTAGATCCAGTGACAGGACACAGAGTTGTGAATTCAATATCTGGTTAAGGCAGTGGAGAACTTGGAGAGGTGAATTAACAGGAGATAACTGATAACTGACATCTTTTAGACATGGCATGTGGAACTAGAACAGTCTAACCCAGCAAGTGAAATAAAGGGTTCAGTTCGACATTCCAACAACCTGAAGAAGGTCAGAGTGTATAACAGCCGAAATGTTGAGATAAATATGGCAACAAAGATGAGGACAATAGTCCAAATAATGTAAATAGTGTCATTCTGACACCTTCACATTTTATCCAAGAGATCCTGGAAACAAGAATTTAAAAAAAAGACTCTCTATGAATTTTTAGAAATGAAAACACATCAAACATGTTTATCTTATAAACAGAGTATGGTTGGTCAAGAAATGGGTGTGAGATCCTGATGCCACAGTATGGTTAAGTGCATTTCCCCATGATCTCAAACCTGAAGCCACCATACTAGACATAAAAATAATTCATAGTGGTGGGATGATTTTTTATATTAGTATCGGAGTTATTTCTCTGCTTTAGACATCCTTAATAACTTCCTCACTGTCAAAGCCATTTAAGATCATAAACATCTCATAAGCCATTGTGTATCTAACAAGACTTGAAGAATCTTGCTTGGCTGTGGTTTTCTGTTTGCAACTTCAATGGAAACAAATGATATGACACACAGTTGATACAATGCATGACTTTTGGGATCACTCAAAAGTAAGTTTCCCAGCTAGGTTTTGGTTGATACATTCTATTCCAATAAATGTTTGACCCTTGAGATTACACTAAAAATACACTTCTAATGATGTAAAGTTATAATATTAGTTTCAAGCCATTCTGATGCCCTCTCTAATCTTCATGCTATGGTTCTAATTAATATTTTTTAACCATTATTTCAATCTCCCTTTGATCTTTGCTTAAATTAATATTTTTCTTAATCTGTTACCTTAACACTTTCACTGCACAAAGACACCATTTGCAACTTTCATGCAACAATAAGATACGAAGTTGTTACCTTGCTAAAATCTAACAGAATTTGATCCAAAGTAGCATCACATCTTTAAATCAATATTTATCTTTTATATAATTGAGAAAATATCAAGTTTCCTATGACAGGGTAATTATAAAATAATCATTCTCTTAAATTGAATTCTTGACATGAGAAAGCCTTATACACACATTTTATTTAAATTGGCGTCCTTATCTAATAAAAAAAATTAACGGGAGAAATCCTTTGCAGATATTGGATTGTGATTTGGATAGGAGCAATTACAAAAAGCTTGACTACTCAGAACTGCAAGGACTCCTTGAAAAGTATTGGATAAAGCCTGTCAATGAAAAATAAAAGAAATGATCAGTTCATTTTCTTAAGTCACAAGAAGCAACCTGAAAATAAAATTCCTACCAGCAACCAACATCATAGGCTGTTTGGAAACAAAAAAAAAAAAAAAATGGCAGGGGACATGAAGCACAGCATCTGAAATGTGATTGAAACAATCAAACTAAAGACACCAGTTTGAATAAATCCCTGGATGAAGCAAGGATATTTCTTTACATGGATTCTGTGAAGGATTCAATAGCAACAGTCCAAGGACAAATATCCTCTTGTGTCAAGAAAGGAATGAGAATTCCTCCCACTAGAACGGATTAAATAATTGTCTGAAATTCCTTGATTACCAAATGTGACAGGTATCTTGAGATTGATTTTTTTTTATGGCTTATCAATCTTTTGCAGGTTATTTAAAGCCAGAAAATATTTTTAAATAAGAATTTTTGGGAGATAATGGTTTATACTGATACAAATCCTACTAATTAACCCATAGCTGTGGGAAGAAGAGGTATTTACACATAAATGAATATAACAAAATTGGCACTTGGCCCTATGACTTCCATTTCTGAGTAGTCATCCATTATATAACCCACACTCCCAAGCTTACAGTAATTGGTACCCAAGCAGTTGAGATACATCTAGATACAGACCAGGTTTGATGTTGCTTAACTTCAGTGATCGTACAACAAACAGGATATGGTCATAAGCTTTTGTATCTCAAGAGGGATAGGAAACATTGTGAATATCACCACCAAGATGGAGACACTAAAATCAGTATGTTTCTTTTCAGAACAGTACCAACATTCATACTCTGGCTTCCATCATCAAAGTCCATTCAAGAACCATCAAGAAAATGGTGAATAATAAAAAAAAAAAAAAAAAAAAAAAAAGGAAACAATAGAAAGGAAAACTGGATCAGAACATCACCACGGGATCATCATTTTAACTTAGAGCTAAATACATTCTTATTGTACAAAGTAGAGCCCAATAGTGTTATAAAAACCTCAGAGAATTCCAGTAAGCTATCTTTAATCATTTCTAAGATAAAACGGTTCAAAGCTTAATCTAACAATTGGACATTTTTGCTGTTACACCCAGTGTGTGTGTGTATATATATATATATATATATATATTTTACACATACAAACACACTAGAGAAAAAAAAAAATTCATAGCAGATTGTGTACTAAAGTTAATCACACATTGCTATATAATAGAACACCACACAATAACCAGTTACACAAAGGAAGAGGAGTGGTAGTAGTAGTAGTAGTAAAAGGAGCTGAGACAAATAAAAGGACAGAATAAAAAGCACAAAGAAAATAATGACCATATTAGAAAATAAGTGTCATGTCTTTGGAATCAAAGGTTTGTAGTAACCATATAATTTTCTTTTTCCAAGACCAAGATCAAAAAGTACAACTGTTTTATTGCAGCACGTGCCACAGTTGTAAAGTGATAGAATCTGAAGAGTCTAGCAACACAAACAAGACTCCATGTAGATTAGACAAAATACAAGCTGTTGCGAGATCAATAATAAAAGAAAATTTTTCTTTTTCTTCTTCAGATATCTTCTGATTAGAAAGTTCTAATATTCACTGACAGTTTCTTTATGAAACAAAAGCTATCTGTTTTTCCCATGATTCATCATTAATTTTAGCACATAGTTCATTTTTAATCTGCACAGATCCTTTTTATGATAAAAAAAAACCCTTTATGTTTAAAGAAACAATCCATTGAAAGGCTCCCTTCCCCACTAGAAAACCTCCAAAAAAAATTTAAAGAAGGAAAAAAAAGAAAATGAATAAACACAAACCTTGCAATTTTACTATATTGCTTGATAAATTTTAATATCATTCAAGGATTTTTTTTTTAATTCTATCTGAAGATGATAAAAATAAAATTGTAACTCTTGCTGTACATAGAGATTCTTAAAGTCCAAAGAAGGATTTGTTATGTAATCAACCCTGACCAGGCATCGCTAATTCAGTCCCTTTCTCAACAATATGACGTGGTTTCCCTGTCCTTTCTACAAATGTTTTCAAGGGCTGTGCTCTGACAAGACTTCATCCCTGGTACCCTAACTACATAAATGTAAGCATGCTACTAGATTGGCATCTAGGTTCTACCCTTTTACTGTTGGACTAGCTAAATGCAACTGCCACTTCTACTCCAAGTTTCTTTTCTCACACTTCCCACCTCTGGAATTCCTTTCCATTTACTTGCTTGCCTGAGAAACACAATCTTCAAGAAATAAAATGCAGTATCAATCAGTATCTTCAGTCTTCTTTAATCCACCTCATCTTTTGTCCTTTCCTCAATCCCCAACATTCTCTCTTCTTTTACTTCCTGTAATCCTCTCTGTACTAGTGATATTCCTGCCTTGCTTGCAGTGAAATGATTAAAAAATAAAAGCTTGGATTTCAATGAAATGACTACTTAAAAATGTTTGTTTGAAAGATTCACTACATATCACTCAACTTGATGCAGAAATTACTACACTTATCAGAGGTAAGATAAATCAAACTGATTCATCTTATCACTGATGAGCTGAGTAATGTCTGAAAACTTTCGTTTGAAGATAAGTTTTTAAACTTTTTAATTTATTTACTATCAATGCCCCGTTACTTAATATTGAGCATATAATTTGCAACAACTGCATATTTAAATCATTATCCTCCAGTAATACAATAGTTGACACTCTCCTGGCAAAAGCAATCATTATATCTAAGTGATGTTAGACTATAAAAACAAACTCCTTAAATAAACCTGAAAAAATGAAACCAAAACCTACCTCAACAAAAGACCAGAGTTCAATGCCTATAGAAAAAAAGAAACCTAAAATGGGAACCCAAGCCAGTACAGGGTTGTAATAATAACAACCAGGAATTCATCTGGAGATACCAACATAACTGTGATAAGTGTGATCATAATCCTAATTTTCTCCATAATGGAATCTTTTCAGTAAGTTATGAGCCATGCATGATACACGCTTAGGTGATCATGTATCTTTCGATACATAACTGATGAGGCAAATTTTTTCCTGCAGTAGGTTGCCATTTCTTTCTGTAGTAGATCAGTTGCCATCCAAGGCTATAGAACCGGGTCTGTCCTGCTATTTATCCATAGTTGGGAAAGGTATGAATCCTCTTCTCCCCCCCCAAATACAATCCTAACTTACCAAAAGTCTACAGATTTCAGCACTTGTAGAATAAAGAAACCCAAAATGGGAAACCAAGCTTGTACAGGGATGTAATAACAACCAAGAATGCATCTAGAGCCATGGTTCCCAAAGTTGGACACATGCCCCACAGAGTGGAGGGTCAATTTGAAAATGAGTTAACAGTGAATTTTTGTGTATGTGCGGCAGTTAATGCATACATAAAAATATTTGCATGTATGTTTGTACATACAAGTGTAATTATGTACGTAATGTGTATGTGTGTGTGTATATATATATATATATATATATATATAAAAACATACATACACACACATTAGTAATACAATATTTTTATAAATATTGCAAAAATTCTAAAATTAAATGATAATACTATTGCATATATGCAGTCTCAAGTTCTTAAGGAAAGTTAAGTTCATGGCCTTTTAGGCTTCCTCCACATGAACAGGAGTTCACTTTTTGAGTAATAGGAATCATGTCACAGGGGTCACCATCTACATTTTAGAGAAGCTTATGTGGGGTATGGCCAAAAAAAAGGTTCGGAACCACTAATCTAAAAACACCAATATATAACTGTTACTCTAAGTTTCATGCCAATTGTGATGATCAGACAATTAAGATGAAATTATATATATATATATATATATATATATATATATATATATATATATATATTAGTTAGTTCTTCAGAGTTTGTGACCCTAGGTTTCACACTTTTGCAATTGTCAGGCGTGAAACCCAGGGTCACAAACTCACATCAATCCAACCAAATATGTTAGCGCTTATCTCTGATATTGAGCGCTTTCTAATAAGTATCGCACATGTATATATATATATATATACACACTTTTCATATATATATATATATATATATATATATATATATATATATATATATTTCAAATGTTTTCTTTGAATACAAATGTAAATACTATGATACACAAATGAAAATTCTCTCAGTCTAACAAAGACTCAAGATGAAAATACAGTCTCAGTCAGTTTTAGACATAACATGCATTGAAGAAATGAGATCCATTAAAATTCAGTAAAACTAATTTGAAAGTTCTTGGAAAAAATATATTTTAAAACAGTCCCAGAACTTTAACAATTGCAACTTTAAACAGAGGATGTCAATAACTAAGACCTCTAAAGGAACTGATATGCTATGAGGGTTGATTTGATAAGTAACATCTATTGAGTGTCATCAATAACACTGAAGATCAAAACATGTTTGAACACGTATTCATTAATATACAAGATCCTGTTCAAACATGATTCTCATGTCATTTCCCTGAGTAATGGTCTTCATTAGTCATGAATGCAACATCTGAGTCATGGACAAAGCAGTGATTAGTGATAGAATTTGTGACTGAAGAAAGTTGAGTGACAATTGAAACTCACTGAAAAAAATGAATCCTCACAGATACTCAACTATAATGGTGAGAGTGACCAAACAGGTAACCTTTAGAGAATTTGGAACTGAACTGTTTATTTAATTTACAGGGGTAAATTATCCTCAATTTGCTGTCCATGTCTAAGGACATCTCATTTTGTTCTTTTTAATACTGCTCAGTTATTGCTTATTGTGTTTCTTCTGTTTATACGACCCATATTGAACATATAATTACTATGCTAAAAAATTCACAAATTATTGCTTTGATCTACTGGGCTATTGTCCTGCAAGATGTTCCAGAACTTAATCACAGCACTTTTTTGGTCATCTTCAATGAAACCTGTATAAAAGAAACTGCTGCTCAAATATACATATTTTCCTTCTGGTAGGGTTATGGTAGTGTAAATGGCAGAGGCACTTTTATCTGATTTGGTAACTTCCAACAAAAAAAAAAAAAAAAAGTTCAACCATATGAATGCATACATATGCACAAAAATAAAAATAAAATGAAGCTTGAAAAACTCAACTTACTAGAAATGAAAATGTCCAAATAAGGATAATTTCCATTAAAAATCATTCAAGTTGATTTAACAAAGATTTAAATAAAAACAAGAGTTGTGATTTTTACAAAGAAAATTGCAGTAAAATTTGTTTTTGTCCTCATTTCTAAAAACTTTAACTCTTTAAATTTGCTATAACTTACATTATCTGTAAGAAAAATAAAGACTGAATGGATGGAAATAAATATTTCCAAAATTTTTTAATTGTGTTTTTACTTTGCTATTACCAACCGAAAATGATAAAGCTTAAGAAAATAGATAAACAAAATAATAATTATATTTTTACTATACACATTTATAAAATAACCATTCATCCATGCATTGAATATTGCAGCCATATTTGGTCTGATGCTCCCATGATATATTTCAAGAATCATGATATATATATATATATATATATATATATATATATATCTCAATCAACATTCTTGACAACATTCAAAAGGTTTATAATGCAATCAATCCTGATGAGGCATCTCGACTTCAGCCACTTTCTCACAGACTTGATGTGGCTTCTATTTTCTACAAATATTTTCATGGAAATTGTTCTGATGGACTTTCCTCCTTGGTGTCTCAACAGCATGAATTTAAACATGTTACTAGATTGGCAATTAGGTCATTCTCTTCACTAAAGTCTTCTCATTCTCAGTAACCCTTGGCATCATAGTGGCATTATCGCCTTGCTTGGGATGAAACGAAAAGAAAAAATAAGTGAGAAAGGAGAATGCTTAAAAAAGGAAAGGCAGCAGCATTTCAATTTCAAGACAGTTTAAAGTTTTCTGGGGACAAAGTTGTTTTTTGTGGGATGGTTCTGAAATGAGGATGACTACAGTAAAGGTTTGCTTATATAAATTTTGAAAATATCGAGTATGAAGAAAAACAAATTCAAGGTGTGCTCAATAAGTAGTGACAGGCAACGAAACCTTATAACAAAGATCTAGAGAGCTGGGGATTAAACTAGCCAGTGCGAGCTTTTAAGATAAAGAATTGCATTCAGGGACATGTGAAAGATAGAATCTGTTGATTCCATACTGAAAAGCAGATGATAATGGTCTTTTGTTGGTCCACTGTCTCTCCAAGTCCACAGCACTTGACCAGATGATTGGTCTCTCATAGACTCAACAAAACACACACATTCACAACATTATATGAAGTCCTTCTCTAGCCTAGTTCAACAGCGTATTATTTCACAAGTAGCGAGAGATTCAATTATCGCATTACATAAAGTAATCAACAATACTAAGTTATGCAAACAAAACAGTACAAACAGCTTCTGATAGTATAGCTCAGAGGTTACCAAATTGGATTCGATGGTATATAGTCTCAAGTTCAAACACCTGTACAGCGAGGCTCATGACTTTCATTCAAAAGCATAAACAGATTAGCATAATGAAGCAAACTGATCCTTCTTTTCTAAAAGGAAGATTCTTGTACATGCAGAATTTCCACTGTCAAAACAGTACAAATTTTAAAAATGTTCTAAATTAAAACAGAACAGTCACAGGACATTGAACAAGAAATTAAATAAACCCAAGGTTCATAGAATCAGTGTTAGTAAAGTTTGTTAAACTTCATTTATGATAGTATAAAAAATTATTTCATACACTGGTCAACCCTTGCTCCAATCAAGTATCAATCATTTTCTTTTAAGTACATTACACACTAAAGCTTGTGAACCTCAAAGATATTTTTTTTAACATTAAACACATGATATTCTGTTAATAACATCTGAAATAATTTCTAACAACTGAAATTTTTTTTTTTACTAAAATTTGCTATGTATTTTTGCCATCAAATGTTATTGGCAAAGTTTAACAAATGACCACCCCCTTAAAAAAAAAAAAAAAATAGTTCAAATGTTACAAGAATGTTTTTTTTTCTCTTGACATTACTAATGCTGTAAACCTACTTGATAATGTTTGTTTTAAAAAGCTATTTTTAGAATTTTAATAAAATTTAAACTGGATTTGTCTTTTTTTTTCTCAAGAACTGACAATAAAAATATTATAATATTTATTTATTAAACTTTATTTACAAGAATAATTTTATATTTTACATTTTATATAAATATTTTATATAAATATTTTATTTTATATTCATAATATGGTAAATAATAAATACTGTACTATAGATGAATGTAGTAAATATTTTTATAATTTTGTAAATAATAATAATTTTTGTAAATAAATATAAACTTGTTCTTGTAGATATACAATAAAACAAACATGTTTAACATTTTGTGGCCAATTCTAAAAATAATAATTACAATGATGTATAAATCCAGTTTCAAGTGTTTGGATTGTATTAAAATAATAATAAATTGCTGCAGGAGTATAGAGTAATAGCAATGTCAAGAGAAAAGAAAAGTTTTTTTTGACACAGTTTTTTGTGCAGGTATGTATGTTAAACTTTACCAAGTTATTCATAGGTGAAATATTGTCCTCATCTTTGTTGTTATCATCATGAAACAATGGCCTAGTGGATTAAAGCATTGGCTCATGAATTTGATAACAGTAATTCTGAATTCAATCCCTGGGCCAGACAGTGCAGATATGGAAACAGGCAAGCAATAACTAAGCAGTACTAAATAACAAAATGAGATATCCTCAGACATAATCAGCCAAAAGAGAACAATCTACTCCCTGTAGATTAAATAAAGGGTTCAGTTTTAAATTATTTGAAGGTTACTTGGATAGACAAGGACCTGATGAAGGCTAAAGGGTCCAACAGCCAAACTATTGTGATAATAAAGATGAGAAAATAATCTGCCTGTAAATAACAGCCATGCATTTCTATAGATTTGTACAGTGCTTTAATATATATATAATAACCTTATTGTAGCATTAAGATTTTCTGATCCCTGAAAAATCCAGGTTTCCTTATCAATGCATAGCCAATTTAGTACCCAAACTTGCTTAAACAATTTTTTTTTTTACCAAAAAAAAAAAAAAAAAAAAATTTTATCAGAATACAACTTGCGAACTTATAAATCTACCATTTGTCCATGCATTGAATATTGCTGCCATATCTGGTCTGGTGCTCCTAATATATATCTCAAGATTCTTGACAAAATTCAAAGAAGGGTCTGTAATGTAATCATGACTGGACATCTCAACTTCAGTGACTTTCACAGATGTGATGTGGTTTTTGTCAGTATTTTCTACAAATACTTTCATGGCAATTGTTCTGATGAGATTTCCTCCTTGATGCCTCAACTGCATGAATTTAAGCATGCTACTAGATTGGCAACTAGGTCTCACTGTTCTACTACTGAACTAGATAGATGTTCTATTTTAATAGTTTTTCTCACACTATCCACTTGTGGAACATATTTCAATTTCTTGCTTCCCTGGCACCTACAATCTTCAAAAATTTAGATGCAACACCAATTTGTCTTCTTGAATCCTTTTCTTTTTGGTCCTTTCTTCTTACTAAAGCCTTATCATTATCTTTCACATCCAGGCACACTAGTGGCATTATTGCTTTGCTAAAGATGAAATAATTTTTAAAAAATTAAAAAAAAAAAAAACAAGAAAGATTCCATGTTTTTTTTCCTTAAATATACAAATACTGAAAATGACTATAGAAAATTGTGTGTGTGTGTTTTGAGAATGGAAGGTTAATAAAATAGCAATAAAGTCACTGATGAGAAAAGCTTACAAGATGTAAAGTAGTCTATGCTAAGTGAAAATTAAATATAACTTATTTTTTCTTCCTTTCCACCAGACAAGTTTTGATCATTAAAAAAAAAAAAAAAAAAACAACTCCAAGCTCCAATATCATGATAAACAGCTCATTAACAATAACTAAATATATAATGAACAAGACAGTACTTTTATCAATGAATAAACCTGAAAACATTTTTGTAAATATTTTCAATATGAGAATAACGTATTCAAAACCACTCACTGGTTTATAATGAGCAAAGAATCAGGATCATTTTAACATACTCCCACACAAGAGAGGCCATTTGAACTTCATCCCCTCCCAGGTTTTACCAATTAACATACCCACCATTAAGAGAAAAAAAAAATTAGGGCAGTCTCAGAAGAAATGTTTTATTTTATTGACAAAGATACTGTTCACTCATATAAATATATAAATTTTTAAATGCGTAATACTAATAGCCACATTTCCTTTGACATTTCCAGGCCTACCCAATGGAATTTGTTGCAAATCTGGTCTAATTCAGTGTTTCATCACACTTATTAGCTACAGACATTAAAAGGTCGTTCTGCTGTAACTAGTAAATAGCTAATAGTACATCCTTCACAAAACAAGGAATAATGATGGCATGCAACAGGTTGTAGGCCCTAGGTTACCTCCCCTAATTTTGATAAATCAATATCTTCACCACTTGGATAGAGGGAGAATGTGATCCAAAAACTATTAAGTAATACTTGGTAAAGAAACTAAATTAGCAGATTTACCACTCAAAAACTTAAAAAACAGTGGCTTTACTGAAGTTGACAAATCTACTCATAAAAAAAAAAAATAAAATAATAAAATAATTTTAAATAGAATTTTTTTTTAAAACAAATTTTGTAGATGAGCATTTATTTGACTTTCCTCAGTCTGTCATTAGAATAAAAAATATTGATTTTTTTTTTTTCGTTTTAGAAGTGGTGTCCTGTTTATAATGTGTGTGTATATATATATATATATATATATATATATATGTATATATATATCTATATATATGTGTGTGTATATATATCTATATATATATATACACATTGTGTGTGTGTGTGTGGAGAGGGGAAATCAATCCCTGACTTCTTAGAGTTATCTGTATTTCTATTTACAAATAATAAATTTGAAACTGCTTAAGTCATTGATAACTGCATGAAACTCTATGAATTGGGGATAAGGACAACATCAGTAGTCTGTAGTTATTAATGAATTAAAGCACAGTTTCAAACTTGACATTTGTAAATAAAAACAGTACAGATAAATCTTTAAAAAAGTCAGGAATTGATTTGACACTGTATTTATGTTATGAACTAGACCTTCCCCACTTCCTTATGAAATGGTAAAAAAATCAATATTTTTTTTGATTCTGGCAAATGCTGTGGCTTGAAAAATGTTAAGCTACAAAAATTATTCCTGCCAAGAAATTCTTACTAGTCAACTTTACTAGTGTCAGTACTGCTTGCATATATCCCTTAATGCAGCTAAATGTCAAAAATGAATGAGGATTGGAATGTATGAGCAATCTAAAATGATCTTGAAGAAAAATGGCACTGTAAATTAAAACAACCCTTGAATTATGATCTATGAACAATTCAGAAAATTAATGTCAAACATTGTCAGTTTTGGAAGATGGACACTAACAAGCCAAGTTTCTCATACTTACATCTGTAAGTTATCATATTTCCAATTTTACAACACAGCATACACTTTGAAAGCAGAGACCTAATTTTATTAAGTGGCCAGGGATTACTCTTATCTTCCAAACTTTTCTAAATAGCTCATAAGACAAAAAAAAGTGATAATGATTTTTAAAGAAAAGAAATTTATCCTCTACAATTTCAATTTATCATCACTTAAAACAAAGTATACAAATATTAAATGTTAGTTAATTCACCCTCCCCCCCACCACACATATTTGGTGGAAACTGTAGTGTCTTGGGATAAAGTTCAGAATTTTCTGTCATCAAACTCTATTGGAAAAAAAATATATCCCAAATTTTCAAAAGAAATGTTCTTGTCATATAATCAATAAAAATACAATTTCTCAATCACGAAAGATCAAATTTATAAATTTGTTCATAATCTCTGTTGATATTACTTCCTCTTAAAAATGAATATTTAATATATATATATATATATATATATATATATATATAAAAATTTCAATATGACATTTTTTTTTCAATGTAATAAATGGTTGACCTGCCCAATACAGAATTTTATTGTGTTATCCTGAAATTACCAAGTTCTGTCAATTCTTATTGAGAGCATCTTAGCAGACTCCTGACTATCTTGAGTGAAATGTGGAGGTACTGTCTGAATGATAGATTTCCAGTCATCAGGCTTCAGTTAATTATCTGGTTTTCAGCACTGAAAGGCCAGAAACCCAGGGAATTATATCAGAAAATACAAAGAGATCAGAACCAGTGTAATTGTCAGACAAATATTCCTTCTTTTTAATTAAAAAGAAAAAAAAAAGGATTTTTGCATGCAAGTGACTCAAGGTTACCTGGCAGTTGTCCATGTGGAAAACCTAGGTTTTTTTGGGGTCTAGTCCAGAATTTTTCTTTTTTTTTTTTAACTGTACAAGTGGTTTCAGCATAGCCAATAATCTCATCCAATGGACAACTGAAGTTGCAATTATAAAGACATTTTTTGTGGGGAGAAATGGATAGTTGAAATATTGTTCCATAAACCTTACCCTGAAATAACAATTGACTATTATTTTAGATTTCAGCTGATCACTCATTAAATATTACAACCTTTTTTTTTTTTTAAATTAACATCTTCAGACAAATTAATAAAGGTAACATGGACAGCAAAGATGTATTTCACTCTTTACAATCTTTAACACTTTTCTTTGCTTGTCAAGCCTTCTTTTCTCACAGTATCTTTCAAACTGACAGTCTCTCCCTCACTACTAAGTTCTCATCGACTTGTATTTTTTTTAAGGCTTCTCCTTGATAGATGTCTGAGTTTGTTTTTATTTTATTTTTTTCAGGTATAATCCGTCTCAATTACAGACAAAATAGAAATGTGGTGACAAAATTCCATAAGGCCACCCATACCACTATGAAAGTGTGTATTTAAACATTGTCAGGAAGTTTTTTTTTTAAGTTGTACATGAAATCAAATATAGGACAGTTGTCTATAACAGGCCACACAACCACAAGGTCAGGAGGTCATAATGGCAGCCAAGACAAATGTTGAAAGATTTACATAAAACATCAAATAACCAACATTTAACAGTAGCATAAAATATCAAGAGAAAACTTCAAAAGAATTCCCTAAGTAAAAATGCATGCCATAAATGTTCTATTTAGCACTGGGAGCGCTTATTTAAAACTTTTAAAGAAATCATATTTTAATTAAATTAACTTCTCATCTCTAAATTCCCAGATCCAAATAAGCACTCCCTTATTTGAGACAGGCACTTACTTTAAATTTATAAGAGAAAGCAGGCACTTATTCAAGAGTGTGCTAAATCAAGCCTTTATGATATGTCAATTGAAAATGAAGTAGAAAAGATAGAAAATTAAAAATAAATTAAATTTGAACAAGATTCTCTACAGGATTAAACAAACATTTCCACTCATACTAATTTCTACATTTTGTATCTATTAAAGAAAAAAAAATGAATAAAATCTAAGTCTGGCAAAAGGCTCTTTAGATTTAACCCTCAAGAACATCCATAAAGACCATAGGTGCTAGATTTGGCTGCAAGTAGTAAAATAGACCACATTTGGAAGCTCAGTGTTACTAAATTTTAAATTAACTTCCTAAAATTATCTACAAAATCACAAATACCAACATTCAAAATTTTCTAATGCCTGGCTTTTAAAAAATTCAATTTCTTTGGCAACTGCCTTCTAATATATTTCCTAGAATAGAGAAATATATAGAATTTCATGTGGCAAAAAGTGTAAATCTGTTTAAGATCAGATTGTAAACAAAAATGATCCCTCACTATTTGTTAATTAACTATTGGTCTCCAAGCAGGGTTGCCAGATCAGACTACAAATGGTGAACTGGGATATATTTGAAGAATCCATCACAAAAAACCCAGGGGACAAAATCCCAGTCTCTTATCCCAAAAGTGGAGGAAATCCTAGTCTCATATAAGATTAATTAATAAGATTAGGTATAAAGGCCATTCACCCATTTTATTAAGATAGCATACACATATTGTCATGCATTCATTTCAAATGATCACTCATAATTATGTGTACTGAAATAGAGCATAAATTTGTGAGCATGATGTAAGTGTATATATTGGCTATTATGTTTATTGTCACAATTTGACAATTTAAATTAAAAAATTCCTTGAATACTGGGGTTTTGTCCACTTTTGGGATGAGAAGCTGGGATTTTGTACTGTTACCACATTTGAATGACCAGCACTAAATTCTGAATTGACTTTCTTGTATCAGATTAAACTCAGTTAATTTTTATATATGTTGATTTGCCAGGTTGGGCTACATTTGAAAGGTCACTGCTATGAATTTTAAATTGACTTTCATATTCGTAGTCAGCTTACAGCTACATCACATTGAAACAACAGATCTTGTACAATCACAAAAGTTAAGCAATGTCAAGCCTAGTCAGTACCTAGATGGGTGACTTTGTCAATGCCAGATGCTGAAAGTTTGGATGTGCAGGTGGTGAAATGGATAATGGCTTGGAATTCTTAATCAGAGAGCAGAGTTCCAATCCCTGTTGGGTTCATTATTTTCATTTATTTGTAAATACCATCAGGAAAGTTATGAATCTACATATTCTACCCCCATCCATGGGCTAAATTAGACACATCACTAAACCATTATCATCTAAAAAAATTTTTTTTTTTTTTTAATTCTTACAATCAAAAAATATTTTCTGGCTTTAAATAACCTGTAATGGGTTGGTAAGCCATAGAAAAATCAATCAATCAATCAACATTAGTAGTCAATGTTAGCCCAGTTTATTTTTAAAAAGTAACCCCCAAAATCATAAATAGCTAACTTTAAAATTTTGTAATGCTTGGCTTTCAAAAGTAAGCCAGTCTGGCAATTCTGATTTCAGGTTGGTTTTCTCAAGTAGAGAAATGTATAGAATCTCATATAGGGAAAAGTGACTGTTTATAAATAGGTTGTAAACAAAAATTAACCCCCCACTTAAAATGCACTTTGTTGCCAGATTATATGACAAGTGGGGGAACTGAGCAATATTTGAATGTCCAGCACTAAATTTTGAATTCAGTTCTCATTAATAGCCCAAGTTAACATCACCCTCATGCCTCAAAAACATGACAGATCAGTAAGCATTAAGGAGTGTCAGCTTCACATTCAAAGATTTCATTAGACACTGTACCAGACACATACAATATCATCAATAATTATAATGTTTTTACACCTAGTTGATGTCAACAGGCTATATATTAAAAAGACGGTGGAAGAGGATCAATTAACATCAAGGACTGGGTTAGCTACACACTGAAAGAGTACAAAAAGAAAAAATAACTATAATATACTTCTTGTTTGTTTCTTTCATCTATATAAGTTACACTTCTATTGTCTAATCTACTAAATAGTATGCAAGCTATTATAATATTCAGAGCATCGTTTTATTTTTAAATAAGCTTCCATGGCTTAATACTGTGTCTGCCTAACACAGAAATCGAATGTTATCAAATTTGAAAGTCCAGCATGACTAATTTTGAATTTATTTTATTTTCAGCTAAAAGTAATGTTGAGTTAATTCCCCTTGGCAAAAATAGCTGTTTTGAAAATGTAGACCTACATAGGTGGCACTGCTAAGTTATTTGCATGGGAATAGTTATAAGATTATTATTGGACAATCATTGAATAAGCTGTGTGTGTGTGTGTATATATATATATATATATATATATATATATGCCACCCAGGGAGAAGAGGAAAGCCATCTTGGAATGAAGGTGACCACAGTGAAAAGGTAAATCCTGCAGAAGTTTAATAATGCCCAAAATCAAAATAAAATTAAAAATCCCATAATGCTTTATTTTAAAAAAGTAAACCAGTCTAGCAACACTGCCAACAGGCCTGTTTTGTCAAATAGAGAAATATATAGAATCACATATGACAAAGTGTGGGAGTGGGCTATTTATGATCAGGTTGTAAACAAAACGGATCCCCCACTTAATATCCACTTGTTTATTGATCAAATACTAATAATCTACATGTAGAATTACCAGATCAAACTACAGGTTGCAAATCAGGCTAAATTTGAAAGTCCAATACTATCACCAAAATTAGCCCAGTATATTTTAAAAAATAGCCCCAAAAGTTGAAAGTAGATTTAGTTATGCTGCGGCTTTTAAAAGTAGTCCCCATCCTAATTTGTCAAGCCTAGTCAACACACTGAATATATTATCTAATCAAAAACCTTTTGTAAATTCAATTCTTCTGATTCCAGATCAAATATTGCTGCCGTATATGATCTGATGCTCCTATTATATATCTCGAGATTTTTGACAAAATTCAAAGAAGGGTCTATAATGTAATCAATCCCAACCAGGCAACTTCACTTTAGTCACTTTTTCACAGACATCCCTTTGTCTTTTCTAAAAATATTTTCATGACAATTGTTCTGATAAGCTTTCCTCATTGACGACTCAACTGCATGAATGTAAGCATAATACTAGATTGGCAATTAGGTTTTACAGTTAAACTAGCCCAATTCAACTGTATACTCTATTCTAATAGCTTCTGTTCTCACACTTCTCACCTGTGGAACTCCAGATTTCTTGCTTCTCTGCCACTTACAATCTTCAAAAATTTCAATGCAATGCCATTCTTCCTGAAACCGTTTTTTTTTTTTTTTGGGTCTTTCTCCTCACTAAAGTTTTCTCAGTCTCTTTCACTCCCAGTAACCCCCATTCATCCTAGTAGCATTATCACCTTACTTGGGGATGAAATTATTATAAGAAGAAAAAGAA
Organism: Acanthosepion pharaonis; assembly: GCA_903632075.3. NCBI lineage: Eukaryota > Metazoa > Mollusca > Cephalopoda > Sepiida > Sepiidae > Acanthosepion > Acanthosepion pharaonis. The sequence goes on from CAHIKZ030000157.1 coordinate 1,001,058, forward strand.
AATAGATGAAAAGAAAATAGATGAAAAGAAAATAGATGAAAAGAAAATAGATGAAAAGAAAATAGATGAAAAGAAAATAGATGAAAAGAAAATAGATGAAAAGAAAATAGATGAAAAGAAAATAGATGAAAAGAAAATAGATGAAAAGAAAATAGATGAAAAGAAAATAGATGAAAAGAAAATAGATGAAAAGAAAATAGATGAAAAGAAAATAGATGAAAAGAAAATAGATGAAAAGAAAATAGATGAAAAGAAAATAGATGAAAAGAAAATAGATGAAAAGAAAATAGATGAAAAGAAAATAGATGAAAAGAAAATAGATGAAAAGAAAAAATGAAAAGAAAATAGATGAAAAGAAAATAGATGAAAAGAAAATAGATGAAAAGAAAATAGATGAAAAGAAAAAATAGATGAAAGAAAATAGATGAAAAGAAAATAGATGAAAAGAAAATAGATGAAAAGAAAAATAGATGAAAAGAAAATAGATGAAAAGAAAATAGATGAAAAGAAAATAGATGAAAAGAAAATAGATGAAAAGAAAATAGATGAAAAGAAAATAGATGAAAAGAAAATAGATGAAAAGAAAATAGACACATTGCACATTATCACTGGAAATATTACACTTGGGAGAAAATTGTATTAATATTTGATGTAAATAAGACAAGAGCAGCAAAACAGATGACATGACTGCTTCAATGTCCAGAAGAAAATTAATAAAATTCTTTCAAGTGCATCAGTTAAAGCAACATTTTTTATGCCCCACACTCCAAAGGAAATATCTGATAAACATTCTTCTCACCATAAAAATGCAATATTACATTTGAATGTGAAGAACTCTAATTCTACGTTTTGAACCACATACATTTCTACGGGTGAACAAATTCAATTTAAAATCAGCTATTAACTTAGTGGAAATGCAACTATAAATTGTGCAATTAGATTTTAATTCTTAAAAAAAAAAAAAAATAAATAAATAAATAAAATAAAATAAAATAATCACAGCTATGAAAATAAATTTCAACGACCTTGTCGCTCATGCTTCTTATGATTTTGTCACAACATGGAACCTACTTGCTGACTATGAGCCACAGATCTGTCTATGGATTCAGGCAATCCCTAAAATTTGTCTTGACTGACAAAAGAGAACCAAATTCATATTCACACAAGAATGGCATTGTAGATGGAATCAAGACGGTGATTTTCGAAGAAGTCTTGGAATCATATCCAGCACACCAAAATTCCACCAAAGGCTTTCTTTCAATTTGCATTTCAAGAGTTAAATTTGTCTGCAAATCAATAACATTTTCTTAGCAAACTGACAGCTGGATAAATGATGACTTGTCACTCAAGGAAATAAACCACTATCACACACCATGAAATTACATCTTGTATCTCCTGGAGGTACAGACACCCTAGATTTGGAATCTCTGAGTAAAAGCAAGTTAACCTCAGTTTCTTTTTCCCCTGTCCTACAAGCCTAATAAATACAAATTTCAAGCCCAAAAAATTCTATGTTTTCTAAACTTTTGGATGGACAATTACCTTCAAATTATTTTTTTTTTGTTAGACTGGCAACACTCCAAGCAGAAATGCCAGTTTTTATTCAATATATTTTACTGAATTTTACTTCAATTTAATAATCAATAGATTTTGATATTTCTTTTGTTATTCAAAGGAAACAAAAGACAATTATCATGTAGATATCACAGTACATCAATCATCCAAAACAGCAATATCAGAAGTGAAAACAATACTGCAATTCATCAAACACTAACCACCTTGGCTTACAAATATTGCACTGGATGAAATTTTCATATATTTATTGGTGCTTCCTTATTAAACTTGGGCCTGTGTACCCACAAAAAGACAATGTCAAAACAAAGGTTTTTCCATTGACACCACTATTATTTTAACTACCTTCACTCCTTGGCAATCATATAACAATCATCCAAAATGACAATGCCAACAGTGAGCAAGAAATGATGAAACAATACTGTGATCATGTCAGACTCCAGCCATCTTGTGCACAAATATTGGGAATAAGTTTTTATACACTAATCAATCAATGCTTTATTTGAAAATATTTTCCTATTCCAGAGTTTCAATGACACTTTATATTCCTAAATTGGGATGTAAATATATTTGTACATTACTTTTTACTTATTTCACTCCAAGTAAGGTAATAAAGCCACTAAGATGCAAGGGATTACTGAGTGTGAGGGAAAATGAGAAAAAGAAAATCATTAATCAGAAGAGAGAACAATGAATGAACAGGAATTAAAACAGAAGATAATTCATATTGCATTTACATTTTTGAAGATCAAAGTTGACTGGAAGAAGCTGGAAGAGAGCTCCACAATTAAAAAGTGCAAGAGAAGAAACTTAGTATATAATTAATGGTTACATCTAGCAATTTCAACTGTAAAATCAGACCTTGCTGCTTATCTAGTACTGTACTTAAATTTGTAAAGTCAAAGTAACAAAGAGGAAAGCTTATCAGAAGAGATACCATTAAAATATTAATAGAGAACTGAAACTTAGCATTTTTTCTAAACCATCTGTCAGGTGTGTAATTTCATGTTCAAAAACTGCTTTAATTGCATCACTATACCCCACACAAAAATTGTAATTGATTCAAGGAACATCATACAACAGAAAAGAAAATAGCTATCACTGCTTTTCTTGATCAAAAGCATTGAAACAAAACAAAAAAAAAAGAATAAAATTCAGCCAAATAAATATCATAGATTACTTTTCAAAGAGGTTAATCCTTTAAATTATTATATACATGAAGAGAACTGATCTTATCAATTGACCTTAATGATTAATTAAAATTTAAGCTTAGCCTGCCTCAGGAAATATAATTGGCAAAAGGCTTAATATGATTTACACTTAACACTATGCTTCATTGTTATAGTAGTTTAAGTAGCTTTCTTAGTATTAGAAAATGTAAATGACATTGAAAAAATATATAGTATTTAACATTTTTTACTTTGCAAATCTATAATAATCATTTAACTCCTTATCAAAAGTTGGGTACAGCTTCATGGTAAAAACATAGAAGTGTCTAATTGGAATAAATTTTAATTTTAACTTGCCTAAAGGCTGCCAAAAGCATCCATTATGCTCAACATCAAGTAAAGTCCCAATTTCTAGAAACAGAATTATTTGCAAAAAAAATAAGGGGAGATTTGCAAGCAAAAAAATTAACAGTTGAATTGACTCCTTGCTCAGTAAGGAGGGACATATGCAACAGGCATCACCTGTCATCCAATGACTCTTAGCAAAAATGGTGTATGGGGGGAGTCAAACTCCTTGGAATTGATCCTTTGCCTGGAAAACATGAGCAATAGGTGTCACCGGACTATCATCCAGCAACTGTCCACATCAAACACAATAATTCTCAGAACATGGAATATCAGAACACTAAATCAATGTAGACAGAAAACAAAGCAGGAAATGAACAGGTTAAATGTTAACATTTTAAGTGTATGCAAAACAAGGTGGGCAAACAATGGGGAATTCATCAGTGACATACACAAGATCGTATATGCAGATGGAGAGAAAAATGAAAGAGGAGTAGGACTGAAATTATACCAAGAAAGTAAGATATGTGTTCTGAGAAACTGTCAACTATCTGAAAGAATTCTAGTCTGAAAGGGAAGCCTTTCAAGATATCCATCATAGTAGTATATGCACTGACAGCACAAAGTACAGAAAAAGAAATTGAAAAGATTTACTGTATGCTGGACAATGCCATGGTTCAATGAAAATCACAAGAAATCACAATTATCATGCCAAAAGTAGGCAAGGAGAGAAATGGTGAAATATTTGGCAAATTTGGACTATGAATTAGTAATGAACACAGAGCAAAATAGGTTCAATGGTGCACAGCAAATGATCAGCTAAAGCCAACATCTGGTTTCAAGAATATCCAAGATGGCTATAGAGAAGCCCATGAAGAGAACAAATAAAAAACAAAAAAAAACAAATCAACTATATAACTATCACTAGGAGATACAGGAATGCAGTTTTACAATGCAGAATATACTCAAGTGCTGACTATAAAATTAACCACCTTCTAGTGATATGTAAAATTATGGAAATTGAAAAGGGCCAAAGCAGCACCCAAATTGCAATAGGACAGACTTCTGAATGACCTGAATGTGAAGGAGAAATATATGGACGTGTTAAGAGTACAATGGATAAAATGAGAATGGAAACTCAAAGCAGAACATTAAGAGAAGCTTCAGTAACGTCAGCAATTAAAATCATCCCAAAGAAAACTGGACAAAAAAAGTATAGGTAACATAAAATTCTCACCATGATAAAAGAGACAAAAAACAATGCCAAGGTATGGCACAAAATATAGGACTCTGCACAAAGAAATTAGAAACAAATTCAGGCAGGCTAAAAAGGAGTGGTTCAATAACAAATATGCAGAAGTAAAAAGGATGAGTATCACAAATTAAAGGATCTATGCATAAGAAAAAGTAAGAGAATTAACAGAACAAGACACACCATCAATAGGATGCATAAAATCTAAAGATGGGATAATGATTAGAGAAAAGAAAAGAGATAGAATTAATACATTGAAGAACTCTTCCACAACAAAAGATGACAACTGGCACTATACAGAAATATTGAAGGATCAGAAATATTAAAATCTGAAGTGAAATCAGCCCTAGCCAAATTAAACAGAAACAAAGAAGTAGGACCAGACGGAATCATAATAAATATACTGGCAGCCTGAGAAGATTTTGGAATTGGTAAAATTACAGACAAATGAAATATACAATAGTGGCAATATACCAGAAGATCTAAGTAAATCCATTTTCATAGCACTAAGAAGCTAGGTGTAAACTATGTAAACTCCATCAAACAGCCTAATGACAAAACTTATTATTGTTACTAAAGAGGCTGATAGGCCAATACTGAGACAGGGATGTGTGCTCACCCATATTCTTAAAAACAGAGTATACACTTGACACCATCTACGGACTTAGGGATAACTTAATATTCTTAATCACCACCAATGAGATTTTATCTGAACTGATAGCTTTCTTAGTGTCAAGGCTCTTGATAAATCATAAGGCTTCCTTTTTCGTGCCTCCTGGAAAGGTTTGAACCTGAATTTCCCTTATAGAGGTTTGTAAACTCCAAATATAGATACATTGATTGGATCTTACAGAATACAGGTTTACAAACCTCACACTGATAGTGGTTTCCTCTACAAGGGAAATGCAGGCTCATATCCTGCTGGAAGGTACAATTTCTTTTAGACTCTTGAACAGATTGTCTAACCTAAATTTACACTGCTTAAAAAAAAAATAAAAAAATAAAAAATAATATATATATATATATATATATACACACACACACACTTGTATCCACTAAATATTTAAATTCGTATTATAAATAAAATCTGTTGATTCCTTAGAAATTACGTTTCAGATACAAAAATAAATGTTAGCAGATATAGGCTTCAAGGAATCCTAACAAGAGATACACATTTCTGAAATAGGATAATTGAATCTTGCTTGATTGTGAAAGATTTCTGTGGCTGAGTGGTCTAAAGCACACTGAAACTAGTGGTGGTTTCCACTTTAAGGCAGAAACAGGTTCAAACCATGCCAGAAGTCACATTGTCTTTATTAAGATTCTTCAGTGTACAGTTGGTGCTTATTAGGTGTTATATACTTGTAGTCTTGTGTCAGACTAAGCAAATACCTAACAGCACCAGGCTATATGGTAATTGTTAACAAACTAGTAAAGTCAACTATTACAACAGTGTGGGTAGTTGATCCACATTGGGTGCTCTATACTAGAGTCCTTATGCTAGTCTAAGCTAAATGTGTTCACTTGAAATGAAAGCTAAAATTAAATATAAAAAGTACATTTAGAATTTGATTACACATGCAAATTACTAAATTTAAATATTTTAAAATCTGAGAACCTGACACTTTGATGCTCCCCAACTCTACTGAAACATTTCAAATAAATTATGTTCAAGCAGTTGTACTGAAATCTGTGAAAACAGAGAAAAAAAAAATAAAATAAAATCAATACATTTGTGTGTTCATCTCCATGGCACAGTCCAGAGATTCACAAGGATAAAAATTAATCCTCTCCAATTCAAATGTAAAGCACAGTATATTCAAGTAAAAGACAAATAAGGATCATTAACACATAACTGTCTCAGATTGTAAAGAAAAATGAACTATGCTTAATATTCCAATGTGCAAACAACGGAACAAGAATTCAAACCTATCTGTCAATTGTGGGTGTTAACAGATAAAGCTAGTTTTATCAATGAAATTCTTAGCTTCGGCTTCTCTTATAGCAGAAAACCTGTAGACTAGTTCAAAACAATAGAAGAATGTAAATGAAGAAACGAAAGGCTTTGTCTGAATAGCAAAACAAAGGTAAAGAGGATAAAAATTGATTTATTTAATACATAGACTGTTTTTTTTTCTCTCCTCAAAGGATATTATGATCAACCATCTGCCTTTAAGTTTTGAGTATGTTTTTCTGAGAAAAGAATCGTGAATATGCAATATATGAGGAGTGGAAAGGCACAGAGAGACGGCGGAAAGGCGCGGACACAGTGAGAGAGAGAGAGACAAAGAGAGGACACAGAGAGAGAAACAGAGAGAGAGACACAGAGAGAGAGACAAAGGCGCGGAAACTGAGAGAGAGACAAGAAACTGAGAGAGAGACAAGGCGCGGAAACTGAGAGAGAGACAAGGCGCGGAAACTGAGAGAGACAAGGCGGGAAACTGAGAGAGAGACAAGGCGCAGAAACTGAGAGAGAGACAAGGCGCAGAAACTGAGAGAGAGAGACAAGGCGCAGAAACTGAGAGAGAGAGACAAGGCGCAGAAACTGAGAGAGAGAGACAAGGCGAGAAACTGAGAGAGAGACGAGAAACCGAGAGAGAGACAAGAGAAACTGAGAGAGAGAGAAAGAAACTGAGAGAGAGACAAGGCGCAGAAACTGAGAGAGAGAGACAAGGCGCAGAAACTGAGAGAGAGAGACAAGGCGCAGAAACTGAGAGAGAGAGAGACAAAAGAAGAAACTGGAGAGAGAGAGACAAGGTGCAGAAACTGAGAGAGAGAGACAAGGCAGAAACTGAGAGAGAGAGTAGAAACTGAGAGAGAGAGAGAGCGGAGAGAGACAGAAACTGAGAGAGAGAGAGAAAGAGAAACTGAAGAGAGAGAAAGGCGGAAACTGAGAGAAGAGAAGGCATGAAACTGAGAGAGAGAGACAACAAAGGAAAGGCGAGAAACTGAGAGAGAGAGACACAATGAAAGGAAGAGAAACCGGAGAGAGACACAAACTGAGAAACTGAGGGGGGTGGAGGGGTGAATGCACACAGTGAGGGAGGGGGAAGACAGAAAATATTTATAGAAAAGGAACAGAGAAGCTACATTACTGCAATGTTTGAAAGTGACTGAAGCAGAGATACTAGGTCAGGACAAATAACGTTGCAGATTTCTTTTCTATTATATTTTTAAGCAACAGCTATAGCCTTTTATGAAAATGATCTAAAGTCACCATATAGAAATTTTATGAAAACCAACTTCACTAAAATAAATGTTATTTATTCCTGATATGTCTTTTACTGTTATCAATATTGAGCCACCTTGCTCCAACAAAAAATGCCACAAACAGAGGAATTTGTGCTTTATAAATAATAAAGTGAATAAAAATAGCTTTGCATATTCAAGAGACATCTTGTGTTTATTCTAAAAATTTAGAGGTCACTCATCCCTCTACTACTGCCCACCCACCTATTACCATGCCTAGACCTGTCATTAGGTAATTACTATTATTATAATAATGTCATTGTTTCTCTTGTTTATCCTCAAGGTTTTTGTCAAAAGGTGCATGACAGTTACTTTTTTTAAGAGAATCTTCAAATAGACTGCAATCATCTTAAAAACCAACTCACTTTATATGAAATTTTAAAAGGCAACTTATTTTTCTTTTAAGAATCTGCTTCCAACTTCTGTTTTTATATGAAATACAAATTTATATGAAACATCATAAAATAAATGATGCACAAGCTGTTTAACAGCTATCGACATGAAAAGTGAAATTGCAAATTCTGGCCTTGTTTGTTACATTCACTTTCATACATATACCCTTGGAAAAAGTAAGAATCCATCTTTTTATCCTCTAGTTGTGGGTTAAATAGAAGGGTAGACAACATAGAAAGAAATCTGAATTCCAAAACATGGAGAAGGCAATTGGGAGCCATTCAACCATCTTTCCAAAGTAGTATGGTAATTTACAGTTAATAAAGAAAAGGAATTTGTGCAGATACATGATCACTGATGTCCTGAAGAGACATGGCATTTATAGTAAAATACAATGCCTACTGAATTTCCTAACAAGTTTATACATTTATATTTTACATTGAAGTGCCAAAAGTTAGAGAATAGCAGTATATAAAGTTCAAACCAGGTATAATAGAGGGTCCCATTTCTGAAATCGTGAGGACATTTCTCATCTAGTGTTGGATGTTCTGGGTGTACCTGATAGAAGGTATTATCACAGTGTAGTAACCAACCATTGGCCTTTAATAGCCATGAACATTTTTTTTTTTTACACTGATAGTTCACCCAATACAAGGCCCAAAGGCCACTCAAGTTAGAGGGTTACTGAGTGAGATTGTAAGGAAGGGTGAAGTAAGAGTATTATGAGGATGAGGAGGACAGATATCAGTTGACTCTAGACTTAAAGAGACCAAGATTGTAGTTGTCAGGGAAGAATTCTCTCGGGAGTTTGTTCCACAAAAATAACAGTTCTAGAAAAGCTGTCTGAGTGATACATGCTTTTTATCAAAAGAACATGAAGAAAATGATAATGGTTTACCAACATAAACATGGCAGGTCCTAGCTCTAAAGACCTGAGCTAGTAGCAAGAAGGAATGTAACTCGACTGAACATCTACCATAGTAATAGCAGTATAGTAGTGAAAGGATGGTGACATTTTGCCTGTGGGATAAGGATTACAGAGTAGAGAATAATTCATCACCCACAAAGCCTCATAAGCACTTTTAAATGTCAAGGCTGGGTAGTGAAAACTGAGCATCACCAGCCCAAATATGGCAGTAGTACTCCATTCTTGGTCTGACCTAATTCTTATAAAGATAGAGCATGACAGAAGTTAGAATGTTAACAGATAAAAGCAAGACTGTCTCAAATTGAACCCTGGATAATTCACAATAGCCCAATTATGCATTTATAAGATGTTGTGGCAGTCTATTCACATGCAAGATCATGCAGCTACAAATATCATAGACAATTATCAAGACAATACAGCTCAAAATCTCTCAAAAGTTCTAACCCATCATGGAATCAGTGTCACATCAAGTTGTTGCACCTTGGCAAATCAGAGAGTACTCTACACGACAACCTATGCATTTCATTATATATATTTAAAAGGCATTTGCTTTTTTTTTCTACAGTCACTTCTTCATTTTAGATAATCTATAATTTTCATGTTTGTTGGCCTATAAGATGTACCATTTATATTTGAGTATAAACCAATCTGAAGAGCAGTCAACAATCTCCTCCCATTTTATGTCTGAGAAATGGGAAAAAAAATCCAAACACAGTATATCATCAGCCAAAGACAACTAATCAGTACATGTTCAGATAAAATAATTTTGCAAATTGACACAACTGGAGATTATTTTTATGGAATTTTAATATTTTCTTATCTAAGATGCTTTTAATTTTAATTTCAGGCAAAGTTTTCTATTTGCAACTCCATGACAATGATTTCTTTTTTCACAATTTCATGTTTAATTTGTTTGATTTTTTTTAATCATCTCACCCTAAGCAAGGCGATAATGTAACCAGGATGCAAGGGGTTACTGAGAGTGAAAGAGGATGAAAAGACTTTAGTGAGCTGAAAGGACAATAAAAGATCAGGATCCAGGAAGACAGAAAATTGACGATGCATTCAAATTTTTGAAAATTTGGGTGTCGGGGAAGCAAACCAGATGGGATTTCCACAGGTGAGAAATGCAAGAAAAGAATCTATTAAAATAGAACATACAGTTGTATGTAGCTAGTGAAACAGTGAGACCTAGTATACAATCTCGTAATACACTTAAATTCATGCAGTCGAGACACCAAGAAGGAAAGCTCATCAGAATAATTGCCATGAAAATATTTGTAGAAAAGACAGAGGGAAGCCACTTCATGTTGGTGAAAAAGTGGCTTAAGTCAAGATGCCAGGTTAGGATCAATTACATTACAGACCCTTCCACAAGTTTCTCAAATTTTTGTTTACTTCCTTTTAGCAAACAACAATAGTACCATGTTCCAAATGAAGTGTGTGCCTTAAAAAACTTGAAATCATTTAACTTTCTACAAGTAGACCCATTTTCACAAAGTCATGAAAGTTTTAAGTAGTGAACCTAATATAAATTATATAAGAAAATAAAACTTTTAATACCAAAAATATTCTGGAAATTGTTTCTAAAATTTAAGTAAAACCCTTTTGTAGTGTATAGCAATCACACAAGATATCTTGGCACTTTTTTTTATATAAATGTTGAAGTAAAGTTGAAATTTTTGGGCAATTGTTAATTTCAATCCAAACCTTTTTCTGTAAAACTTGAGCCTGCAGTGTCTAGCCACCTTTTCATAATGCCAGTACATTGAACATAGTATAATATTTGGCCATTTCTCTTTACTAGGCTAAAAAAAAAAACAAAAAAAACACTTAGATAAAATTCAAAGTCTGTATACTTGTATGCATTTTTCCTAATTTTAAAATATTTATGTTGTCACATGAAAATGATATCATCCTTTTTTTTAGTTTTGAAAATGTGGTGTTGTATGAGCATAATGTAGTGTAGTTTCTTAGAATTTAAATACATTTTAAAATGCCTATTCCACAAACATGAATCATTTTGTTTAACTTTTGGCTTTTACTGAATGTGTACGGCTTCAAAAAAATTGTAATCCTTGTTTATAATCTATTAGCTCAGGGTTGCCCACAAGGAATTGTCTAATCATGATCAATCCCATGACCAGATGTGGCTACAGAGTTGCTGCAAAGTAGAGCATCAGTTCCCTCCACATATCTGGACTGAAAGCTAGAAGTATTTATTTATACATAGCATGCCTTGATCAATAGACCTGGCCAATATCCTCTAACATCAAAGCTCACCTTGGTCATGAACATGTGGTTGTTCCATCATGAGAACTGTTCACCCTGGTCATCGACTTCAGTTGAGGAAGCCAAACACAACACTGGCTGCATACATACCTATGGAGCCTTGTCTACCCCATTATGCTAGACAGCTATTAATCATTTTTTTAACAGGTCTTGTTTTTAATCCCACTGGATGTGTAGCCATAAAAGCCTGGTGGGAAACTAGTTTAGTAACTGATGACCTAACCATGTGTCAAGTAGTTTTATCATACTTTTATGTTACAATATCATGTGTTACTGTATCGGCCACTGGTCAGAATTATGACACGCAAGTCTATGGGATAGAGTTGTGATTGTACATACTATATAGAATACTTTTTTGTTAATTTCATAGATACAATATTATCCAATAGGGCAAGTGAACTTATGAACAACAAATGTCATATATAGATTTGATTTTAACATTTTGTAATTATTCATGTATAATACATCCATTTTTCACAGATTTTTAAGCCTTAAAAGTTAGGGGTGCATATTACATGCAAGAAGAAATATCGAGCCTAACATGCAAACTATAGATTGGAGATACTGAAATTGAACTGGTGCAGCAATTTAGATATCTAGGAAGCATATTAACAGAGGACACAAAGTGCAACACAGAAATCCAAAGGTACATTTCAAAAGCTGAGCAAAGTATTAAGAAACAGAAAAATATTGTTTAGAAACAAAGAAAGGAGTAGTAAACAGTTATGTTGAATAAGTCCTCCTATATGGCAGTGAATATTAGACACTCCTCACAGATGAAGAAAAAACTTGAACAGAAATGTGGTTTAACAGAAGGATGCTGAGAAGGTCCTAGGAAAATTCCCATTGAGAAAATTGTCAGTGTGGAATATTGTCACTGACAAATTAAAAGATTGGGCGCAGAAAATCTAATATTAAAAAAAAAAAAAAATTAATTTCTCTTTTCATAACTAATTTTTTGACCCAAACTATCATTCCTCTTTTTATAAGTGCTTATAATCGATGACAAACCTAAATGATGAAAATATTAGTAAGACTAGACATTTCTATTTTATATAGATGCTTCTCTGAACTAAAACTACAATTTCTTCATTTATATTTGCATAGTGTCCCCTGATGTGTATTATCAGCTGTTTACACTGTATGAACAAGTTGAAAATTAGTTTTCCATGTGTTTTTTTTTTTTTTTCAATTCTTTCTTAAAAAAAGTGAAACAACCTATAAAAATTTGTTTAATATAATTAAGAATTTAGTACAACTAAACCCCCCACATGGTAATGAGTGATTTTGAGAAGGCTTCAATAAATGGACTAATGAATGTTTTTCTCCAAACTGATCACACTGGTTGTCTTTTTTCCATTTCTGCCAGGCATAGAAAAATGGGGAACTTTAGTTTCAAAAATTGATACCAGAATGAAAGCAGCTTTAGTTTAAAGTTACAATGTTTTTTCAGTCCTGACCTTCCTCCCATATCATGATGTTATTGGCTTTGAAGAGCTATCCAAAGATGAAGATATTCCAGAAGAATTTGTCATATTTTGAATTAACATACATTGGTGATATGAGAGGGAGGGGTAATGATAGGAGATGGTCAATACTTTTATTCTCAATCCCTATATGGAATGTTCATTCCACAGTGGAGCATTGCATGCCACGTACCAACTACAACATTGAAAAGCTCAACAATGCTTTTTTTCAAAAATATCGCAAGTCATCCAAATATCTGGAAACGTATTGTATTTTTGAAGGAGAAAATTTTAGTGTAAACAAAAATACTACAATTCATACAAGAAGATGAGATTCGTAATCCAAAAAAGTACAAAAATATCAATGATAAACTGAAGAGAGCTTTTGAGCTATATAATCCAGACAATAAAATCATATTTCTTTGATCTATTTCTTAAAAATCTCCACTCATTTTAAACATTTTTTTTTCTTATATTTTTAATTTTTCTTATTTTCATCCTGTTTTGCTGAATTTTTTTTCTTATATACGAAATGTTGATCAATAAAATTTTTCATTTAATTTTAAGGTTTTCAGTTAATAAAACCTCATTCTGTTTTCTGAATTTGTTCTAAAGCACTATCAGATAAAGAAATTCAAAACCCTGGCAATTTTCTGAGAATATTATGGACCAAATGTGAGCAATGACAAAGTTCTAAAGACAATGGCAATAAAAAGGATATTAATGCTTAACATCAGAACGAGGTAGTAGAAATTTCTGGGGCACATAATGAAGAAAGAGGACTTGGAAAATTTGATATTCACAAGATAGAATAACGGTAAGAGGGCTATAGGAAAGCAACACACAACATACCTGGTGAGCTTGAGCAAATAGATAGGGAAGGAGGGTTTGAGAGAGACAGCAAAAAGACAAGGTATTAAGAGCTACAAAGTACAGGAAATTGTGGAAAGCCAAGAATGTAAACATCCTGAAGGAACATAGCACAGAGAAGAATATGACTGAAAGTTATAGCTGTGGTCCAAACTAATGTGTAACATATTTTAAAATCACCAAATACTGTTTACATTATTCGGACTGACATCTTCATCATCATTGCCATATTCACAATGTTTTGTGGCTGAGTGGTTAGAACATTCACTTTCCAACCATGAGACCTGGGTTGGAATATCACCATGGTCAATTTGTCAGGGAGCTGACTTCTTGAGATTATTGGCCTGTGGAAGCAATAACCATATGTGGCATCATTCAAAAGTGCTTGTAAACCATACTATTGGTTGATCTAAGTCAATTGAGTGAAATTGGGTAAACAGAACTGTTTAGAAGCTATCAATTGTTGTGCTCGCATAAAGTCACAAGTCATTATTGGCCTTATTCAAACTGTTGATTTCACCTGATTTTTTTTTTGTTTGTTTTCTCTGAGAAACAATAACCAAGGTCTGCTCAGTATAGTTGTAACATAAACCACAGGTTGTCTCTGTTGGATTGGTTAGCTGTCCAAGCAGATAGGTGTGCAAGACATTACATATTTTATGTATGATTATATTTATGTATCTCATGACTTGGCTTTGTGAACCAAGATGTAGGGATGTTTTCCATTTATTTTCTGATTTCTGAGATAGCAAGTAAGAGGCACACTTTTCCACAACAACTACTGCTAGAGAAGGTACAGCAGTTGATGGAAGCTCCTGTGACTTTATTCAATATATATTTCTAGTCGTGAGCAAGTGTTTTAGAAAGTGTCAAATGCATCAAAAATTATATAACTTAATCCATAGCAATGAAAAGAAATGCCTTTCCCAAAGGTATTAGTGCAAAAGTGAATGCAACAGATTATGACAGAATCTGTACTTGGCTCACCATTCTCCATTCCAAGAACCACTATGCTACCCCACACATAACATTTATTACTTCCTGAATATTAACCCTTTAGTATTCAACACACTCAAACCCACCCCATAAATATTGGCTCTCAAATTCAGTATTTGCATGACATCCAATGTTATTTGCGATGATTTCGTCATATATTATGGAAAAGTATACATGGGGCGGGTTACAGAGAGCTGAACATTGAGAGCCAATATTTATGGGGGTGGGTTGAATGCTAAAGGGTTAAACTAAAGAAATAGCATTCTATACAGCAAAGTCATAGAATTAATAATAAAGTTTAACATAAATTTCTGTTTTTGCTACATCAGAAAATATCACTATGTATAGACAGGTGAATATATCTGTATTTTATACAAATTTGCATACAGCTATGTGCAAATATATATATGAATCACTTAAAATAGTTCCACATATAATATATAACCTTCCTTTCCGACTTTATTCACAAACATCTAAACTTATGCTTATAGTAGAGTCTGTTTATTAAATGACAACTTCTTAATGAATCACATCTTTTAGTTTTTTTTATTCTCTTAATAGCCAGAAGTTTTGTCAAAAGCAATGCATCTCAAATATTTAGACAATATTTGAGTTCCAATCATTGCATCCAAACATAAATTCTCTTGTAATATATGTAAACAGCAAAAAAACAAATTTCTCAGGGAAATTTTCACAATCTAATTTATAAACAACTGTTGTCACAACCAATTTACAGGTAATTTTTTTTATTTTTTTTTTTATTTTACTTTTTTTTTAATCATTTCACCCCAAGCAAGGCTTTTATAGCCACTAGGATTCAAGGGATTACAGAGAGTGAAAGAAACAGAATGGACTATAAAGAAACAAGATTCAAGGAGACAAAAGTTGACAGGAAAGCAAGTAAATAGTTCTACAAACAGGAAGTGTGGGAAAAGAAACTATTGGCATGGAACTTATGATTACAACTAGCAATTTCAACAGTGAAATTATGAGACCTAACTGCCAATCTAGTACTGCACTTACATCTATAAAGTTGGGGTAGCAAAAGAGAAAAGATCATCAGAACAATCACTGTAAAAGCATTTATAAAAGAAGCAAGAGGACCTATGAAAATGGGGAAATGGACTGGAAAAAAAAATACACTTTTCAATTTTGTCTTTTATGTTTCTATTACACATGATCAGTGATTATTCCAGGCTTTAAAACAAAATTTATATATACATGTTAAAATATAGCTTTATGGTATGCTCTATTCATAGATAAAAATGCTCAATATCAAGGATAGAGCATATGTAAATATGAAAGTGGACACCAAGGTCAACATGGTGCTGACAGTGTTTCATGCTTGAACACAATTGACCTTTGTCCACTGTTTTTATATATATATATATATATTATATATATTTATATATATCCACAATATGCTGACCGTTTTTGGAAAATAAAACATTACTATAACTCTAGATACATACATAAAAAAATCCATACATTCAGTTAAAGGTAAAATTAAATCATCCTTGATAATAACTACAAGTATAGCTGAAAATGCTCAAATATGAACATGCCCACAATGTACCAACCTAAAACATTACTATATATATATATATATATAAAGGAGATAGATAAAGACAGATCTATGCAAAGAGAGATGTTGACATACAAAATAACTGTATCCTCATGATGAAAAAATAAAGCATTTATCTTAAAATATATTTAAAAGAACTTTTTCAATCACATTTCCTTCTTTCTCTATGGACTTAACCTTTGTCAATTAATTGTAGATCAAATTGTAGATATTTCAGATTAAACTTCAGTAAGTGTCAGGCTATGAAATTACTGATTTACCTTCACGTGTTCTTTTTCTTTCCACTTGCTTATGGGCACATCACGTTGAGACACTGGTTCCTGTACGATAAAAGTTAAACAACACAGAGCCTGGTTAGTACCTAGATGGGTGACTGCTTGGGAATACCAGGTGCTGTAAGCTTGGATGTGCAGGTGGTGTAATGGATAATGGCTCAGAATTGTTTATATTCAGTAAAAAGATTAAATGGTATAATGTTTGTGAAGAAAAACTTTTATATAAATTAACATTTGTTCAAAATGTGCAAATTATACAGATTCAAATTATAGTGGATATATTAGGACATATATATTTTTTTTTAAATCAATTTCAATTAAAATAAATAATTTTTATTGAAAATCTAAATAAATAAATGACAAATTCTGTCCATCTGAAACCCATCTAACTCTCACCACACTTGCTCTACATATAGACATACATTTGTTTTGGAGTCGGGATGATCCCAGGAATGAAAATCTGCCCTTCATCTGGTGCTTGAACATCCAGCATTGGGATTTATTGTCCGGATGAGGAGAGAACAGTTAAAAAGTTTAGATTTTAAAATAACTGAAAAAAAAAAAAAAATTAGAGATTTTAATATTTTAATTTAAACTGACTTGAAAGTAACACAAAAACTTTATGAATTTAAAATCTTTTGTTTTAAATTCAGTTGAAAATACCTCAAAAAATCAATTTTATTTCTTCAAAATACCAAGGAATCAGAGTTAAAGTAAGAAGAGGCTTTGTGACGGGGTGCTTTGAAGTTCCACGGAGTTTATGATTTGAAGAACTCAATTTTCAGCCTGATCTGAACTTATAGCCTGAATCATAGTTAAAGCAAGGTTTTGAAGTTCCATGGAGTGAATTGAGGAATTCAAAGTTATTTCTTCAAAATTATTGCTGTTTTCTAAGCTGAACCAGGTCTCTGGTTTTGGGCAGGAATGAGTTTAAAAGTCCACACAGAGTGCGGCTTTTAAACTAGTTATTAATAAAATACTGAGTGGATACAAACCTTAAATAAAAAATTAATTTATAGTTTAAATAAAAATATAAAATTTATAGAACATTTAAAACATCTATCAAATTATTAACCTCCCAGGTTTCAACTTTTAGGCATTTGTAATCAAATTTTAAAATTTCATACTCTTCAATTAACTAACATGTTTTCAAACAGAAATCAACATATTTCTGTTAAATATTTTCACAGATCCTTGTCTCCTACTCAGTCCTGCATAAACAGGAGAATGTATCAAGTAGGCAGTCAAAGTTATAAAAAAACATCTTCCCTTGTTTACTCTATATTCTGGTAGATTGTCTTCCAAAGAAGAAACTTTACTCAAAACATTCTTTGTTAAAACCATATCAACAAATATTGAAAAATAGAAAATCTTGGACATGTTGAATATATTGACAATGCCAATAATCTTCACAGCCTCAGCCTTCCACAGTATCAGTGTGCATTGTTTGTTTATAGTCAAATTTTAATAGAGAAAAAAAAATTGTTAATATATCTACTATTTTTAACTTTTTTATTTAAACTAATCCACAAGCATTTTTTTTTTTTGGCAATTATTGTACTACTTTCCCTAGCATAGCAATATTTTCATCATTTCAAACAATAAGATAAAATTATAGTTTTCAATGTTTTTGTTTTTATTAGTGATCTTCTATATCAGTTAAAAGCAAGATATTAAAACCCATTTTAGATTGCTTTGAATATAAATCTTGAAAATTACTTGCATGAAGGAGGGTGGAAATCGATAATACACAATAATAAGCCATAACAAAAGATAAAAATAAATAATCTGTTAATCCACACCACCCTACAGCAATCAAGAGTAAAGGTTAAAAAACAAAGACACTACTTTTTAGTAATAAGTGAATCTTGATAAAGCCAGGCAAGGACACCATAACTGAATCAGGAATTCATACAACAAAAATAATTGGCAGGGTCAGGGATGTGAGGAATGAAGATTAATAACATGAAACGTCATATATGATAACATCCATATAAATCACACCCATTCACACAATAGTAAAGTGCTGGAAGGTTCTTCTTGAACCAACTAACGAGGAATTCCCAAAGTTTGATGTATAGCCTGTCGTATACACAGTATGAGAAGTAGGTTGGCCCCAAGAGCTTTTCAGCATCCCTACTCGTGTGCATGTCACTGCAAAGTACAAGGTATCAAAGGCACAGATACATTCTGATCCGAATGTAAAGTGCCGATCTATATAAATAACCCTTTTTTCTTTTCTTTTAACGGGTACCCTAGTCAAAATATAAAAATTAAACAACAGGTTTTTAGTGTTGCTTAAATTCAGGACATCACTATCTAAAAATTACATTTTATTTTTTTAACAATGTTGTTATCATAAATAAATCTTTAGTGGCTGCTGCAAAAAAGCAAAATTAATATATTTTATGTTACTGACGATTGATTATTTATCGACTTGATTTCAAAATCGAATTAAGAAAGAGACAATTTAAAGCAAATCGGAATATTTTCTTACGTCACCAACAATTATTTGACAACACGAAGTAACAGTGACACAAATTAAACTACAATACAAAAAGCCTTTTTAGCTTATTTTCAATAATAAAAAAAAAATCTGCAGGCTAAAAACCATAAAATGAAGAACCTTATCCGTGAAGTGGAAATAAAACTAATGAAAAAAAAAAGGCTTGAGGAAAATTTAATTATAACTACTCTATTCGTTTTTTGTTGTTTTTTAACTGACTTTTCCAATAACTGAAAAAAAAAAAAATGAAAATATAATAAAAAATGAAAAAACTGCAGTTAAGACTAAAAACTAAAAAGGTAGCTAATAATTTATTGATGTTTGTTATGACTCTTTTTTTAATTACACAATCATATTGTGATGATAAAAATATTCTCATTTTTTTTTTTTTTTAATGTCCTGCTTTTCTCTCCTCGCCAAGAGAATAAAAATAAGGTAAAGAAAGACAGTAAATTGCTTTAAAATACGTTATTTTAAAACGGTTTCTAGGCAAATTATTTAACAATAATAGATGACAGCTGTTTCAAGTGACAATATTTCATTTTCAACCATGAGATCACCACCTTTTTTATCCTTTCAAGATCTTCTGAAATGTCAATGTCACGGGATGTCCAGATTCCTCTGCACACAACTATTTTTGGAGGGGTGGGCGGACATTTACCAACGCACTAATTTTCATTCATTAATTTTTTTTCGATTTAAATTTTTTATATATAAAAAAATCATAACGCGTTTGTTTTATTTTTTGTATTTAATTTAGCATTTTAGGTTGGGAAATAAATACACAAACACTAAACAGCAAACGAATCGGAAATATAAATCGCTTTCTTAACTGAAAGTGTTTTCTAATTATTAATTACAGACAGACAGACACACAAGCAAGCAAGCAAGCTCAATTGATCACATGGTGGTTAGTTGGGTTACCCCCCCAAAACTGATATTTATTTTTAGTACGTTCAGGGCATTTTTTCCATGTTGATTGTCTGCTCTTAAAATAAATTCCATTCCTTTCTCATATAATGGAAATCCTCAAAATGACGAATGTTGTCATCAGAGTCGATCTTCCTCCAAGCTGTTTAACGATTTCATCATCACTCACGTCAGCACACAGAAACACCAAAAATAGAAAGTATGTGACGTTAGAGAACAATCCCGTCTTTATGCCTCCTCAGTGAACATTTTTAACACTAATTGAACAGTAACGCTTGCTAGCAGAAGAGAAAAGTAAGAATAAGATGGATTTTTTTTACCTTTATTATTTTTTTTATTATTTGTAGTTCAACATGAGAAAAATTTGATTAAAAAAAACCTTTTGTTTCGAATGTAAATTGATTTCAGATTCATTAAAAAAAAAAAAATAAATAAATAACATAGTGTAGCTTAAAAAAGTAAACAGAATATCGGAATAGGCCAGTTTAAACAATAAAAACTGGATTAATTTCAAATTTGAATCAATAAATAATTTTGTTTGCCATCTTAATTTTATAGTTTGTGTTTTTTTTTGTTTTTTTTTAACACACACTGACTCTTCATTTCATTCTTTGTCATCCAATTTTTAAATAAAGTGTATCGTTCTTTCTTCACGAATTTCTAAATTGTTACTACACTTGATTACTTAGCTTTTGGCGGGGGGGGGGATTCTGATGTAGAAATGTCAAATTCACTGCAGTGATTCGCTCGTTCTTATGCCTCCGTTATGATGTTTCGGCCGTTTTACTATCCGGCCTTCTTCAGTTTTCTCTCCTACTTTTGTCCGAACAAATCAGTGTTAATAAGTTAATTCCTTGTTTCAAATATTCAGATAACAAAAAAAAAATCGTCGAGTTTTAAAATAAAACTTCTGAGTTCAAGCGTTGTGATATAAAAACTGGTCTTGTTTAGTCAGCTATACAACATCAAATTGCAGTTTAATTAACTGAAAATGCATTTTTAGTATAAAGCTTTTTTTAGAAGTGGCCAGACATAGCATACTGATAACGAAATATCGAGCACTAAAAAATATATATAAAATAAAATCACAGCTCATAGCAAGATTGTCTTTTTGTCGCCTCTTCATGAGCAGTATAGATTGGTTGGTGGGTCGAGGGTATGTAATTACTCACAGGCCTCTTCAAAACAGAAACAAATTGTTTTTAGAGACCATGTGTTGAGTTGAGAAATGAAATGGCGTAGGTAGTGACAAAAAAAAACGAAAACAAACGAAGTTTAGTAACTAAAAAAAAAACTATTTCAAATGAAGTAAAGAAAGACGGCAACAATTAAATTAAAACCACCACCTAACAATAAATAAAAAGTTTAATTCTTTAATTAAATACTGTTCGAGAATTGTTGCAGGCACTTTTTTTTTCCATTTCAGCCAACAAAGCACTTTCATGTTTTCATCGCATTTTTATTCGTAAACCGAAACGCAAAAGTAGTTTGGTTCAAGTTACGTAAAAAGCTAATTTTGATCATGGATCATCGCCAAAAAAACATTTTACGTGCTATACTGCAATTAAATACTAACTTTTCCGTGTTTTAGGAATTTAACTTTTTTTTTTAATTAGTGTGAGCCGACTGTTACCGATTGTCAAAGTGGCATAATACTTGAATTTGAATCGACAATAAAATTTGAGTTGCTGGTCGTTTTTTTAAGCCATGAAATTTGGCATTTTCTGGGAGTTTGAAGATATACATATTGTGTGTGTGTGTGTGTGTGTGTGTGTGTGTGTGTACACAGAGAGAGAAACCCCTCCCTCATTTGATACACCAACAAAAATATCAAAAGTGTTTGTCCAAAACAACATCGCCAGGACAGCACGTGGTGGTGGGGAAAAAAAATCATCGTCAGTGAATATTAGCGGGAAGAAAGAAAGAGAGGGTAGTCACGTGACAAAGCTTCCGTAAGTAAAAGTAGGTTTGTTCCAAGAAACTATTAAACTCGCCTTTCCTAAGTCTGGGAGTGGAGTGTGGGTGGTGGAGTGAGCTTCTTCGGTTTTGTTTTGTTTACTTTATACGGCTGCAAATTTTCAACAGCAAAATCATTTCCTTTTCTTTCCCCCGCTTTCACTATAAATTTACTTTTGTTAGAGAGAAACAAAATTTGTTTCACTCACCGACATGATTTTTTTTCCAATGACTTGTCGAATACTACCAAGAAGAAAAATACTAATTTTTTAAAGAATTATTTCAGTTATAAATGACATGAATAAAAAAAATAATTTAATAATCTTTCTTTTACAATTAGTAGTTAGTACACATAGTCTAAGTGGTGATCATATGTACAATCATGAACTCTCACTTCAACATTCTTTTTAAACAGGAAACTAAAGACCAACGCAAAGTGTTTTTTAAAGCAAGCTGCTTCTCACTATTTTTATTTCGATTTTTAAAGAGCCATCATCTTCTGCAATGAGGGAGGGCTGAGATATTGTATAAAGATGGAGATGAAAACTTTCCGAGGGTTGCTGTAGTAGTTCTCGACTCGTCCCACTGTCCAATTTCAATATCTGATCAAACATCAGATTTATTAGGAGGAAGGTTTCTTGGTCGGACCGAAAGATTTTCATCACCCCCAATCCTTGTACTTTACACCATTCCCTCTCATACACACGCACACGAGCGAGCGAAACTAACAACTCGTTTCGTAAAACCACAGCACTCGTCTACTATATACAACAGGAAGTTATTAGGGTTCGCTCCAAAATAATGGTGAATAAAAATGAATGAGGATGTTTAACAATACAATGGTTTTATTTTTAATGAAAAATCGAATATGTGATGATTACAATTAGTGTAAAAAACATTTTTACTTTATTACTCCCGTATGAAATCGTAAGGATGGAAAAAAAAATTTTTTAAAAAAAAAAAAAAAAAAAAAAAAGGCCTTGCATCTTTAAAACTAGAGAGTGAATTTTACTCGCTTTTCGTATGAAAAATTTTAATTTTACCATCAAACCAAAAATAAATTATAAATATTGAACACAGGGATCAACCAGTACTAACATTGTTCAGACAGCCCCCCGCTTTTTTTTTTATTTTACCTTTTTCGCGTGTTCATATTTTATTTTATTTTTTTTTACAAGTGGAATGACGATTAATAAATCAATTATTGATCTACTACTCTACAGAATGTAAGTTAAAAGAATGCTTGACAATACTGAACTTGACCGTTCAAAACCGAATTTGTTTTTAAATTTTCCTTTGTGGTGTGGTTTGAAGTTGAACCGTTTGTTGTCTGCGTTAACGAAATTCACCATCAGTAACTTTTTGCCAAGAAAAGAAATTTTTATTTGTTCCTCATGTAATTAATTTACCGCCACCCCCTTCAAGTTACATAGTGTCTAAGATAGAATAATGATGCTGAACACAGAGGGTGAGAGATATCCAGCACGGGAAGAAGAGTTACAGTGACCTCTGTGTGCCATATCGCTTCAGGTCATAATCGATCGTAGTTCCCCCAAAGCACCTTGTCTTTGGGATAACATACAATAAATAAATAAATGCTACCTCATTTGCGCCGGTTGTATCATCGAAGATGAAACTACTACCGGCATTATTTCTTTCAATTTTTCGATTTTTATAGCAAGAGAAGCAACTGTAGTACTTTTAGTGACTCATTGTCTAGTAGTAACTTACCGGGGTTAGACATTCGTAAATCGTAATGTTTAAAAAAAAAAAATGAAACCAGGAAGTCCATCCAACAAACTCATCCCGATGTTCTTTAATTTCTTTGTATATATTTTTTTATTTGTAATGCAATATCAACCGAAACGGAAACCCCAAAGAAAAATAAACATTTTCTCCCACCCCCTGGCAAGATAAAGAGAATGACTCAGTGATAGAAAACAAGTTTCTCTTTTCTTGCATTAAAAAAAAAAAAAAAAAAATAATTATTCAGTTTGCTAACACTAACACATTTTTGGAGAAAGTTTGGATGAATGAGAACTCGATTTTATTTTTATTTCGTTGAATTTTCTTTTACATATCTCGACTAAATCTTTCATGAGAGTTTCATTAAGAACGCCAATAGCTAGAAGTTCAGCTGAAATATCCACCATAAACACCTGTAATAAATATATATACATTTTTTTTTTTTTTTGCTGCAAGTTAACTTTCATACCGGTGCAACTCAAACAATGGTATGGTATTGTAAATAATTCATTTTAAAAACTCTACAGCACTTAATGAATGGACGCCGCTTCTCATTTGGAACAAATCACCAAATTAATTAAAGTTTCATGATAAATTAATTTAATTACTAATTTAGGGTGGTATACGGATGCTATGCATAAGTAATTTTAACTCGGGCACGACTTACTAGGGAAAAATATTTTTTTGTACATTAGCAATCTTTAAAAACCTTTAGGCCGCGACACTTGTCAGAATAGAATTTTTTTTTTTTTTTAATTAATTTATCGATACAGTGTCAAAGCGATCAGTCTTTTACAGAGTTATTGAACTTAGTTGGTTTGCGTACAAAAAATACATTTTGTTTGGGAAGAACAAAAAATTACAAATATTAATAAAATCACGTGTCTGTTTACTCTTCATTTAAGATAAATAACTTCAATCAAATGATTGTGCATGTGCGTCCGAAAAAAAAAAAAAATTCATAAAAAATCCCATTAAAAAAAAAATTAAAGTTTTTTTTTTTTTTTAAGTTTAAAACAAAAATAAAAAATAAAAATTCAGAAAATTAAAAAATATGAGGTCGTTAACAACACAATTTTAAACCTGACACTTGTAAATAACAGCTGAGCGATTTTTAGCTAAGTCCAATAACTCTGGGATCTATTTGAATATTGACACTATCGATAGGACCTCCCCCCACCGCCTTCTAAATCGATATATTTTTCGATTTTGACAATTGTTGCAACCGACCGAAAAAAGAAGAATGTTAAATGTACAAAAATTATTTCTAAATCCCAGATTCATTTTTTTTTTTTTTTTTTTTTTACAAGTGAACCAGTAATTTAAGTAGCGCTAAATTTCTCTAAATTTTATCTGTAAAAATAAATAAGATCGTTAAAAGAAAAGAAAAAAAAGAGGACTTTACTCACCAGTTGTGATTGTTTTTTCCGTCGGCATACTACTAAAAGAAACAGTTTTCTTATTTTGGGATTTTCTATTGCCATTTTTAATAATGCTACTTCTCCGAGGTAAGTTGGGTACAATCAGATCATGATCCTCTGGTGCTTGCTCCGATGGTTGGTTTGGTGCATTAGAAGGGTAACCAGTCCCGTGTGGAACTGCACCCGGGACCTGGCTCACACTTGTATCCGTATTAAAAAAGTTGTTAGTGCTAGGGACTGGTTCTGTCGGTGTTGTTGCTTGTTGGGTGGCAATGTTAACAGAATAAGGGTAATTGTTTTCCTGGTTACTCGTTAAGGGATCCGGGTTCGAGACGGCACTTCCCCTACGACACGGAGGCAAATTAAGATAGTTGTTCCCGTATTGCTGTCCAAAACCTTGGAGAGATGGCTGCATGTAATCGTTCCCTTCACCTACCGTTGAGGTGGCCACCGATACGGAGGACATGTGATTTATGGTAGCGGTATCACCATTCAAGAAAACGTCCTCATTTTGAGTGTCGTCAGTTCCACTGTCGCAAATCGTCAGCCCGCTTGCGACGGTATTTGTGGGTACATTAAAATAATAGGGACCCTGGGTCTGCGAGTACATCATCGTTGATTGGTGCATCGGTGAGACTGGCGGTTGGGATATAGGTGACTGGGTAGAAGACACATTGCCATACCTGCTTGCACAAATCGAGGTGGCATCCAATCCAGCAGTGGATTGTTTGCTTCTGAAGTTCATCTCCCCTGTATTCTGGGTCCTGGGGTCATTTTGAGATTGCTGCTGTTGCAGATAGAGGTCGCTGTGTCTTCTGAAAGAGGAGTCGACAGCAGCGTTGTAGTCTAGAGGGCCACTACTACTACTAGCACTACCGTCTGTAC
This sequence comes from Acanthosepion pharaonis, assembly GCA_903632075.3. Taxonomy (NCBI): domain Eukaryota; kingdom Metazoa; phylum Mollusca; class Cephalopoda; order Sepiida; family Sepiidae; genus Acanthosepion; species Acanthosepion pharaonis. Next base: position 1,026,894 of record CAHIKZ030000157.1, read on the forward strand.
TGTTAACAGGGGCTAAACTGTGATGCGATGTAGTGGCATGGGCACCCCCAACACTGCTGCCATAGGTAGAAATCGTCGAGGTTACGGATGTTGATGATGAAGTACATGAAGGCGTATACGAGTTATCCATAATCAGGTGTTTTGTGAGCAAGACTTTGCCGCCAAACAATACACACTTCACGTACAAATCAACGTCTATTCAATAAAAATATATATATTTTTAATAATTCCGTCTAAAATCGGCTTAAATAAGGAAAGGTGTCAATGAAAAGACCAAAAAATGTGACGTGGTTATTCTGTTTTTGACGGATAACTTAATTAAGAAAATATTTTTTTTTTGCTTGAATAAATCCGATAAAACAAAAATAATAAAGCGTCAGTACAAATTTTGTTACAACTGAAGTGCATATCGTTATACAAGTCCAACTAGCTATTTTAAAAAAAATACTACCAAAACATTACTATCAAACAGTTTCATTAATTTACAATTCCTGCTTAAAATTTATTTTTCACGCACGTGTGGCAATACATGCGTTTTCTACATGATGAAAACTAAGAGGTGGTAAGTGGATATAAAGCGACAGATATTTTAATTTATGATTTTAATTAAAAACAAAAAAACAAAAACAAACTAAAAAACATCAACGGTAACGGTTGCACTATTTCTCTAGATCTCTAACAATTTCTGTCGATTTCTTCTCTCTGCCAACCTATGTACGTAAAGAAGCGTAAGGTTTGCAGTGGGAGAAGCTAAGCACATCACTAAAAAATGTAGACTTGAACGACCACCACAGTACGCATTTGTATGCTATGTTATCGCTATGCATGCATTTTGTTTGAATAAGGTATTTCTCACACACAAAACAATGTTAACACAAATATCTGTTACATTTATTAAATGAGGGTTTTCTCCAAAGAAAAAGGAAGGTAAAAAAAAAAATACTTAAGCTTGGAACACTTTAGTTTACGAAATAATGTTATCGTTAGTCAAAATCGAACCACAGATTGCGGAAATTTGACTTATCTGAAATGCCATGTGTGATAGTATTTGTAATTGCAGGTAAAAATTACAATGCATACAAAGTTCTTTTCTCTCAATAACTGCGTTGGTGTTGAACTCTTTGGAGTGTAATTAGTAGTAGTAATCATGAAGGCATGTATTTTCAAAGAAGTTTAAGACGACAAGAACAAGGCGTTATTGTTATTCTACTAATCATCATAGCTACACAAGCAGTAATTCCTGCTTGACACTGAAGAGACATTTTAAAAACGTCGGCTCAAAAAGAAAATAAGAACGGTGTGTATTTACCTTGGAGTACGTACACTAACCCATGGGTAGAAATTTTAATTAAAAGAATAGAAAAATAAAGAATAAAAAAATGAGACCCCGGGTTTTTTTTTTTTAAACTTCTATAGAACACATGCGTGCAGAGACTAAGGATGCTTAGGGATTTTTTTATTTTTTTTTTTTTTTTTTAGGGTTAGGTTTGTTGAAGAGTGTTATCCGAGAGTACGGGCGAAACAATTCCACAGATTGACAAAAAGCGAAGAATGAGGAACGAATACGTTAAAAAAGCAACGAAAATAAGTAGCCATGCAAAAAGCTAAAGTGGTCATTTGTTCCTCTCTGCTGACCACTACTGCCACCGCAGCAGCTGCCGGGGTAGTAGTAGTTAATTAACCAAAAAAATTCATCAAGTCGACAGAAGAATTTTTTTTTCCGCCAGTAAGCTGATGAACCAAGAGGTAAAATATCCCACTGTTTTTTGTTTGTTTTTTTCTTTTCAATAAAAAGAAAAAATTAGAAAAGAAAATTGTCTTTTTTCTTTTCCTAGTCCATCATTGTAATTCTTTGTAATTTTTTTTTGTTTTTGTAATATATAAAAATAATAATTCAAATCAGAGAAGAGTCAGTACTTGCTTCTGTTTTTCTCCTCTCGATAATCACAGTGTAGCAGAAGTAACGCTAATACGTGTGTAGATGGAACAGCCTATTCTCTTGCATAGGGTCGAACAGGATATGCTTGCTGAAGCAGTGCTCCATTAATTCGCAACTCACAAAGTCGCTATTACCACTGCTGCTACTTTTTGATAGATCGGTCCAAGTCATATCGCTCAATAGAACTTTTATGCGGGAGGGGGTACCGGTTTATTTGGAATTCTTATAGAACATGTGAAGGAACGAGCAAGCGCACATTGAAACGATGCAATCGTAAAACGAAGGAATAACTGCAGTTGTTTACAATGATTTGCTTAAGTTTGACACGAGGCCACGTATACAGCACATTAATTTAGTATTGCTTAAAACGTTGATTTTAACATTTTTTTTTTTTTGTAATAAATATTCAAACTATTTTTATGATGTTTACAGGGTAGGGTGAAGGAGTTGTGATTTAAAGCAACGGGACTCTAAATTCAATTTTCATTCAGCAAAAGTCCCTTCCTTTCTTTGACTTGCTAATTTTTTTCTTTAATAAAGTCATGACCCCACTACTCACGAAAAAATGACATTGTCATTATTCATTATAAAAAGAGGCTAATCCGACCTAAGGTTTTTTAACTTAACACTAACAGCGCAAAATAAATGAATAAATAAATTTAAATAATAATAATAATGATTTATCAAAGATAATTTATTAAAAAAATATTACATCCACGGCGCTAAGAGCTGAGAGTACCCCCCCACCACCACCCATATACACACATCCGCACACATTTTGCTGAAGAAAACAGAAAAATAAATTTATTATAAATTTGTCCTGTTGTTGGGTTAAAAGTAAAACTATGACAATGCTATTATAAATAATTTAATTTATAATAAATTAAATTTATTGAGATGGGTTGTATAATTTGCCTATTGCTGTCATTAATTTTCAAAATAAAAAATTTTCCATTTTTATCTTTTTTTTTTTTTTAACCAAAAACCTTAGCTTCTAAAACTTATTCAAGTACACTAGGAAAAAGTATGTCCCATTCCAGAAAATAAGTACAAAAAAGCTAAAAGGAAAAAAAGTGTACTGAAAATCAAAACAAAGGAAAAAAAAAAAAAAGGAGAAACGCGGGATACCGAAAAAAAATATAGTTTTTTTTTATGGGGAGGGGTATGAAAGTATCAAACAAAAAATATATAGAATCAGGAATCTTAAAATATAGCATCTAATTTAGTTTCCCCCACTTTAAAATCTGATTTACCAGTCAGGCAAACACT
>CAHIKZ030000158.1:0-12500 GCA_903632075.3 Acanthosepion pharaonis
GGAGGCTGCATATGGAGCAAGAATGAAGTTATTAGATGAGGTCACTCTTACATTTGCTGACTTTTTAGATCTTGCTCTCACTTCTTGAAAATAGTATAGTCTAGGAGATTGAAATCTGCTGAGTCCACTAAAACATGTTGATCTCAACTCTACCTGTTGTAAGCCTAAGTGCTTGAAGGTTTTATGAACTCTATTGACAGCTGACATATTGCCTTTCAGCTTGTCTTTTTATCTAAGCTATGTGCATATGTGCGTCCTACATTCCTGTAGCCCTAATCTAATTGGCAGTACATCAGGATCTTGGTATCCTGTCATCACATATTCTCAAGACATGTCCACCGCAACTGAGACTGTAAGAGTAAAGTTTCAATTACTACAATAGTACACTTGTTAAACAGGTCTACATTGTATGTACTGTCTTGAAGGCTAACTCCACAGATGGCATGCATACGGCTCTTATGGAAAACATCCAGCTGGTGTATATGTTACCTGTATGAAATCCACAACTCGCCTGTACAAAAGGATGGCAAAGACAACAGCTCTGTAAACCCAAATTTTCGTATGCAGCCAGATACACCACTCATCCCACAAGCGATGACGAAGTTTGCCGAAAACACTGGTAGCCTTAACAATCTGATACACAATTTCTTCATCTAAAGTTCCACTGTAGTTGACTTTGTTTTCAAGATAGGTGAAAGACTTTACTTAGTTCAGGGCTTTGTCTTCTATTTTCAATGGTCTATCTGGAAATTTGTAGACTGGTGGTTTTTGTTTTACACCAAGGAGTTGCTTTGGAGTAGGACAAGGTTGGTGTACTACTTCAGTTTTCTTTATGCTAAGTGTGGGACCAAAGGCTTTACATGAAGCAGAGAAACAATTTAGTAGATGTTGGGCCTTGTCAAATAATGTTGCGACAAGAGCAGTATCATCAGCAAACAACAAATCATGAATATTTTGTGTATGAAGGTGGGTCTTGGATTTGAAGCGCTGATGATAGAAGAGTCCACCAGTTGTTTGAAGCAGAAACTTGATGCTGCTTTCTGTGTCTGCAAATGCACATTTCAGCATCACTGAGAAGAAAAGGGCAAAAAGGACAGAGGCCATAACACACCCTTGTTTGGTGCCATTTGACACAATATTAGCTTACATTTCTTCATGAAAATATATATATATATATATATATATATATATATATATATATATATATACACACACACACATACTCATATATATGTACATACACACACACACACTCATATATGTACATATATATTTATCTGGGAATACTGCCTAGTTTGTTTTTTTGTTTTGTTTTTTTGCTATAGCAGATTTTAAAATTAGATTTCTAAATGTTGCTGTAATGTGTGTTCTGGATTGTGATTTAGTTTCTTGTGTTTCGTAAGCTTGGAGTCATTTTTCTGTCACAAGCTTTTTAAAATTATAAATAAATTGTAAATAATTTTATTTAATAATTATTGTATTTTTGGCTCTTCATTTTGTTTATATTAATGATAGGTTTGTTGGGTATGATAGCATGAAATTTTTGTGTTTTGATGTCAAAGTTTCATTTTCATTCCAACTTTAGTTTCTCTCTGCCTTATCTGTAAATATTTTCATGGTAATTGCTATGGCAAGCTTTTCTTTTTTTACTTAGACTCTATGAATCTTAAATTCATAGACTCTAAGTAAACCAACTTTGATATACAGCAGGCAAAATTTAAATTTAACACATATAGCTGCATCCTTTTTATCCTTTTTTTTTTTTTTGCACAGTTTATATTTAATCATAATTTGTCCAATTTTAACTGATTTGACACATATATTATTAATTATTGGACACATATATTATTAATTTCAGAACAATTTCTTTAATTGTATTACTTGAACTGGCTAGAAGTAACTGTAAGTTCTATGCAAACAGTTTCTTCTGTTGCACTTCTCACTTATGGAACTCTCTTTCAACTTTGGTCTTCAGAAATTTTAATGCAGCATCAATTGTTATCTTCTGTCTTCTTAGTTCTTGTTCTCACCTTAATAACATTTTTTTCTCATTCTCTCACACTCAGTAACTCCTAGTGTCTTAGAGGTTTAATTGCCTTTTTTAGAGTGAAATGATTTGAAGAATCACAAAGAATAACTAGCTGATGCTAAACTATATATTCTCTTGTCATTAAAGTTCTATTAACCTATTTCTTATTATTTTGGCCACTTATTTAGGTTGTTTCAAGGATGGTCACATAAATATATTTTCATGAATTTGCTTAATTATTGTTTTAATCATCTATATTCAAAATATAAACAATGTTTTTTTCTATAAAGAAATTGTTCTGAAATTAATAATATATTTGTCCAATCAGTTAATATTGGACAAATTATGATTAAATATAAACTGTGCAAAAAAATAAAATAAAATAAAGGATATAAAGGATGCAGCTATATGAGTTAAAATTAAATTTTGCCTGCTGTATATCAAAGTTGGTTACCAACATCTGAGTCAAGGCAAATACTCTCCCCCCTCCACTTCCCACAACCTATTAGCACCCCCTTCTATCACTTGAGCATAGAACCTATGCACAAGTATATGCATTTTAAGAAAATAATAAAGTTAAATGCATTTAATATCAGTATATACTTCTCACTTTTTTTTTTTTTTTTTTTTTTTTCAATAATTAACTTCAGATTTGTACCAAGATTTGGGTTGCATAATTCTTGCTCAAGTATATTGACTAAGATTTTGACTGATTAATTCTTGCACACAAATTTGACTGATTAATTCTTGCACACAAATATTGACCAAGTTTTGGGTTGCTTAATTCTTGCACAAGAATTATTACACAAGTTGCTCAAATGGTTGCTTAAATTTAAATTTTAAAAAAGTTACATCTCAATTTAAGTAAACAAGTAGAATTGGTAGAATTCTTGAATACAGTACAAAATAACATAGTTACTTTTTTTGTTTAATTTTGTTTTTCTGACATCAGTTGTGGAGTTGCTTAAAATTTACTCAAATTAGAGTACACTTGCTTATAACAGATTTGCTTATAAAAACAAAGAATTGTACCTAAATTTATTTTAATGTGTGCAAATCTGTTGATAATATTTAAATCTCAATTGCAATTCTCTCTCCATTGACAGTATTGCTCAATTACTCAGTCTTTCTTGGCTGATTGTAGATCATACTTATTATAAAACCCAGGTTGTGTGTGTGTGTGTGTGTGTGTGTGTGTGTTATATATTGGATTGGATTTCCTACATTTTTCAACCGAGTTCAATAAAACTTCACCGGACTACATAAAATTACCTTGCAGTGGTTCTAACAGCACCAAAAATTGGAAAAACACGATTTGAGGCATTAATGAAAGGGGGACAACTCATATCGAGTTATACTTATTATAAAACCCAGGTTGGTTGTTTGTGTGTTCGTTTATATATGGGATCGGATTTCCTACATTTTTCAACCGATTTCAACAAAACTTCTCTTTTTTTTGGCAGGTAGTGTTTCTTATTGTCTTACACACTTTTTTCTTTATTTTTACATTCAGAATGCTTTAAAAATTCCATTTACAGGACAATTGTTTATAATAAAATTCTATTCAATCGGTAGACTCATAACGATTGAAAACAATGTTTTTGTTTCAGTTTGGGTTTGACCAATTCGTAAAAAAAACAAAAAAAACTAATTAAGTCATGCGTGTCCGTCAACCTCAAAGAATAATCTTTGTCAGTTTTATTTTTTCAGTCTTTATGATGGTCGATAAACTGTCGATAAGCTTACTGTTATATCCCTGGACAACGCCAGGCTCTACTGCTAGTCTCTTATAGATTTTACTTAATTTTTAAGAAACTTCTTTCACAACTGGCAGAAAGATAGTTAAAGATTCTCAATGTCATAACAAAGTTATTCAAATTCTCTTTTAGTTTCAGTTCATACATGCCCCAAAGAAAGTCTAAAACTGTCCAGTTAGTAATTTGCTCAATGAGATTGACTTTTTTCTACAAGACAGTGTTGCACCAAAAGTGATTTATTTCAGCAATCATAACTGCAGCATTCAACTCAAAATTTATTCAGTGATAAAAATATATTTTTATCCACCAATATCTGGATTTGCAGGAAAGCAAATCTCTGAAGATATGATGCCAGACTGATTTCTTTTTACACTGTTAGTCCAGAAATGTCCCAAAATATGATTTTAATCGTTCTGATATAATTTTACCATCTTAAATAAATATATATATATATATATATATATATATATATATATATATATATATATATATATATATATATATTTAACTCTATCATTGATAGCTGCTAGTAGTATTATAACATAATATTCTAACTTTGATTTAATTCTTACAATTACATTGCAATATTTTTCACACTTACTGATGTAGGGATACAGAAGGCAATTACTCCCTTTGGTGGAGATAAATCACATGAGCCACATGACAGCTGCTTAGTGACATCACTTTATACAGTGATGAGAATTGCCAGTCATTCAGTGTGTTTACAGCATCCAAACTGAATGGTTGCTTTTTTTTTTTTTTAGCCTGGGTCAAATGGCTAAATGCCCCCCAGAAAGCAGCTTTGGGAATATATCTTTCCTAGATATAGAAAAAACTCCGGCTTTCAGTCCTCAATTTGAAAAAATGCAAGACTTGCCATTTCCCCCTTCATGGAATATTTCCCCCTTACCTGGGACATAATTGATGAATCCAACCCATTTGAATCTGCAGTCTTAAACATGGTTTCTCCAGACACAGGAATAGCTCCATATTATATGTGACCCATCCTTTTTGTTTCTCCTTACACTCTGCTTTGCTGTGGAGATATGATATATTGTTTTCCTTGTGGGACACACACACACATATATATATATATATATATATATATATATATATATATAAGCTTTTATACTTTGTGTATGTCTTAAGAGTATAAAAGTCTCTCTGAGAACAAAGCATGTTTCTCATTCCTTATCCTTTCAGCTATTATAGTGTTATTATATCATTGGTATAATAATGCCCATAATAGAAGAAATATAAATAGGAGAATAACCCTTTCTTCCATAAGCTCTCCTCTGTTACACTGATAAATAATACAAATATCTAATTTAAGTCCTTCAACCTTTATTTTTCATTTGAGTTTCATTCACCATTTTAAAATGAAATGCTTAAGTTTGTTAATTTTATGTTTGTGTGTGCATGCTTAATTTATTAAAAGCCTGCCACTATTAATTAGGAGTAAGATTTTTTTTATATTTTAATTAGTTGCTTTGAGTTTTTTGTATTTTTAATGGCCGTCAACCTTTGTGGCTTATTTAAAGCTGAAACATATTTATTTAGGATTGTAATAATTGGATTGTTTGGTAATAGAGACTATTTCTAACTCCCCACTATAGGTATTAGTTTATCTGTGATTTACAAATATCTTAACCTTAAGGAATGAAGAACCAGAATAGATATAAGAAATGAATGCTAAATATGCATTGTGTTCAAAGAGAGTTTATATACTGCTATGTCATACAAGAAATTATATACAATATATGTATATATCTGTCATTATTTGTCCCACACAGAGAAACTATAAAACAAGCAGTACAAATGGGAAAAAATTGAGATGGTCTTACTTTTAATATTTCCTGAAGGTAAAATGGTCAGGCTGATGATGTTTTTTGTGTTCCTTGTTGGGACCATGTGGTTTCCTCTGTTCACTTCACCACGGTGAGTCTACATAGCAACTGGGGTTTGTCACCCCCATAGACTGACATCAGACACTGGTAAAAAGGGAGATAATTGACCTCTATATTTCTACAGTAAGATATTTTTGTTTTGTCCTTTGTGTGCGAATCTTACATTCTCAATTTTTTGAGAATAACAAATGATTTTTCCAGATACAAATCCTACTATTTAACCTATAACTGGAAGTTTCCTTGAGAACATGTATAATAGAATTTTAATTACAAATTTTGTATAGTCTTCTTAGCACCATCCCCCAAAAAACCTAACCAGATTTTTTTTTTAATCAATTCACTGCAAGCAAGGTGAAAATGCCTCTAAGATGCAAGGGAATGAAAGAGAATGAGAATACTATAGAAGGAGCGAGAAACCCAATCCTAAATAGGAAACAAGGGATAAATCTCTAGCCCAGTTCAAAAGTCCAGGGAGGTGTGTGAACTGAGAGATGTCTTGATGTTTTATCATTCTGAGAATTACACTGATCACAAATCCTGGATGAAGCATATTCATGTGTATTGTATATTTTATAATTTCTGCCTGAAGATGATCAATTCCTCCCAGTTTCTTGTACTAGGTCAAGCCAACATTATGATACTGCGCATGTCTTTCAACTCTTTTTCTCTCTACAGAAATATCAATATATTTTGTATATCTGCAAAATTTTCACAAATGCATTTGACATGAGACAGCCTCAGTTTTCCTGGTAAAATGGAGTCAATGCTTTAAACTTTTGCACACATTGCTCAATCACAAGTTCTTCTTCCTGCAGGTCAATCTGGGCAGTATTCACTTGGTTAGAATGAAAGGATGAGAAAAGGGGTTAGATTGTAATGTACCAAGTGCTGAATACTTTTCAAAGCCTGATGAAGTTCAAATTTTGCCAGTATGACCTCCCTTAGATCCCAACCTATATTTCACAATATCCACTTGTAACTTAATTAAACTCTGAAAGTGGGTTAATTGGATACCTATTTTCTTGAGTACAGAGTGGGGGAGAGTACACTATTTCTTTATTACTACTTTTTTTTAAATTTATTATTATTATTATTATTTTTGGGGGTGAAATTTTGTGCCATTGAGAATTGTGTGTCTGAGACTATCTGCCCAGTAGTCCCACTGCTGCTGATAGGTCTCTCTGATGAGCTCCTAAGGATAAAGGAGATGAGTTCAAATCTTGTTGAAGGCTACTCTGTTTCTAATCAAAACAAAAAAAAGGGTCATCTTATGATAATCCTTTTCCAAATTAGTTTGAAAAATATTTCAAATAACATTCTGAAATAACTTAAGAGAATTATATCTTTCTTAATTTTACTTTTATTCATTTTTCTTTTTATATTGATATACAGGGTGCGATGAGTAAATCGTCCCTATTTTATATTTTTAATTTCATACATGCACATTGTTTTTGATTTTGTCAACTGCACAATATAGGAGAGTCAGTTGAGCACTGTCTGTGAGAAAAGAGCACCATTACACAATTCACTTTGCCAGAAATTTGGAAACAGCATGCTGTATTGCTCGACATTCACACTAGAAGGTCCAATGCAAACATTTCAGTGTGTTTGGGTGTTAATGTGAGGACAGTGCAGAGTATTTGGAAAGAGTTGGATGAGTCTAATGCAGGATTAGGAAGGTGTTTAGAATGATCACTAGTGATGGCGATATTATGTCTCCATTCATCTTCCATAGGGCCTCAGACTCAACACAGAGGCCTACATTAAATGCCTTGAGGAGGTAATACTGCCCTGGGTCAAGAGGGTGACTGCTGGAAAACTCTGTCTGGCAACAGGACTCTGCACCATGCCACACAAGCAGGAGAACCCAGTCATGGCTGTCAGACAATTTCTGTGACCACATCACCACCTAACACCCTAGACTGCATGTAAGGATCATATATGTTTGACAATCTTTTGCCTATTTCTTCTTTTCCTATGTGCCGTGTCCCTTCAGAATTTTGGTGATCATGGCTCTCTACAATTTCCTGTCATATGTGGCTCTTAATAACTTGTTTCTTGTTTTGTTTTTTTTTGGTGGGGGGTTGACATCTCTTCAAAACACTGCTGCAACATCCATTCATTCAAGCTTGCCAGGTATGATTTGCATTGCTTTCTTCTGTCTCTCTTGCTTTCAATCTGTCCTGTGATTTTCCAAGCTCTCTTTCCTCATTATGTGTCCCAGAAATTTCAGCTTGTCTCTTCCTGATATTAAGTATAAGTTTTCTTTTTGTTTCCATTGTTGCTAGAACTTTGCCACTGCTCACATGTTCACTCCATGGTATTCACAACATCATTTTATAGAACCACATTTCTGTTGCTTCAAGTCTCCTCTTCATGAGGAGATAGTCCAGCGTTCACTGCCATAGAGGAGGACTGATACTACATAAATGTTCAGTACTCTTTTCTTTGTTTCTAACAATATTTTTTTCTGCTTTTGAAGTCCTTTATTGCTATCCTCTGTTAATACGCTTCCCAGATATCTAAATTGTTGCACCTGTTCTTTTATGGAACTTAATATTAATAACTTATTAAATATGTTGGATTGATATATTCAATTGTACAAGTTAGATGAGTAGATATGTAGTCTTCATGAGTATTAGTATTTCATAAATATCTTATCATAGACAAAATAAAATGTGACATTCTATAAAGTCTTTCCCCATAGGTTTCTTATGAAAGGATTTCATTTTCCTAAAATATAGTTTTAAGAGGCTAGGAAATTGTTGAAAGCCTTTGCTTGATAATTGTTATCTATTGGGATTCAAGTTCACCCCAGACCACAAGTGGAACTCATATATATGCTAAAAATGATGGAATAATGGCTAGCTCTTTATACCACTCCAGAATGTAACTGATACCTTCTGTCATACTTAACCTTCACAAGAGCCAGATTAGACCAAGAATGAGATATTACTGCAATGTCTGGGCTGAAGCTACCTAATCCTCATTTGCCAGCTTTGATAGAGTTCAAAATCATGGTCTTGTGGAGGATAACTTATTTTCTACTCTACAGCCTTTTTGCCACAAATGCAATGCTTCTTTGAACAATATTGACCACTTTGAGTTAAGTGTCAATTGCAATATATCCTCCTTATCCACACAATCTTCACAATTTTCTGTTTTCACATACATCTCTATCACACAACTTATTCAGTAACTGGCTTAGAGCCACATCATGCTGAAACACTGCTTTCCATACTATAACTGATCTTAAGCAATGTTGAGCCTGGTTAGTACCTAGATGAGTGACTGCTTGAGAATACCAGGTTCTGTAAGCTTGGATGTGCAGGTGGTGTAATGGCTCTGAATTATTAATCAAAGAGCTGAGTTCCAATTCCAGTTGGGTTTCTTATATTCACTTATATGCAAATACCCTTGGAAAATGTATAAATCTACCTCTTCTCCTCCTGCTATGGGTTAATTAGTAAGACTTTTATCACTAATTCATTCTCTTCAAAAAAAAAATCTTACATTCTAAAAAATATTTTCTTGTCTGATATAATCTGTGAAGGGTTGATAATCAGTTAAAAACAAATCATACAATATTTTTCAGTAACCCTCTACCACCAGAGCCTTGTATTAAGATCAGATGACTGTAGAGAATCCTCTAAATTTTTATATCCTAAGTGCTTCAGTCACAGTGGTTTGTGAAGCTCTAGCATTATCATCCAACAGAAGTGAAGCCTATTTATTGCTCAACATTCCCAACCCACCCAATTAAATAATCAGAAATCTTCTGAAGTTTTGTTTCTTTATCTTTTTAAATGTGACATTTTATGAAATAATTTTATTATTGCTGCCAGATATGATCTGGTGTCCCTGCTATTTACTTTGAGCTCCTTGATAAAATCCAATGAAGAATCAACAATATTATTGGCAGCTCTGCTTCACTTTCCAACCACCATAAGATTGCCTGTCTATATATTTTCTATAAATACTTTCATGGTAATTGTTTGGATGAGCTCTTCACTATGATACCTAGACTTTATGAATTTAGCACAGCATCAAGATGTTATCAATTTACAGTTGAGCTGGTTAGATGTAGACATAAATTCTATGCTAACAGTTTCTTTTCTCATACTTTTCGCTTGTGGAAATCCCTACCAGCTCCATGTTTTCCAGCCAACTTTAATCTGTAAAAATTTAAATGAAATGTCACTATCTACTGTCCTCCTGATTAATCTCTTCTCTTCTTGCTCATTAGTAATATTTCTGTTCCTAGTAACACCTTGTGTCTTAATGTTTTTCTACCTTGAATGGGGTGAAACAGAAAAAAAAATGAGTTTGGAAAGAATCATAGCATCAAATGGAGCAAATTCCAATTCATAAATAGAACATTTAAGAATATATTTATTTTCTTATTCAGAATTAGCTATCTCAAAGATATTTCACAAAATAACAACTTTATAAACTAATCAACCTGCTTGTTTTAATGACACTTGTTTAATTTATTTCATAAATAAAAAAAAATACTTAACTTCCGCTCGCCTTAAAATAAATGTTGCCCTTTACAAATCAATAACATTTTCTGAAGTCTTCTAAAATCTTGGTTTTTTATTAATATTTTTTGAATCAGCCAGCATGAATTAACATTGAATAGAAAATAATGAATCAAGGGAAGTCACTCTTGTAAGATCCTGCGGCAATAGTTATCTCCCTTATGTATTTCTCCAACGTTTATAGGAGTAGAACATTTACTTTTTTGTTGCTTTGACAAGGACAAAAGATAACGACTGATATTGTAGTTAAATTTTTGAAGATCAAAGTTGACTGGAAAGCAAGAGGCCAGAAGTGAGTTCCACAAGTGAGAAGTGTGAGAGAAGAAAATATTAACATAGAACTTGCGACGAGTTAAATTTTATCAATCATAATTCGTTCATGGAGTTGGTAAATATACATGAACACCAGACAAAAAAGTATGTAGTGAGGGAGATTATATTTTATTTCTATTGTGAAGAAAGAAAACGAATAGTTAAGGGGAAATAACTTTTACACTTAGTAATTTGCTGCTAGCGACAGACATAGCTTGTAAACAATTGAATCCTTTTTATCATAGTTTGCCTGTGTCACGATTCAATTTTTTTTGTTTCTTTTGCCTTTTTTTGTGTTTTTCCTTTGCTCAAACACCAATCATTGACATCAATAAAAATATAGCCCTCTCTCAGACACCAGAATCTCATTTGAAAATGTATACATGAAACTGATAATTTGCATTAATATCATATTGTAGTTTATTTCAGGTCTTCAGAGTATGAATTATATGTTCAATTCAAACTATTGATAAAGAAAAGCCTAGTAGCGAAAGTGAAGTTAGACTAAAATAGGGTGTAAATTAAAATTGAATATTTTAGTCTACTTTTTAATTAAGAAATGATTTTTTTTTAATTTAATTCAAGAATGATACTCATCACCAAACATGGTAAAGAGATTAAAAAAAGGAAAATACTGTTGACAAGTGTAAATCAAAGCAAAATGCAATCCATTGATAAAAAACACAATTCCAGGCCATTCAACAGATATACCTTTTATTCAGTCATAACTCATAGGCGACATAAAATTACTATGCTGCAATATAACCTCATTCAGCTTCTTCCAACAGTTGAAAACAAAACTTGTACATCCATCACTGAAGATGGACAATCCTTGCAAATGAACTTTGTAAAAGGTGTTAACATCACCTGATGAGGATTCAGGTACAATTTTACATATATTGTAAATATTTTGTATATTACATCAGGTGTACATGAATGTGTGTGTTTGTGTGCTTGCTTTTGTGTTTGTTTGTTTGTGTGTGTGTATGTATGTATGTATATATATATATATGTATGTATGTATGTATGTATGTATGTATATATATATATATATATATATATATATATATATATGTGTGTGTGTTTGTGTGTGTAAAATATATATATATATATATATATATATATATATATATATATATATATAAAATGAAAAACAAGATACATTTTTGAATATGTGCAGTTTGCATTGATATAAGTAACAACTATCCAATATAATAGACTGTAATATTTTTACGGTCTAGCTTCTTTTTATTTAAAAATTTGACAATGGAATATATATATATATATATATATATATATATATATATAAAATATTCATGCACACATTCGTATCTACAAAAATTGTAATTGATACATTCCATAATCAGATATTTCCATTTATATATAGAGATAAATAGATTAAAGGATAAATTAATGTATAATATACACATACATGTACAAACATACATACTTTCCATATATATGTGTATATCAGTTCCCATGTATATTGATATAATACACATGTGACATGTACATATATACATACATATATATTTTTGTACATTTTCCAATATGTGGTGTAACAATTAAAACATGAAAAAATCGCATAACATATATCGAAAATATCAGAAAAAAAACAAATTAAAAAATGTTTTAGCACAGACTCCATTAATATAAGTGATTATTAATATATTGAAATATCAGGAAAACACTATATATTGCAAGTTTTAACCGTTTTAAAAAATGTAACTGTTGAAATTTTTTTTTATAAATTGGGACTTTTTAAAGTATCAGAAGATTGTGTCTTCGTCATTAAATAAAATGTAAACAAGAGAAAAATAGAAAAAAAGATTAACTGTTAACCAGAAGATTATTGAAAAGTTTAAAATCCATTTTACAATATTTTCTGGCTGCTCAACTTGAATAAACTAAAAAAAATTTCAACTTGAATAAACTAAAATGAAAGGTAATTTGT
>CAHIKZ030000158.1:17500-370000 GCA_903632075.3 Acanthosepion pharaonis
ATCAATGTACAAACACAAGAGGGTAGAGTCATGTGGGTACTGTGCTCATGCAAGTGGAAAGTTAGTGTTGATTGGCTTTTACAATGGTATCACAAAATTCCAACCACAAAAACAAGTCATTAAGCATATGTTAGTGAACAGTGGATGAATGAGGGGGCAAAATGGCGGGGCGGGGGGCAAAATGGCGTTGGGGATGGCAAAATGAAGAGAATCAGCTTGTCAAACAATTTTGTTTATGTGTCCTTATTTTCTTTTCTTTTGGTCCTTGTGAAACTAAATATCTTGTGTGATTTGTTTTTCTTTATAATTTTTGGTATCTAATAAAGAAACAAGGAAATGTAAAATCAAGTGACATCTACAACATTACAAAATATGGTTTTGTACTTATTTCAAATGTGTTTCTATAGAGATATCCTGGGTAAAAAAAAAAACAAAAAAAAAACAAATGAATTATATAAAATAAATAAAAAGTTTAAAAAAAAAATATCTCCCATTAAAATTTTTATTTACTTACATTTAATCTCCTCTGTTTCTTAATATTTAGCACTTTTTCAAATTCTACAAGAGTTATCCTCCAGTAATTTACTGGTCAACAGAATGTAAATAACTATTATTATTATTACTACATACTACAAATATATATATGTTAAATTAATATATATGAAATGTTAAATTTATTCTGAAAAATTTTTTTTTAACTTTAAATATTATTTTAGTCTACATATATAAATAGTTTAATTGACTCTAGTTGACTGAATCGTAGATGCATCAATGTGTAAAAGCTTAGTTGTTGAACCTTTTTACATGCAATGTTTTTTAATGCTTTCTTTTTAGAGGTATTTTTTTTAATGCTTTCTTTTTAGAGGTATTTTTTAAATGCTTTTTTTTTTTTAAATGTATTTTTTTAAATATTTTTTCTTTTTAGAGGTATTTTTTAAATGCTTTCTTTTTAGAGGTATTTTTTAAATGCTTTCTTTTTAGAGGTATTTTTTAAATGCTTTCTTTTTAGAGGTATTTTTTAAATGCTTTCTTTTTAGAGGTATTTTTTTAATGCTTTCTTTTTAGAGGTATTTTTTAATGCTTTCTTTTTACTGCTTTTTTTTTTTTACTGCTTTTTTTTTACTGCTTTTTTTTTACTGCTTTTTTTTTACTGCTTTTTTTTTTACTGCTTTTTTTTTAATGCTTTCTTTTTACCGTTTTTTTAATGCTTTCTTTTTACTGTTTTTTTTATGCTTTTTTACCGTTTTTTTTTTCTAATGCTTTCTTTTTTACCGCTTTTTTTTTAATGCTTTCTTTTTTACCACTTTTTTTAATGCTTTCTTTTTAATGTTTTTATGTTTTCTTTTACCATTTCTTTTTTTTTTTTTTAATGCTTTCTTTTTACCACTATTATTTTTTTTTAAATGCTTTCTTTTATCTTTTTTTTAAAATACTTTTGTAACTCTCTGTGTGGCTTTCAAGCCTTGTATCAGGGGATATTTAGTGAAAAAGAAAGAAGAAGCCTTCATATACTTTGTAATTT
This sequence comes from Acanthosepion pharaonis, assembly GCA_903632075.3. Lineage (NCBI taxonomy): Eukaryota > Metazoa > Mollusca > Cephalopoda > Sepiida > Sepiidae > Acanthosepion > Acanthosepion pharaonis. Next base: position 19,023 of record CAHIKZ030000158.1, read on the forward strand.
ATCAAAATATGGCAGCAAATCCTTTATTCTACTTGAACTTGATTCAATTTGGAAAAATTATCAAACTGCAAAGTAATTCACAAAAAATAGTTTTTTCTTTGGAGTTTATCTATAAACTATCAAAAACATTTATCCATAAACTTGGGGTGCATTTATTGATGAATATGATTTCATTAATGTCAAGGTGGTTCTCCAGATAAAAATATAATTTATTGCTCATTGATGTTGTCAGCTTCAACTCCCCTCTCTGATGTATATAATCTTCCTATTGAAATTGAGTGCCACAATATTGATTAGCAAGCTAATCTTATGGGAAATTATTACTGCAATATGATTCTCACTGGGTGCCACATGCTTAGTAAATAAGTAATTGGCTTTGCAACAGACTATGGTTGAGTCAATATCTGTTTTGGGATTGAAATAATCTTTTGTATAAAGAAACAATTTAATCTTTATCATTTTATATCATAACTACTTTTGACATTTGAACTGATGTTGATTTGTTAATCTGCTTGCAAAAGTTTGAGATTAATCAGACTAATAGTGCATAATTGAATGACAAAACAGAAAAAATTCTATGTAATGTTTTGTCTATCAAAAGGACTTCATCAAACTAAATGTTCTTATTGATGGAATTATACACACACACACACACACACACACACATCAGTTATAATGATGCATCAAGAGGGAACGCTGAAGATGTAAGGATGCTAAACTATCAATTTTAAATTTCTGTCATCTTAGCCAGTTTAAGTCAGCTTTCCAATGCTCTTATTTTTGTTTTTAATATTCTACAGTGTGATAGATTTGTTTGATAAAGGAAAAAAAAAAGTTAATGAATTTATTCATTAATTTGTGGCTAAAGCTTGTTTACCTCCCTTGACATTGTTGTTAAATAATGCAAAAGAATTGATTTTTCATTTTTAAATCATTTCACCCCAAGCAAGGTGATAATACCACTAAGATGCAAGTGGTTACTGGGGGTGAAAGAGAATGAGAAGACTTTAGGTTTCCGATTTCTTATCCTAATCTTAAACAGCAGACAAGGGTAAACCTCTACTCCTGTACAAAAACTGAGGATTGTGAACTGGGAATTTAAAAATGTTGTGCTTTTAATTTTTACTTTTAATCTGAAAAATCGATGTAGTTAAAATTTTTATCAAAGAATGAACATGACAAAATATATTTTTGCTTTAAGTTTTTCTTTTTATATCTGAGTTAGGAATCATAACTGAAAACTATTTATAAACATCAATCTCATATTCTCATACATCATTCAGAAACCCTCTACCTTGATTGGCCCTTTGTATTAAGTGAACATTAGTAATAAAAAGATGATGGTTTTTAAAACAGTAATCCAAATTAAAGAAATATTTCCCAAATAACTTTTAAACAGGTTATATCAGATCTGTAGTTAGGTTTTGTTTTTTTTTCTTTAAATCATTTTACAAAGTATTTCTCATTTTTACAAAATATTTTAAGTTCAATTGGGGAATCTTCATAAACTGATATATTGCTTGGTTATATAGTTATTTTTTCATTTAAAGGATCTCACTAAGTACACCATGCAACAATTGATTTTGTTTTTTAAATAAACCAAATTACTATGAATTTAATGGCATCACCCCTAACCTGGTGTAAGTCAGCTGTGTTTAGAAACTAGTATTCTATAAAGATCTATAAAATGGACCATGATTACATTCATCTTATTGAAAGACAAAATATATAAATGTTTATCTTAGACATAATTTTCAGTTAATTAATAGTGAAACTTAACACTGTGGCGCACTTTGAAAAATATTTAAAAACGTTTTGTTTTCATCATTAGATAATTATTTTCTAATATTTATTAAGCTATTCTGAATCTTTTACCCCTCTAAGAAAAGTGATTGATTACAGCTTGTTGAAAAATTTTTTTTTTTGTTATATGTATAGTTAGAAAAGATGAATAAAACTTGTAACTTCTGTTTTTAAACATTTTCTCATTTCTCTAAAAACTATTACCAAATATTGAATTTGCAGGCAGATGTTTGGCTCTTTTGAAATCACTTTTTCTGCTTTACGATACTTCAGTTTCTTTTCTGACCAAAAAAAGTTGGACTGATTATTTGTTTTCCAAGATGATAAGACAAGACAACAACACAGTTACATGCATGTGTGAGTATTAGACAATGTTTGTGAGGTATAGTATATCAAAGCAGTTAACATGTAAGGCTTTCTTACAGTGTGAACTGCATGGTTGAAACAAGGTTTAAAATGGTCACATTTCACTTGTACAATAATTTTTTTTTTTTTCTTTTCATTGAGACTCTCAGAAGAGAAAAATGTTTTGTTGATTTAAAATAATCAGTTGGTCTTTCAGTGGAAAATATGTTGTAAGCATTTTAAAAATATTCAGCTTCATACTGAATTATTTGAAATAATTCTATAATTATTTTATTTATTATTTTGGAGGCTTTTATAATTTTTGTTTTGTTGCTAATTTCGTATTTAGAATTTCGGAGTTTTCTATTTCAAAGCCTTTGTACGTTATTTCAATTTACATATAAATTTAATATACTTCATTGTTTGCTATTTATATCATTAACAGTATAAATTGTATTTCTTTTATTTAATTCTGTTTATCAAGATCATCTCTTTCTGGTTTCTCTCGTTTGAGATTTTTTTTTTGAGTTGTGGTTTGTTTCATAAAAACAAATCATGCTTTTTTTTCTCCTATTGAAAGTTATTTTATCTTTATTTTATTTTTCCAAGATTCTTTCTTTCTGAAAGTCTCCATCTCAATTGTTAAAGAGAAAGATACAGTTAACGAAATAGCAAAATAAAATATTTGAACTTGAGACCAGAAATAATTAGAAAACAAGATATATGACAAAATATGCAAAAACACATTTCTTTTTTTTCTCTTTTAGCTCATTCAGTGTCTTGTCTTTTATTGGAAACAATTTTTTCATATGATTGTGTATGTAGATTTTGGGTGCTTTAGATAGTAACAATGAAATGATATTTTTTAAAATATTTTTCTAAAATAGTCTATGTTTACTTTAATATTCAATATTATTTTTAGCAAGTATTATTAGACTGTACAAATAGAATACAGATAAAATTTCTGAAAAAGACATTTTTAAAATAATGTTTTTAGTTCATTGTGTCACAAGCTGAAAATAATTTTGAGATTCATACTAAGTCTACAAATGTGTGATTATTCTTTAAGGTTTGCTTTTGTCATCTGACAGATTCAGGAAGTTCTTTAGAAAAATTTCCAAAAAGTTTCCTGATTTTAAATTTTGATATTTAACCAATTTATACAAACATTTGAATTTTATGACATCAAAAACAAAAAAAAAAAGTTATATTGATTATGATTAATATAATAGTTGTCCATTTTAATAAATAATTTGGATCACTTGTAGATTAATATAATATTAATATATGGTGAAAAGAAATAACAAAAACAAACTATTTGTGTATTAAGTTTTTTCTATTATTGTGTATAAAGTTTTTTCAGATTAATAATGGTTATTTAGAATAATTGCTTACATTGTTAAAATGCACACGTTGAGGATGTTGAATAAAATAAAGACAATCACAGTGAATGAGCTGGAGGGATTTTTTTTTCTTTTTTGCTGAATAATAGAAACAAAGTTTAAGTAGTATTAATTGTGAAGCATAAAGAAAATTTTGATGGAAGGTGTAGTGCTGATATTTAAAGCACATAATAATTAAAATCTGTTACCATCAAAACAAAATACATATATTTTTTTTTTTTTTTTTTTTTACAGGGGGTAGTTTTTTTGTTTGTTTTTTTTTCTTTTCATTTTTTTTTTTCATTCACGCAATGCAGTGAACCATACTACAACTTTTATTTAGTGATCATGTTAAGTAATAGATGGGAATGTGAATTTTGTATAAATAACATCAAAGCTACATAAAAATTTCATGCAACAACATCAGCATTCTTACTTGAAAGATAAAAGGGAAAATAATGCCTGTTCTTACATAAAAAGCAAATTGATAAAAAAATATTTCCATTCTTATTAAATCATTTGACCGCTGATTGTTGCTATCCACTGCTTGTTTCAGACCTTCCTTTTTTGTATTCTCGAGCAACAAAGTCTTTTATAACTTTTTTTTTTTTTTTTTTCAATTTAATAACTCTTCATAAATTTTATGTCTGTTTATCTGCTCAACATACTGATAAATTATAAAAAATTATTATTCAAATTGTTAAAAAAGTTTATGTAAATTGATGACCATTTCACTTCTCATCACATTAAAAATAAACTCTTGCTCTTTCTTTCAGATTAACAATGAGTTAAAAATGAGAAATTTGTTTGGTTGGTGCTGTACATCAATGCATATGTAAATTACTATTCCAATTACAAAAACTTTTCAACTCATTTCTTCAAGGAACTTCTCTTTTAGTCTGCATAATTATACTGACAGCAGAAAGATAAACTTACCCAATCTGATAAATTTCCCCAAAGATAACTGTTAAATTGAAACAAAGCAAAAGTGTATCTCAACTTGAGTTATTGCTTTTGTTTTAATAAAACCAATTACGTTGGAAATTAAATAAACTGGCTGAAAACTTTGCATTGTGAAATATTTAGTAATGTTCAAAGTAAAGTGTCACCAGTTTGCTTCTAGACATAAATAATTTTGAATTTTGTTAATTTGCTTCCCAAACAGATTCATAATAAATGTACATATATCAATTTTTTTTTTTTTTTTTGTTGTTTTGTTTTTTTGCCTGTACAGTTATCACATATTTTCAATGAGAAAAATCAATCTCTTTCTGGTATTTTCAATATGATATATTGTCTTAATGTATCATTGTTGTTCCTTACCCTGGATGTCTTAATAATAAATTATGCAGCTTTATCTTGTGTCCATGTATTCCCTTAGATGTGCATTTTTGACATCTCTTAGTTTAAAACAATAGTCTCTCAAATACCACCAGATTTTAGGTCAGATCAATTTATTTTAATATATCCCTCAATATGTATTTGATTGACCATCATAAAAACAAACTGCAACAAATAGTTACCATCAATTTGTGAACTGATGATGTAGCATAAGGTTTCTTTATGAGATCACATATTTATTTTTCATTGTATATATGTATTTAGCATAGATATATACATACCAGTTGATAAGCACCAACTTAATAACCTTCCTTATATCTCTCATAGTAGAAAAAATCGCAATCTTAAATTCCCCTTTCTCTGCGTATCACTGATGTATCAATAGATTTTTTTTGCCTTCTTATATGTCCGTCATACTTAAAATAATTACTCTTTTTCTTTTCTGAACTAATCTGTGCTCTTTATGAATAACCCGGATTTCATCTTGTACATCTATGTACGATCATAATAAAAACATTACATGTTTGGACAATCATGTCTCTTCAACTATACCACACCAATGTGTGAGACAAAAGCAAGATTACTTTTCATGTAGATTTCCTTTCACTCTTCAGTTTAAAAAGAAAAAAAAAAGTCAAATACAGATAGGTACGGGGCACATTGAAAAATGAAAACTTATTTGATTTCTTGCCCTTTTGTTGTAAAAAATTTTTCTTTAGATGGCTTTCTCCCAAGCAAATATGTATGAAATGTGTTTTTTTGTTTCTGTATTTGTTTTTTCTTGTTTGCTTTTTTCTTTTTTTTTTGTTTCTTCAGTGAAAATTTTAAGATGAAAGAGTGTCAGTGTTGTATCAGCAAAGTTTCAGTATGTAACAAAGTATTGATTAACCTTCCACATCATGGCCATATAGTTCTGTTTGTTTTATGATACATCCGTGGAATGACATCATAGATTTGCATAATTCAACAAAGTCAAAATCGGTTTGTTTTTTGTTTGTTTTTATCTTTGATTCATTGTTTTTCTTATTTTTTTTTTTCTTGCATCTGGGAATCACTCTGAATTTACATATTAAAATATGCATTTATGCATAATACATATAAAGATACACTTTTATGTATACATACGTAGATTCATACACAAGTCTGTCTATGTAAGAGTGTACATATATGTATGCATCTATATTTGTCTACCTAACAAAATCATATAAAACAGCTAATAATCAAGGAAGCTGTTGCATTTTTTTCTTCTATCTCTCTCTCTTTCCTTCTCACAAAAAGGTTTCTGGAATCTCACTGGTGAAAAGTAATCTGTTTCAAAAAAGTTCTTGATTACATATAAAAAATAAATCATAAGAAAACAATCTCTTAATAACAAAAAAAACTATTTGTGCTAATATACAATAGTTAATGATTGCAACATAACATGCAAATACACTTTTAAGTGGTTCAAAGTGTTTTCTCATAACAATCGGTTTTGATGAATTATATCAATAAGCCATTGAAATTTATTGTAATTATTTGTATATCTTATTTTTATAAACTAATTTTAAACTACTTAAACATTTGAACAGCACAACTCTTATAATTATTTTTATTTAATACACAAATATTTCAAATTGTTTGAATAACTTGAAAAAATCGTATTTCTTATCAAACAATATTAATGTATATTTAGTTAACTAAATCTAACGTTTTTAAATAAAGGTTGAAGATGTTTTAGACTAAATTTCATCCTGTTAATTTTTTTAATTTAATTCTTATTTACCATTTATGTTTTGAACTCTGCTGTCAGATATTTTTAAATGATTACCTCCCCTTGTTTGTCTGCAGCAGAGAATAATGGAAGACAATTGTGGAGAAGGAGTAATATCTCCCACTCTAGTCAGCTGGTGTTGCCATGATAAAAAAAATGAATTTCAGAAATAGTAAGTTACAATTCATTGGTAACATCAGAGAATTTGGATGGTTATAATAAGTGTAATGTTTGATTTATTGAAAGTTCTTTTGCTTACTGGAGATTTCAACGAGAACATTCTCATCCTTTCTAATTTTATGACTTGGGAAAGGAAAAATAAAATTTTGAAACTATGCCAATGGTGCTGGAAAAGTATAAAAAAAACTTTTGCCTAACTATTTTTTGTACTAACATTTAGTCATTGAAATAACTGATTTTGGAAAGTGGGTTGGGATAAGAATTTATCAACACTCCCTCATACACCTCTCAATAAAATTGCTTTTTGGTTTTCATTCTCATCCTGGTTAATGAACTATATTAATTTTTTTCTGCTTGCATCAATACTAAAAATTGACATGACAGTTTCAGTTGTTTAATGTTTTATCTACATATTATTTTAAACATATTAAGTCTACTATTTTTAATTATTTTGATAATATACATTGCTGTTACAGTTTACAAAACAAATTACCTGTATAATTAACATGATCGGGATGATAAATATATTACTCAGGACCATATAAAGTTTTGAAATTATATATATAAAAAAAATATCCTAAATGATTTATGGAAGACTTAAACAGCCAGAATATCACAAATTACTGTAATTATCTAAAACTTCTAAAGATAAACCAATGATTTGTTTTATTGCTAGCTCTTTTTTTCCTCTATTGAAACTTTGTATTTTTTCTATTTTACACAATTCAATTATTGTTAATATTATAGACAATGGATTTTACCTATTCTTGTACATCTATATTTTGTAATTCAACTCCATAATTATTTTTACTAGAAAGTGAATTTTATAATTATAAGTCAAACAAGTCTTCTATTTCCTTTGTGCACACTGTAATTAAATAGTTTTCATGAAACTCAAATATGTTATAATTTTTCTAGTCTAATGATCCTTCCAACAGAATACAATAAAAAAAAAAAAAAAATGGAATCATGCCTTTTAATTAGTTTCACTTTATAGGATTTTTAAATAACCTGGCTGAACAGTTATAAATTTTCAATAAATGGCATTTACCATGCAAAATATTGTTTGGTGAGAAAAAGCCTAAAATTTAAACATGCAGAAAATGGAAGTCACTATTAAAACTAAGAATCAATACAACAATCATGTTTTAAGATTAAAACAAGAAAACACACTTGAACAATACTGGTACTTGTTGACATCCAAACACTAATTCCATTTTCACTTGTGCAGTATATTGTGTAGTTCATGCCTTAATCTATTCTTGTAAAATTCTCTATTTATTGTATTCCTTTATTTTTTTTATTACAAATGATTAATGGGAACGGTGAGATAATATCAAGAAAGACTTTATTAATGAAGGCTTTCTTGATATTATCACACTACTGTCATTAGTTTTCAGATTAATTAATAAAAGTTCTGTATTTTTGTTTTAATTTGTAAAAATTTTCTGTAATTATATTTTTAAAGTTCTTTCTCTATACAGATTTTATTTAATAATTGGTAAAACAAAAGAAACTATCAACTTGTTTTATTTTTTTTAAATATATATATATATATATATATATATATATATATATACATACAGTCTATATTTTTAAAACAATTAATGACGACTTATTCTAAAACCATTCTTTTCAAGAGCAGAATGGGGAAATGTTATTTTGAACCATTCTCAGAAATGCTCTTCTAAATAATTATTTGGTTTATGTGCTTGTTCTTAAGACAGTGAGGAGACAATCCCAGACAGAAGCATTCACTCACAAGATTGCTCTCCCTTGATTTGTTTAGAGAGTAGCATAGGAAGACGGGCGAAAAGTTAGTAATTTTTTTTTGACAACAAAAGATTTCTTTAATTGTAAATTAAGGTATAATTTTGTAAGTGTTTTGTGTGATTGATAATTGGTTCTAAATTTAGGCAGGTGAAAAAAAGTTTATGAAGAGCAGGCTTAATAAAACAGATTTCATAGGAGGGAGTTTGAATGCAACAGAAAAAAAGGCTTTCATTACTTTTTAAAAGAAATCCATGAAATAAAACAACAAACAGAATATTTTTCTTTTTTCATTCAGCTGTTAGCTTCTTGATTCTTTTCTATTCATTTTGTTTGGATTTTCAAAAACTTTTTTTAAATGATAGAAAACAAAAAAATTTAACGAACACTTTATTTATAATTATTGACCTTTCAGAAATGTTTTCAGACAGTAGGTGAAGCACTTTTGTATTTGAATATTATATATATATATATATATGTATATGTGTGTGATTGTATTTGTATGATTGTGTATATGTGGGCATACAAATGGACACACAATCGTATATACATAAACATATATTCTGCATTCTTGTGCAATTGTTTAGTTATGTCGATAAAACATGTTTCATTGTCATGGGTCAAAATTGTCTCACATCAGAGTTCATCAAAAATTTTTATGTCGATTTTTTTTTTCCTATGTATGGGTGCTTGTAATTTATTTTTTGTAATGAATTTTTTTGAATCATTTGAGTACAGATTTTTGGCAAAAAATTTTTTAAATTCTTCAACACAATGGTTATACATGTTCGTTCAACCATTTAAAGAAAGATTGTCTTAAATTTAATATTTTTATTTTAAATTGTCACAAAAATGCATAATTGTAAAAAGTGGTAAAGATTTAGTTTTATAAATAATTTAATTTTTTATATATAAATATGAGTTCCCTGATTTGCTAAATCATAAGTTTTGATTGAAGGAAGTTATCAAGAAAGAGGTCTTAAAATATTTATAAATTTAATTCATAAAAATAGTTGACCATTTAATCAGTTGCTCAACTAAGTTGTTAATATATTGGCAAGAAAATAGAGAAATTACATGGAAGACATAAAATTTACAATAGAGAAACTTACAGCTAAAAAAAAAAGCTTACAGTAATGTTCATCCCCTAATAATTGAAAAGAAGCAAAGTTCTTTAAATTTCACTATAGTATCCAAATTTCTGATGTGAGATGTTTAAATGACTTACAATCTAATAAAGTGCAATTAAATAACCTACCCAAAAATACTTTTAATTTATATTTTGTTGTGCAAATATCAACTTGGCTATGGCCATGAAAATCATTACATTTTTAGATAGAGAAGAGGTCATTACAACATTTGCTTCATTTATAAAATGTAATTTGGTTACATTTATTTTATAAACTTGCTAATTTCTATTCTGTTAGAGTTCATAGATAACATATATTTAAATTTCTGATATAGAGTAAGTTAGAAACGGATGACACAATGGTATATCTATTTTGGGTCGTTTGAAATCATAATCTTGACTACTGTACTACATTATTTCTATTTTGTTTTTTATTGTTGTCAAAAGCAAAGAAAGGAATAATATATAACAAAATTATATTTTAATTGTTAAAACTTATATAAACATCCTTGACTTGTTACTTTGTTTCTGCTACTTTTTCTATTGATTTAGAAATGATCTAAAAAGCATCAAGAATTTAAATTTTTTTATATTACAAGGAAAACAATGCATCCATCTTTCACTTTCATTTTTTAAATTACTATATAAAATGAATGAATATATATATATATATATATATATATATATACACACACACTTACTATTAAAAAAAACAAACATTTTTCTAGTGTGTACATGTGTTTTAGTTACTATCACTGTTTTTACTTTCTTAAACAGTAAAATTAATAACAACCAACCTAGATCAAGAACTCTGGCTAAAGAAAAATATGCCTCTAACAGGAATCGAATATATATATATATATATATATATATATATATATATATATATATATATACCTAGTGAGCCAGACAAACCTACCCAGGTTTTACCTAAGCAGATCGTCAGGGAAAGCTGACGATATATATATATATATATATATATATAATGTTGCACATTCAAATATATCCCAGTCAGTTATTGCATTCTATTTGTGTGTGTGAAAAGAATGAAACCAAGGGTCACAATCTCACATCAATCCAAATATATATATACACACACACACACTCACACAAAAAAAAATAGATTGTGATAACTGACTGGAATATATTTTGAATGTGCAGTATAAAAGAATAATTTTTTTTTTTTTTTTTTTTTTTTAAAGAACTGGAATATATGTCCAGATTAATATCTATACAGATATTTGTTTTAATTTAAAATAACTTTTTTGATATCATCAACTCTAACTGATGAATATCATGTGTGTAGCTTAGACACTTATATAAGGGGAAAGTACATGTACATATTTTTACATGTTTTTGAAAAGTTAAAGGATTTTAGAGAAAATATTAATTACATATTTTAAATTAACTCACAAGATTCCCAAGTTAATATCCAATAATTTCAACACGTAATATTCAACATCTTCTTAACCCAAAAACCAACCATGGCCATATTTTTGTATTCAATAGAAATTAATTTGAGTACTTTTTATTCCTCTCTCCTTAAATTTAAAATTTATGCAATATTTATGTAGCAGGATTTGTGGAGAAGTCTGTTTTTGACTTGATATTCATTGTAAAATGAGGCTGTAGATTGCTTTGTTGTATTAATCAGTTTGTTTTTATTCCAACAAACAAGAATACTTTCTTTATATTTTATATCAACTGAATATTCACAATAGGTTTACAATCACTATAAAATCATTTTGATATATATTTCTTTGCACTTCACTGGAAATTAAAACAGCAGGTTTTTTGATGATGACTTATTTATATCAAGTTTTTCACATATGTAATCAAAACAAAAATATGTTAATATCTGAAGTGAATATAAAATAATGACAAATCAGTTTTTATATTCTATAGTTTGTAGTTAATATCAATCTGTACAAACTGAATGAATGATGATTGTACACCGGTTTATTCAAACTGATGTTCTCATTTTGATTGTTATAATCTTTTTATTTTTTTTTAGATTTATCTTTTTCCGGTACCTGTTGTATTCAGTAAGTTTCTTGGAATTCCAAACTAAGCCATTTATTCAATACAGAGGACTGATCTATTCTTCATCCAAATTCTTCTCTAACTTCTGCTGTCTTCAGAATATATAGATTTTATTGCAGCATCACACAGACAAATTAACTAAGATGAGATTATCTTCTAGTAGAGACAGCAGGATAAAAACAGATCATTCCCATGGATTAAATAAAGGTTTCAATTAGAAATTCTGAAAACTTTACCAAATATGATGGGTACGTGAGGCAGGCACAGGTCTGTCACCAAGTGTTTTAATTTGTTGGGAGGGGGGGAATCTTTGTCACAGGAGCTCCAAGTATTTGTACACTAAAATTAGTTCACATCATTTTCATGGGGTAAGGTGGCAAATTATTTTCTTCTGGTGGGAGAATAGACTCCTCTTTACTTGGCAATAGTTCTGAGCAGGCCAAAGGGTACAAGAGCTGAGCTCTGGCTATAACAAACAAGATGGATACCAATTCAAATAAATCGGTGTATAATAATAATAATTCACACAGAAATTGCTTGATGATGAATTATAAAGAAACCAAAATTTTAAATATGAAACCTTTTAAAAACAATGTTATTTCCTGATAATTAAGAGAAAATACTTTTAATTATTCTATGTTTTATTACCTAATTTCCTTATATTAATTCTTTAACAAATTTATTTGTTGGATGTTTTAGAATCAATTACTGCTGATTGTATAACAAACAAATATTTACCTGAACTTTTTTTTAAATTGACATTTATCTGGTCATGAGAAAATATTTTAAAGGGAATGAGATTTGTTTTTAAAATTATAAACAAATTTTTAATTAAAACATTAAATGAAAAAAGACTTTAAAAAGAAGATATATTTGTCATATAATATGCAGGGCAGTTGACAACACAATGAAAACAAATTTATCTATTTAGAGAATTAACTGAATTGCTACTAAATCTACACTCAGAAATAATAATGCCTATAACTTAATCATTGAGATAACACACTAGCATTTAATATAACTGATCAATCAGAATCAAATAATTGGTTTATCCTTTTGATAACTTCCTTCTATGTTTACTTTCAAAATTTTAAAAGCTGCTCTTTTATACATTATGTGAAACAGAAGATATTTGCATTGGTTTCATGTTATCATTATAGGTAAGAATATATTAATGTGAACCAATTTAAAATGTTTCCGTGGAAATATATGCATATTGACCTCAAAACATTTTTGTTTGGCATTTTAATATATAGCAACAAGAGGGTATTGAGTGCAAATAATATTTTTTCTTTGATATTAAGAAAATTGTTTACATTTTGTTTATTTGGAAAAAGATGTTTTTTTTTTGTTTCTTTTTTTAAGATGCTTAATCTTTATATCATGCAAGAATTTCTCTGTAATTCTATTTACTAAATAATTTCTTTTTGATTTACATTGTTTGTATAATTATTTGTAGAGTTTAATCATTTACTTGGGAGGATTCATTGATATTTTGAAGTGCTGGTTTTGTGATAGTTTGTCTGTGAGGTTTGCTTTGCAGAATTTTTGCAAGTGATGTATGAAAAAAGAAACAAACATTTTATCAACTTTTTTGCATTTAAAGAAAAAAGAATATTTATTTAAATAATCATAATTGAATAATTTACTGATTACTAAACAATAATTACCATTGTCATATTATTATTATTATTATTGTTATTATTATTATTAATATTATTTGGCCTAAGCCATCATGATAAATTATGAAAGTTTTTGATGATTTATCAGTTCATCATTACTGATTTTTGGCTTGTCTGTATTATTGATATTATTTTCATCATGAGTTTATTAAATATTATTCATTATTGCAGTTGGTAGCTGAGGCAATTCATTTCATATTGACATTCATTCCAAAAATAAATATCTTTTCATCATGTCTCATCAATCTTCTGCGATTGATTTGATTGGTTGAGAGATTAACCAATCGAGAGAGATTGAGAGAGAGAGAGAATATATATCCAGCAATACCCAATGTCTATCTGCCGTGGAGTACACTGAAAACATGACTCAGAAGTACACAACAATGAAAAACAGCCAACACAATGTAACATCATGGAGGCAGGCAGGTGGGCAGGCAGGTATCCCTGCTACCTGCCTTTCGTTTTCCAGGTGTTGTCTTTTAGTATCCAAAAAAAAGAGGTTCTCTGAAATTAAGCTATATTTCTTTTCTCTTTTTTTGTTGATTTCTTCTGTCTCAGCACTCAGTGTCCTTGTACGCGATGCAATGGGAGGGCTGGTGTGTAATCACCCGACTTGGAGTGTCTGCCCGGTAGACAACATCAGAGTAATCCCCGTATGCAGATGAAGTGGTCGGTGTCGAAGCCTCGGAGCTGCTAAGCGCACTAGCTACTGCATGTGATGGCAGCACCTGTGTCGGCGTTCCTGGTTTGCTTGTACTAGTGTTGATGTAGCCTCGTCCATCACTGCCGCCACCACTGCCAATGATACCAGTTGGCTCCTGGCGTGGTTTCCAAACAGGCGATCCACCGCCTGTGGGTCTAGGGGATGTTGGCCGTGAGGCCGACTGCTCCTGCCCGGCAGCCCGCAGATGCCTGTTTGACATCCCATGAGGTGCCGTACTATAAGGGTTGGCGATCGACGATGCTGGCCGAGCAGGTACCTGGTCAGCCACAGGCTCATCCTTACCCTCTTCCCCCTGCGCGACTTCGTTCAGGTTTCCAACTGTCTTACTCCTTGTCCTGAACATGCTGTCGTACTCGCTGTTGTTAAAATTCTCCTCAAAGTCCAGAGAATGCCTCTCTGTCTCCGGGGCCTTGACTCCACCACGTTTCTTACTCAGGGTGCGTGGGTTTGAACCCAAACACTCCAGGCGCTTACCACCAAATGGAATGTATTTGGTCTTGGCTGTTTGCCGTGCTGATGGCACAGCCATTTTCCGAACACTGTCTCTTATAGTCTGTCTGATAACCTTCATGAAATCTGTTTTAGCCTCAGATGTGCTGCAAAAGAGTAGAAGAAAAAATTAGTTTCTTTCAAGAAAGGAAAATAGATATTTATCTTTATTTTATTTTTATAGCAGACAATAAAAAGCACATTCATTCTTCAATGACATTTTGGAGAAAGTTACTAACATTATAAAAGATGGAAAATAACTATATTCTGTTCAAAATACGCAGAAGCATTATCTTTATTTTTTTTAATGGTGGATATTTTTTTCCTATTAGTAGCTTAAATTTGGGCCAAGCTGTGCAAAACTATACTCAAGACATCAAATTTATAAATTTGGAAAAGTCAATTGGTTCAATATATAGATTTATACAAGTTTGGTTGAAGATCAATGAGAGTCCAAGATTTTTTTTTATAATTTTTCTACAGTTTGGACCATTTTTTTGGTTTCCTGCGAGAATTTGAACATAAATTGTCCAATGCCTCCTGATCATTTTTAGCTTTCATAAAATATTATAAAACATTTTTGTAAGAGGGGATGATATGGTTGTATCTATGGGTATGTATTGTCTTCATCTGTCAGTGGGTGTAATGACTTTTTTTTTCTTTAGTATCATGTTTTCACACATCAGTTTGTGATTTTTTGTTTTTTTTAGTTTTATTTTATTTTGTAAAAATATACTGGTATATTTGTTCTTAAATTGAATGAACTTTATTGTTGAAATTATATATAAAAAAAATATCCTAAATGATTTATGGAAGACTTAAACAGCCAGAATATCACAAATTACTGTAATTATCTAAAACTTTTAAAGATAAACCAATGATTTGTTTTATTGCTAGGTCTTTTTTTCCTCTATTGAAACTTCTGGAAATCAGGAAAAAAGTACTTTTATTTGTCTTTGGTCAACCCCACATAGATGAAAAACTGCTATACACACACACACACGTGTGTGTGTGTAAAACTGAGAATGACTTTGGAAATTGTTTAAATGTGCATTTCTGAAAATTTTTAAAAAAATCAACATTTTAAGTTTTTTAAATTTAGCTTTTCATTAATTAAAGAAGTATTTTTCTCGATGTACTTTTTTGTATTTTGTGAATTAGTTAACCATTTATGAGTTCATTATAAAGATTACTAATTTCTCTATTAAAGTTTCACAAACATTGAAAGATCAAACAAGTGGTAAAGGAGTAATAAAAATCAAGACAACAGACTTCTGTCTTTTGTCTACATCCCTTCTCACTATCCTTTCAGATTTTTTTTCTCTAGCTTTCTTCCTTACCTTCAAATACCCTCATTATTCTTAGCTTACCCTCAAATACCCTCATTATTCTTAGCTTACCTTCAAATACCCTCATTATTCTTAGCTTACCCTCAAATACCCTCATTATTCTTAGCTTACCCTCAAATACCCTCATTATTCTTAGCTTACCTTCAAATACCCTCATTATTCTTAGCTTACTTTTTCCAGTTTTGCTGTTTGAAAATTTACAGCTCAACAGCTGATGATTATATTTTCTCTGTAATACTTTTTACAAATCACACAGATATTGTGCTGATCCATGCACAGATAGTATTGATATTTTTTATGAGTACTATGCTAGTCTACTAAAAATGGTTTTCTTAACCATATCCCCCCCAATTAATAAGAAAATTATTAATAGTGCCATAAACTATGACATGAATAATTATTATTTACTGATTTATTAGAAATATTTAATTAATTTTGTGAGAAAAACTATTTTCAAGTGGTATTTGATCAATTCTGGTTCAAATTTGATAGAATACCATCCTAAAATACCCTGATTTTATGGTCTACTAAAAATACACAAGGAAAACTGAAAATACCATTTATACTTTGTTTTAAACTTGTCTTGTGGTTATATTTGTTTTTGTATAATATGGTAGGAAACAATATAAAAAATATGATGTTGAATTATAAATAATTTCTCTTTTTGCTTATTCTTCAAAAAGTAAAGTACAATTAATTACATTTCATTTAATTATATAATCACCATTATTGGTAATGAGCTTTTACCACTTATCAGGTGGCTCTTCAATACCTTTTTGAGTAAAATTTTGCAGATTTTCATGTGAAGAGGTTTTCAACAAACTCTTCAATCTGGTTTACATTAAAGGAAGTTTTCCTCATCAAAGCATTTTGCAGCAATCAAAAAAGGTAACAATTGGTTGGTGCAAAATTTGGTGAATTTTTTACTTTGTTATTCTTACTGCTTGCAGTCTTGTATTGTCATGGAAAGGAAAAATGTTTCACTTAATTTACTGTATATGTTGCCAATGGCATGTAAAAACTGAGGTATATTAAACCTACTGTTTTCCAAATTTGGCAATGATTAACCTTCATGCCTGCATAAAATCAGTATGTCAAAAGGACTGTTATTCCTTTGACAAGGTATGCACTTTTGACTCCCTCAGCAATATTTATTTACAACATTATAAAAATATGTGAACCAAGTACAATGCAATATTTATTATTTACCTTTTATATAGAAATTCATTTGAAAAGAAATGTTTTAAAAATTTATAAAAAAATTACCAAATTATCAAAATATGTAAACTGACAACAATTCAATATTTTTTGTGTACCATTTTATAAATAACTATAGAACATGAAACTTTGAATAAACATATGACAAACATAAACTAAAAGAATGTTTGGTTCAGAGGAAGAGATGCTCTTTACCTGTTTCAAGGAATTTATGTGACAATAGCAAATGAAAGAAATGCATGAAAAATGCCTTTTTTCCATAATTTCTAATTAGTTGCACATCATTGTATTTATTCAAATTTTCTTTTTCACAGGCATTTTTATAAATAAAAAATTTCTTGAAATAATTTTTTCTTTATAAAATGATAAATACTAAATATTTCATTACAGTTGGTTCACATTTTTATAATCTTTTAAATATAAAATTATTCTTCTAAATAAACAATCTAAATAAATTGTGTTTAATATCTTTATCAATTTTCAAGAACAAAGAAAATAAATAAATCCACTTTCATATGTTTGGATCTTATTAAAATTCTAATCATCATTTTTTAAAATGATAAACATTGCTGAAATAGCTGTGTCAAGAGAATAACCATCTTTTTGACATACCATTTTTTCTTTGTGGGTACAAAGGTTAAACATTACCCTAAATTTATTCTTAACTACCATATCAGATTAACAGAAAAGATAAATTTGTTGTTACAGTTTGTTCTTTAAAATGGAAATTATTTATGACTCCATATAATATATATAGGACATGTTAGAACTGAAAAAGAAAATCATTATATGTGATTGGAGTGGTTTCTGGAATCATGATTGGTGCAAGGTTTTTGTATCCAACCCCCCCAAAAATCTGACACTCTATTACATCTCAATTTTCATAAGGTAGTATTCATATAAAATACAAATTTTATTGTGACATAATTATGTACAATAATGGATCATATGCAATATAGGTGAACAATTCAACTAGAAAAATTGGAAATAAATACAATGTATCTAAATACAAATTAGCATTCACAATAGATCATTCCATCTTATAAAACTTTGAGCCTTGACCACCACTGGTAGAGAAAAAGGACTTAAACCCCAGTCACCAGTTGAATGGTGGGTAAATACCTGTAACTATTTTTATATCTACCATGAAACATTACATACCAATTATTTGCGAATTTTGGCTCAGGAGCTCAGGCAAAAGGGTTAAAATTGTTCAGGAATGCAGTGCTCAAGGTGTTAAATAAATCAATGTTTTGTGGCAATTTTTAACATCAGCTTGAGATTTTGTTAAAAAGTTGAATAATTTTAACATGTACAACATTATGGATAAAAATAGTGAATTTTTTTTTTTTTAAATTTAGCATGAGCAAAACAAATTCAGGAATTGAACAAAAAAGACCCCAGAATGACATCAAAATTGTTCATCCTTTAATAGTCAGTTGTGCTTAGTTTAATTTGTAATGTATATAAATGAAGGTAGAAAAAAAGCAAATGTTCATAAGGTAGTAAGGGTGACAAAGCACTGCCTGCGTCCCCTAATCAGCCAGTGTGGGAGGGTAGAATGCACCGGGGGAAGACGGGGGCTGTCTGGAATTAATATAAGTTAGTTGCCTTTTAAAAATTATATGGAGAATATTAAGTTGATGCTTATAAAAGAGAAGTAAAACATATACAAATGATTTGCCTTCTTGCTTTTTCCAGTGCTAAGAATATAAGTACACCTTTGGAGGCAATCAGTAAAATCCCAATAAAGAATTCTTCTTTCTTTTTCAGGCTCTCTTTCTCTAATGAATATCCTGATACTGTGGTCAATAATTCAAAATTAATTTTTTTTTCTTTAAATAAGCACTTACTATATGAATTGAGATTACTTATTCATTTGATAGTTGGTTATCGGTGTTTGAGCTTTCAAAATTATCTAATCAAGACCTCCCCAGTTGGAAAATACACATCACAATCTTCCATTTTTGCCTTGTGCTGTACTATGCTAATCTTAGTAAATATATAATGCATGAATTAGTTTATAAGAAACTAGCATTTACTTTAAGTAAAATTAGACAAAAATAAAGTGAAATATATTTTTTTTTAAAATACGTTAATAATATGGTTATTTTTAAGCATGATGGACTGAATTAGAGAAGACGAAATTTGATCTCCAACAATAAGATAAAGTTTCTTTATTTTTATAACAATAGCTGTTTCTCATTTTTCATTCTGTATTATTAGATATCATAAAAACAATGACCACAGAATTAAAGGTTAAAAGTGATTTAGAAGTTACAGAAAAGATCAAAAACAGATAATTTTTTTTCAATCAATAAGAGAAAAACTTGTTCTCTTTTGTTCTCAAAATCTTCAGTGTCATGAATAATAAAACTGATCACTTAAAAAAAATCTAAAAGCTTTTCTTTTGATGTATTGGTTTTAAAAGATCATACATTTAGATACGTAAAAGTATTATTTATATTTATAGCTTATTTTT
Organism: Acanthosepion pharaonis; assembly: GCA_903632075.3. NCBI lineage: Eukaryota > Metazoa > Mollusca > Cephalopoda > Sepiida > Sepiidae > Acanthosepion > Acanthosepion pharaonis. The sequence continues at coordinate 38,713 of CAHIKZ030000158.1, forward strand.
ATATCTTTCAAAAGGTAAACCTTTTGTTTTCTCTTATAGTGTCTTAGATTTTTATGAATTTCAAGCTTTAATTTGTAGGTTTCAATTAACTTCTTTAATGTCAAGTGGTAGATAGAAAAATGTAGGTTCTAAATCATTAGACAGCAGTAAATGAATTTCAGTCAGAAAATAAAAATAATGTATTTACAAAAGACAAAAGTAAGAGAACAGGTAAAAACTATAAACAATCCCTGAAGTAATTTTTTGCCCAAATATTAAAAGTAAAAACCTTAGACCTAAACTTTTAAAGGAATTGTCTTATCTAATTTATAATTCTTCTTGTTTTCTATGTACAAAAGATAGAAATCTTTTGCTTAATATATAGCCAACAAAGAGAAATGCAGGTATGGATGGAAAGGTATAAAAATTGCAATATATTATCTGATTCCTCTTGCTATATGCTATCTTTACAAGAACCAGATCAGAACAAAAATGGAGTATTCCTGCCATATCTGGGCTGGAGCAGCTCACTTATCACTTGCCTGTCTTGAGTGAGTTCAAAAGTGTCTATGCAGTCTTGTGGGTAATGAGTTATTTTCTATTCTACAACATTTTCACAGCTGAAATGTTGCAAGCCTCTCACTCCTTTATAGCATGTGTTCTGATGAGCTACATTCCTTGGTTCCACTAGCCCCGACCTTTGTGAATGAGACCTGCCAAGCCATGCACACAATGGTGAATCCTTCTCATTCCCTTTGTATTCCATTAGTAAGCAGTAAGTTCCTCTTTGACAGCTTCTTTGTGGAAGAAACTTCTGGCAGGATATTTTCCTAATCACTATAATCTTGACCTCTTCAATTCTAGGGTTAACAATTATCTTTCCTACATAACATCATGAACTACACTTCTTTCCTTTTCTTATACAACACCACACAGTAACACTTTACCCTGAGTGGCCTCTTGGGCCTTGTACTGGGTGAACATTAGTATAAAAAAAGACATTAAAATTTTTTATGAATTTTAATATATTGAGATGAGATTAATGAGAGAGATCAAAAGAAATGATACAGTAGAAAATACTTCTTATTTCTTTGCATATGAAACTAATCTGTTTGTATATCATTTTAATAGAAATCTGAACAAGTGGAAAGGATAATGGATAGCAAAGGCATGAGATATAATGAATAATCTTAATTGTCAATAGCAGTTGAATTATCATGGGTACAGCTAGGACATATGATTGTATTCATTTGTATATTAGAAATTCAATTTTATTTGTATACCAAATATTTACTTACCAGTTGCAAAATTGGTACAGCCTCTCTGGCCGGCCTTCTATCTCAGACTTGGAGTGGATCAGCTGCCACCAATAGTGCCTCTCACAATCTGCCCGTGAGCCGCTGACAACTTGCACCTCATGTACAGGGATTAGGGTGCGGAAACGGGGGATGGCATCATAGCCTTCTGATAATGGGGCATTCCGACTGCTGCTGCTCTGTAAAGAGAATTTTTTAAAAAAATGTTATTCCTTTAGTTTTCTTGTTTTGTCTCTTTAATCACACAATCTTAATTGCATGCCAGTTTCTTTATGGTACTCTTAATATGCTGGGATCAATTAAATGACAATGATAAAAATAAGATGGAATTGACATTGGTTATCAGTTTGATAGTTTTACTCATGATATTAGGAAATGCGTAAATCCATTTCTTCTTCCTCTAGCTTAGGTTAAGTAAAAGGTAGAAACTGAACTTTTTAACCTTGGTGGGGGTTGAACTTTTTAACTTTGGGAGGTAGCTAGTCTAGGAAGATAATTAAAAAAAAGGCAATCTGTTTTATTGATTGACTGATTTGTTTAGCAGTTGATCACGTTATTTAAAGCCAGAAAATATTTTTAGATTGTAAGAATGTTTTGGAGATAATGATTTACTGATACAGGTCCTATTTAACAATGGGAAAAGAAGTGGCTGCTTCATAGAAGGGCATTTGCACATCTGTGAATATAACAAAACTGACAGGAATTGGAACTTGGCTCTTTGATTTTCAACTTCCAAGCTGTTATCTATTACACCACCTGGTATTCCCAAGTGATTACCTATCTAGATACTGACCAGGCTCAATGTTGCTTAACTATGGTCATCATATGAAAACTGGTGTTTCAATGTGATATGGCCATAAGATTAAAAGGCAATAGGTAACCATTCTACTGTCTTTCTCTTGATGTTAGGGCAATTCAGAGATGATAAAGATATTAAATCTGTGGAGAGTAATGATCATCTACATCTTGAAGTGACATTAAAAAAAAAAGGTTTTAAATTAATCAATTAAATATAAATATGTGGGTAGCATAACTGCTATCAGCACAGGAGGTGAACTTAGTAAGTAGAGTTAAAAATCCAACCTAGCTTGATGTATTCACTTTTGCACAAATACTATTTGGGAAAGGTGTAAATCCATTTCTTCTCCTGACCCTAAACTAAACTGGATTTTCTTGCCTTTGGTGTAAACAGTTTAAGAGAAGGAAAAATTTTGAATTCTATACTATGGAAAAGGTAATGGGAAACCACTACACTATCATTCCCAAGAAAACTATCCACAGATAAAGAAATCTACGGAGAGCCATGATTGCCTATGTCCTGAAGGAACATGACATTTTCTTTTAAAGTTAAATGTTGAGCCATGACAAAAATTCCCATCAGTCACACTTACAAGAAAGATATTGAATTTAGATGAATTATTGCTGGTATTTCAACCATCATCTGTCTATGGCTCAATTGAAAACAAGTTACTTTTCAAGCATTTATTACAAACTTACGAAATCCTAATATTTGGGATGAAATAGCTTGGAATTCAAAGTTTTTCCTTCTCTTAAATTGGTTTCACCTAAGGCTAGACTGGTGGAAATTTCTGTCATTTGCTGTCCATGGCTCAAATAATAATTTTTCTTCTTTTTTTTTTCTTCATTTAACTTAACATATCCACATGTTATTTGATGTAAAAGAAAATTAGTTCTTACCTTTTTGAATTTTCTCTTCACCCTCTCACGGCACAGAAAGACAATTCCAGTCTTAAAAACGAACACAACATTCTCCAGGTCTGTCCCTTTCTTGATCTTTCCAAGGAAATCTATAGCATTGCACCATTGAACTGTTCCATACATTTGTAACTCTCCCACACTTAGGTCTACCGGCTGAAAGGCAATAATGAAACAATATTAAAAATATCCTCTAACAGTTTTTGATCACAAAAGTTATCTATCTACATGTATAATTGTGTGTGCATATAAGATTAAAACGTCTGATTGTCAATTGAGCATTAGTTTGAGATAGTTACATTTTGGGGGGAATGATCTTGAGATGATAAAAATAATTTGATTAAAATTAAAGTAGGTAATTGTAAATGAAATGTATATTTAGTAATGATTTTAAAGAGTTTGGGATTGTGAAGAGCTGGAATGTGCTAATATTCTTTATGTAGAAAATGAATGCATAGTTCAATTATTGATGTATAAAACTTACTCAGCACATGAAACTTAATAAGCACATGTGTGAAATTATTTAAGTTCATTTAACAGTAAGATTTACAGAAAATAAGGTTGCTATTCTTATAAAAATTAGTCAAATTTGTTTTTGTATTTATCTATTCTTAAAACTTTAATATTTAAAAAAAATTTTATATTACTTCTGAAATATATTAATGGCATTTTTATTATACTACCAAATAAATGACAAAGTTAAGAAAATATGTTGATTTTGAGATTGTTTAAAATTTTGTCACGATGATTGAAGATTTTTGGATGAAGATAAAAAAAAAGTTAGTCTAATGATTTGATTTTATATAATAATGTTTAAAGTAATAAAATCTGTTGGATTAATAAATAAAAAAATCCTTTTAGAAAAATGCTTTGTTTATGTTTGGATACAAAACTAAGCAGATGTGAAAATTTTGAGATTCTTGCTTAAAGGCACTATTCAGCCTTGCTTGATTGGCAAAGATTCTTCATGATCGAGTTGGTTAAAGCACATCGGATCTAATAACCGTTCTCTTCCCAGTGGGAGGCAGGTTTGAATCCTACCAGAGAGTGCATATTTTCTTTAACAAGATTTCTCAAATATTCAGGCTGGTAGATTAAAATAAACTGTTTAGTAAATAAATGGAGTGCCTACTCAAATATGAGTATCAAGTAAAAATAACATTTAAAGTGATAAAAATCCATTGGAGTAATAAATAAAAAAATCCATTACTTCTTTAGAAAAGTGCTTTGTTTACGTTAGGATATGAAACTGAGCAGATAGGAATATTTTGAGATTCTATGATAAGAATGATGCTTAATGGTACTATTCAGACTTTATATATATATATATATATAGAGAGAGAGAGAGAGAGAGTGACAGTTTTCACATGATACAGCTACTACACTTATAATCTGGCCGAAGTTCTGATCTATGCATAAATAATCCAATCATTTTTTGCAGGTACTATGCTATTTACACTATTTGCATTATTTCAGACTGTTGTTCTCATCTTTAAAGCTATATTCACAATGTTTCAGCATTTGTATGCTCTGGCCATCTTCATCATTTTGTTGGAATTTAGAATTGAAACTGTTATAAAGGCTGGAGTGTACAATGGACGAAACATTGTGAATATGGCAATAAAGATGAGGACAACAGTCTGAATAGTGTAAATATCATAGAAATATAGACAGTGGTATTATGCTAGTTTAAAAATAAACACTCTACTTTTATATAGTGAAAACTCCTCTTGATTGCACAAATATTTGTTGTATTTTCATTTTTTGGTTTAAGCACATTATAAAAGGATGCTTTATGAATAAGCAACCAAAATATTAAATCTTAACTTTTAATGAAATAGATAACAAAAAGTTAAGTAAAATTAAAAATATTAGTTGTGAGGAAACAACCAAATAAACATGGTCAGATTTAATTTATTTTCTAAATAGGACGTTTTTGCATTCATTGCCTTTTCCACTGGGATTAGGGTAGAAAGAGATGTTATATGAAACTGGCCTCTGAAAAGTCAAAGCAAAATAAGATTTGGTAAACTCAACAACTTATTTATTCAAAATGCCTGCTGGATCTGTTTTGATGCCAGCATTCTATAGTGGGACCAGAAGGGTCTACAATCATCATAACCATAATCAACATTATTGATGTTGTATATAACATTGCAAAAATTAATTTGATTATAAAATCACCTTTTGCACTCAGTGTTAATAACATTTAAATTCATTCTTTACAATTGACTTTTCCATGGGGCCAATTTAAAGTTTACATTCTTCAGGTGCAAACTTTAAAAATAATATTTTAAAAAATATAAAACAAAAATGCACAATCTTAAACTAGTTGTTGGCAATATTTCAAAATGAGTTGCGTAATTTTATTTTCTCATGAACTTTTTTTTCTGCTACTTGATCAACTTACTTTATTGTGGGGATGGTGCTCTTTGTACATCCGAGACAACTCATCAAAGGAGTAACCGTATTCTTCATAGATCTTTTGCATTTCGTTGATGTGTTCTGCTACAGCTTCCATTCCACGAAGGGCCTCTGTAAAATACCGAAAAAATATAACTCAATACCAGTTATTTCTTGTTAGATTTAATTCAATCACACACTTTTAATTGCATGTCTTCAAGTTGATAGATTGAAAGAAAACCTCTTCATATTCAAGAATAGAAATAAACATAAAGGTCTGAGAATAAGAACAATAATCCATTGCATTTTTTTTTTCTTTTTTAACCAAATTTATTTTGTAAAACACAATGTCTAATGTTAGTAAACACTTGTAAAGATGTTTAGCATTAAAATCTTTTATAATGATCTAAGTTCATAAACATTCTTGATTTCATTCAAGCAAATGAATCCTTTAAGTTTTAAAGAAGACAACCTTCATCAGATTTTATAGACTGGAGCTACAGAATCACAAAGAAAGAACAAAACCAGCATCACTTGAATACTTACAACAACTCAAATGGATAGCACAAAATTCAAAGGGAAAATAATGATATAATCAGATTTTGATTTCCATATTATTTTAAATAAAAGATTAGACAGGAAACTGACATCAATACTAAAAAAAAACAATTATAGTTAAGTCTGTTTTCCTAAAAAACTGTTTTAAGAGAAAGATTTTATAAATTTCAACAAACAGTAGCGCTAAGTGTTTGGTTGATGAATGCCAAATCTTTCTTGTATAGAAATGGTTAATCTCACTTTTACCATTAGTCTGACACAAAGCTGCAATTGTAGGGCACTCGATGAGGATTGAACTCCTTATACTAATAAACTGACCGACTAACAATCTTGCTTTTAGATACCAATAAGAATAATTTTATATATTTTATTTACAAAGTAAAATCCAAATTTAAATAAAGATTGGAAGTGGGACTCCATTTTTTACCTGTTTAATGTGCTTTAAACCAAACAAAAAAATACAATTATTTACTGCCAAAAGAAATGTCCAAATATTATGGGGGGGGGCTGTTTTTTTTTTTTCTTTTGTTTTTTTTAATAAATGTCCAGTTGAACCAAATGAGTTTGTGCTTTTAGTAGAAAGAAATTTTGCAAAAAAATTTATCCACATCTATTTATATTCATCAATATAGATAACTGACTGTATACGAATCCAATGTTCAAAGCTAAATTAAATAATTGGAAGGTTAGGAAAGAAAAAAAATCACTTAACACAAAATTGGTGGGATACTTAACAAGCAAAACTATTAGTGTCTTGGAGCAGAAATTACACACTTTGCACATACAAATACAATTCTTTTTTTTTTTTGTAATATTCATATATCAATTCTATTGTCTAGAACCGTTCTAAAAATTGTTTAATGCATCTAAAATTGTGACCAGTATATTTTTAAATTTCTTTGAATTTCAACTCTGCAATTATTTGATAAAATACTCATGTAACTAGCATGCTGTTGCACGACAGAAGCAATTAAAATCATTCACTGAGCATATTATCTTTGAAATTGGCGTCTGAAGAGAAAATTGATGGAACTATATGACAAGAATAGACTTGATAATGATAATAAAGAGTATGTATGTAGAAATTATTATACTAAGTTGAGAACTATTACTTGTCACTAATATTTCTTTCATCTTAAATTCAGTTGCTTTTCATTGTAACTATTCAATCTGTCATTCTACAGAATGGATTGAAATTAAATAAGATCTCAGTGAGTTTATTCTTTATTTCTGGTTAAAACTGTTTACTAACAGTTGTAGAATGGTAATCTGAGAGTTAATTTCTACCTACATTTATATACCTTACAAATTAAGCAATAGAAAGATGAAAGAAAAAGTCAAAAATTAACATGTATCAACAATGCTTCATTTAATAATATAACTAATACATTGAAGAGCTTGTGAATTCTTTTTAGTCCAAGACACAAGTCTGTGTAGAGGTATTGGAATGGCTGGTTGAGATAAGTGTATCTTACCATCTTAATATAGCATTAATATATCTGCAATATAGTAGCACTTATGTACAAGGGTGAATAAAAACAAGGACATGTATATTATTGTGATTTTTTTTCAAGCGTAATAAACACACACACACACACACACACACACTTACTATTAAAAAAAAAAAACATTTTCTAGTGTGTACATGCGTTTTAGTTACTATCACTGTTTTTACTTTCTTAAACAGTAAAATTAATAACAACCAACCTAGATCAAGAACTCTGGCTAAAAGAAAAATATGCCTCCTAACAGGAATCATATATATATATATATATATATATATATATATATATATATATATATATATAGTATATAGTGATTTTCCAAGCGTAGCTTAGATGTGGTACAAGGCTGAAAGTATGGGGCACCCAGTGAGGATCAAACTCACTACTCATTCGTAATTGTTCTAGAGAGACAAGATTGCTAACCATTACACCACCTCGGGGTGCCCAGGACATGTATATTATTTGAGGGAAAACACTTTAGATAGTTTGTTCATGTAGTGAACTGAATGCACATTAGCAGATGGATCTGTCTTGATCCCAGCATTCTCTGATGGGACAAGAAGTGTTTACAATCATCATAACCAAGAAGTGAATTATTTCTAATTTGATAGTTGACTTGAACATATCAGTGATGTGGCCAAGTAGGGTCAGTGTATACTAGACCCAAACCCCCTGACTTTTGGGCAAGCCTGATTGTGACTCCGGTCAGTGCTTTGTGACCCTCGCTATCTTAACAACATTTGCTTTTTTTTCTACCTACATTTATATCCATTGCAAATTAAGCTAAGCATGACTGTTGAAGGATGAAAATTTTTGCAGATTTTGACGTCATTCATGGGTCTGGTCTGTCTGTTTGTTTTTTTCCCAATTCCATGAATTTGTTTGGATCATGCTAAGTCTCAGAAAAGAAAAAAAAAAAAAACAACACTATATAAAATTCACTATTTTTTATCCATAATGTTGGATGCGTTAAAATTATTTAACTTTTTAACAAGAAAAATCTCAAGTTGATGTTAAAAATTGCTGCAAAACGTTGTTTATTTAAGATGGAATGATCTATTATGACATGTCTCTAATTTGCACTTAGATACATTGTATTTATTTTCAATTTTTCTAGTTGAATTGTTCACCTATATATCATATGATCCATTATTGTACATAATTAGGTTACAATAAAGTTTGTATTTTATATGAATACTACCTTATTAAAATTGAGATATAGTAGAGTGGGGGGGTCAGATCATAGATTCAATGGGGTACAAGACCCTTGCACCAGCCCTATGGCTAAGCCATAAATGACAAGAGAAAAATGACAGCCTGACGTAGACATCATGTTGTACTGATGAGGTAACTTATAATATCATACCTATAGCCAGACTTACATGATACATTTCTTACCCTTTGAGATGTCCATAAATTATGGCTGAGTCAAAGGTATATATTTACAATTTGTAATGCTACAGGGATCTTTTATTATCCTCCATCTTCATTCCAATTTTCTTTTATTGCTGTAATTACTTTTACATGATGGTGTTTAATAATATACTTTTATAATATTTGAGAAAACTATACAGAAAATTTTACATATCTTTGTAAAAATTATTCATATGTCAGATTTATATCTAAATTTAGTTAATTTTATTTAAATATATCTGATACGTTCTAAAAGATCTACACAAATTCTTATTCAAAACTTTTTGTGAATGGGTATGTAATTTTAAACTGTTTCACTTAACAGTCAGTAAAGGACATTTTACAGTTTCCTTTTTCTGTTTATGTTCTTTTACTGTGTTAGGAATTGATACAGTGTTACACATGAGGACATGTTTTTTTCTTTTTAAATTTCACTCAGTAAACATTTTTAATTTAAAAAAAAAATGCTTTCATCATCCTCCAAAAAATTACAGTATAAAAGTTGCTTTTATTTTAGAAAAATATTTTAATATGAAACTATAAACATTAATAAAATACAGCAAATAAGGTTAAAATAAGATAAAGGAAATAATTAAGAAACCTAGGAATTTTTAAAAAATTAACTAAAAAATGTAAATTTAAAATAGAAAATAAATTCTAGGAATTATCTATGGAAGGTGTGAATCCATTTATTCTTCTTATCCACCAAGTGAGAAATCCTGCATCCAATAGTGGATTTAAAAAAAAAAATGTATATTAATTGTGCTTGTTCCTCTCTTTGTTAGTTTGCATGTTATGCCCTGCCAACACCTCATAAATAATGGACTATTCCATTTTGATCACGTGGAAAGACAAAAGACTTATCAGACACACTATTTGGTTTCAGTGAAAGAAAGAAAAAATATGGCAGGGAGGAGGATGAAGTACTAAGAAAAAAAGGATTATTCTGTTTTAATCATGTGAGAAGACAAAAGACATCAAAGTTGCTACTTGGTTTCAGCCAGAAAATGTAAGATAGAAAATAATAAAGGAAGATAGAATTATTTAATAGCAGTTTCAGTGAAATGGAAAAGTTGTCAGTTTAAAATTTTTTCATTTGTTCCTCATTTCTATGGATATTTTTTTGTCGTAGAACTTGCCATGAGATTATTCAATCATTACCTGAAGAATTAAGATTCATCAGAAATTTCAAACTGAAAAACTGACATTTTTATGGGTTAGAACTGGTGTGTGTGTGTATATATATATATATATATATATATATATATATATATATATATATATATATATATATATATGGTCAGAGTTGAATCAGACCAGGAAACAGTAGTATTAAAAAGTGCTCAATACATGTGTGAAAAAAATAAAATTAACATGTAGAGCTTTTAACTTTAAAAGTCAGGAGATCAGTTGAAACCACTACCTTGCTTCAAGGTAGCAGATTCAGCTGATCTGATTTTTAAAGTGTGTATGTATGTATGTATGTATATATATATATATAATTCTCTACATTTGTTAAATCTTATTAATATCATGTAATTAACTCTTTTGTCATAAGACAGAATCTTTTTTTTAAACTTCTCTGAATTCTGGTGTAATTGGCTGATTTTGCAGGTTACTTTTACAAGTAGCCAGCTGAGAGAAAACTTAATTTACTTCTAAAAGTTATAAATTTGACAGCAAAATAAACTGCTAAACAATATCATTCTAGCTTTGAAAATGTTTCAGTAGAGAAAAAGAGAGGACTGAAAAATATCCTTTTTTTTTTTTTTTTTTTTTTTTTTTCTAAGAAAGATATAGAATCAGCTTTTGCTCAAATGTTAACCAGAAACAATTTTTGGATAGAACTTAATAGGTTTGCCTATTGCCTGGTTCACACTCCTCCCCAGTCTTTTGAACAAGAGTAGAGGTTTATTCCTTGATTCCTGTTTAGGATTGGGTTTCCGGTTCTTCTTAAAGTCTTCTCATTCTTTTTCACTCCCAATAATCCCTTGTGTCTTAGTGGCATTATCACCTTCTTTGGGGTGAACTGATTTTAAAAAAAAAAAAAAAAAAAAAAACTGCAGCAGAGACTTCTAAAAGGGGGAAAAATGAATCCCACTGCATACAGTAATTAGTTAGATTCTAAGTAAGTATGCCAAAATGGATGACTGTACACAGAGCAGTTAATCCTTTTGTTTACCTATTAGCACTCTGCATTATTCACTATTAAACTTTTGGACCAAATACAAATACCATCTGGAATATATATATATATATATATATATAATTCCCCCCCCCCAGAAGGAATTTTTGATTTCTGCGACAAATAACTCCTGTTGCAGAGAAAATTATTTGAAAATAAGCATGCCATTCCAAGTAAACGTGTTGTGTGTTTGTGTGAGGGGGGGGATTGAAAGAAACGATTTAAGCATGCTGGTACTTGCATTTGGAACACAAGAGTATTATTTTTCCTTTTACTGAATCCTTTTTCAAGGCCTCTCAACTGCAGTAATCCCATTGATAATTTCAGTCAAGGTCATTTTTGATTGCCATAGAACATGACAAACACAGCTGTGAAATTCAAGCACACTATTGTTCAGTGATTGGAGGTGCCTGCAGTGGCTATTGTTTGGTGATTGGCATCGCCTGCAGTGGCAGAATAAACTCTTTGTTCAGTGATTGAACTTACCCTACAAAGTGCTAAAGGTTAATATCAAAGCCTTTAATCCAGTAACATTTTGCTAAGTGGAGTTTAAATCTGTTAACTTTTTGGTTTTACTTCATATTTGATTATAGGCCTCTCAAGAATAATCATTGATCTTTAATTTTCTTTATTTTTTTAATTTAATTTATAACCATTAATGTGTAGAATATATAATAAAGAAAAAAGCCTTTATATAAAATTAATTTTACTTCTATTTTCTTCCTCTTGTTTTATACTGATTTTACCATAACTGCTAAGTTTAAACACTTCTGTCTTCAAAATGCCAAGCTATCATTACTATATATATATATATATATACACACACACACACAAAGCAGTGCTGAAAAATTCTTGTCCTGACCAATTTTCCAATGTCAGATATTTCAATGACCAAACATCAGAAAATTGATTTTGGAAAGTGGTTCAAGCCAAAAACTTTTCAGCACCCCCACCTAAAATGAATATCACTTCTAACTCTAAAAGAAAATTGACATCATGAAGATATTGACATTCCACACTACTTCAAATGAAAGGTTAGGAAGAAAACCCCACACCATCAATTTTCAAAAGAACAATAATAGCTGTTAGACTTGAAAACCTCATTTTCCTGAAGACTTGTTTTAAGAGAAAGATCTGCTCAAATTCATAACCTAAATTGAACCAAGCAGTTTGTAAAGAAAGGGACAATTTTTTTTTATTTATTAATCTGATAGGTTTTTATTACTTAAACGTTATATTTAGTAGACACACATATTCAAGTAGATGTTCTGTTTATTAAACAGTATATTTATTTTCATTTACTGATCTTTTCTCTAAGATTTCACAAATCCTGTGCTATATTAAAAAAAGATGTGTGTTTTTAGTAGCATCACAAAAATGAAAATTCATTGTCAATATGTTAATCCCTAAATCTTGTGAATATATATATATATATATCTCGATATAAGAAAAGCTTCAATTTACTGTGCAAAACACACACACACACGTGTGTGTGTGTGTATATATACATATTTAGAATCTAAGAGAATGGTAAGATGAGGAACAAATAAATTTATCTGTCTATATTTCTGAGATGTAGTATTATGTACACTATTTACATTATTCAGACTATTGTCCTCATCTTTGTCGCCATATGTATGCTCCAGCCTTCTTCAGGTGGTTGGAATGTTGAACTGAATCCTTTATTTCGCTCACTGAGGTAGACTGTTTTAGTTCCATGTGCCATGTCTAATGGATGTCAGTTATCTCTTGTTAATTCCCCTCTCCAAGTTCTCCACCACCTTAACCAGGTATTGAACTCACACTCTTTTGGTTCTGTCACTGGATCTAACTAACGTCTTTATCCACTATGCCATGTGTCCTCGACAGTTGTCTTGTCAGTTCTTGTGTGTATATTTCATGTGTGTCCCATAAATGCTACCTGACACGAAAAATGCACACGTGGTCTGCTTAACCTATGAAAAAAAAGCAACACAAAAATACAGTATTTTCTTTTCTTTGCCATATTTAATTTCTGATGAAGCTTAAATAAAACCTATTAAATTTATAATCATTTCCTATTTGTTCCTTATATATATAGTTTCCAATGATGGCAGTGTTTTTCTACAAACTAAACTACATCAGGTTGTAATTGGGCAAACTTGTCTGATGTATGAAACAAAAAACATATATAGATTAAATTAATATATTTTTTGTAATTGGGGATAAAGTGAAGTTTCAGCATGGCCTTAACATTTCTTAGTAATTTTATGAAGAATAACCATTTTATTCAAACTGTTGATAATTCATCAAATTAAACTCTTCACTTGTTATATCACTGGAAATATATTTTTAAAACAAATGAAAAAAAAACTATCAAAAGAACAAAAGCCCTCAAAAGTGTAAGATTATGTGTATGCCCTGATGACTGAAGTAATAACAGTAGAAATTAGACAATTTCTGATAGACTAAATGATTTTGTTCAGTAATTTCTTCCTAAGAACCAAATATCTATTTCATTCTGTTTTTACACATTTCATTATCACATTCATAGAACATTGTTTTATCTTGATAGATTTTAGGCTTTTAATTCCTCTTTGTTCTATTTTACTGAATGTATTCTAAGCATGTCATTAATTTTTAAACCAGTGTTTCTTTTATCTGACTTTCAGCTGCTTTTCTTTGCAACTACTCTGACTGTCTTTTTACAGCTATTAATAAACAGCACAGATCATCTTTTGCACTTTCTTCCAGCACAAAGACATTGCCTAATTTTCAGCAGAAAATTGAACTTCTTAATCTTATCAATGATATCCATTGTGGCCTATCAGTGAAAAGGGCTTGATTAAAATATCTGGTGATGGGACAGATCACAGGGAGATATTGATTCATGCCTTTACTGGAGGGATGAGTATGATGTGAATGTAAGCAGCCTCAGCTAGAATTTGAACTTAGTTTACTGATTCCATTTTGTGTGCTGAAAAGGTAGTTAAACAGTTAATACCTTGCATGTGCAAGATAAAGATAATATATATTTGCATAAAATAGGATATGGGGAAATGTGAATTTGTAATTAAAAAGGGTCAACAAATTGCAATCATCTCTATAAAAGGCAGGATGTGTGTGTGTGTGTGTGTGTGTGTGTAACGAATGCACGGCCATAATTTTCGATGGATTTGCACCAAAATTTACATGTACATGCTCCAAGTTAGCAGGAAGGCCAAGACCAACTTTGTATTTCCCAACTCCCATCGATAGTGGAAATAATCAATTTTTTTCATGCTTCTACAGCAGTTTTCATGTAGTTTGCAGCCATTTTGTACTGGCCAGAGTGAAAGCCAATAGCTGGCTGTCATGAATAGGCAGGAAGATTCTATTGGCTAGCATGAGAGCCAACAGCTGACTGATACGAATGTTAACTAGCATGCTATCATGCAAAAAAAATCGATATCTGCATGGCACTTTACTCCAATTGGCTCATTCGCTTGCTTAAACTCAACATTGATTCTGATTCCGCAGAACTGGGTTGAGTTTAAAAAAAGTATTTGTTGTTAACATTTTTTTTTATTCGGTTTTTCCAGTTATGAGTCTTTTTTTAAAGCTGATCGTTTTGTGTTCATTTTGTTTAGTTCTTTTTTTGTAACAGATTTAATGTTTAGTATAGAGCTTAGAAAAAATTCGCAGTGTGTGATAGGCAAGAAGTAAGGCATGTAGCAACATCAGCACGGCAAAGGACACTCCTTTAAAGGCAAGAAAGGGCAAAAATATTTTAAGTCAAGTGATAGCGATTGCTGTATGAGTTGTACGATTTTTGAATCAAGCACGGGCAATGCCGGGCCATACTGCTAGTAATAGGTTAAAAGAAAGTTGTGAAAAGGAAATGACATGCTTTAATCAGAGGTTTAAAAATAAATGGTAATGGTAATATTAGCTGTTTCCCTATAAGGAAACATTTGGCATTCATTGACCAAACAGTCAGTACTACTTTTCGTTGAAATTTATAAAATCTTTCTCTTAAAACAATTTCTCAGGATAATAGGTCTCTCAAGTCCAGTAGCTGTTATTGCTCTTTCCAGTATTGATGAGGATTTCCTTCCTAACCTTTTGTTTGAAGTAGTGTGGAATGTCAACATTTTGATTAGGTCATTATTTTCTCTTCTAGTTACATGTGATATACATTTTAGTTGCTACTGCTGTTGAAAGTTCTCAAGTGATGTGGCTTCTGTTATTTGGTACAGTTCTTTGAGATTCTTTAGTGCCAATCCACTAGGTTCAAAGAAGGATGGTCTTTGCTGAGGCCCACAGGTTTCACTTGCCTAAAACCATTTTTAACCATTGATCTTAGAAAGTAGTTGTATACAGCTGACAATTTAGATATTCTGAACAGGTTTTTCACCAAGTATGGCCATCCTGGGTATGACGATAAACTACACCTGGCAGCAAGACCTCTGATAGGGAGGTTTTGAGGAGTATGGAACCATCTTTTAATTACTTTTGTTCCCAGGTCCACCCTGACCTGGGGTGGTAGCACCTGTTAGGGTTAAATACTGAACCACCAGACTGGGGATAAATATTATGAAAATATAAAAATAAATTTTTATAGTAAAAATATTAGCAGCAATAAAGTTTTGAAAAAAAATAAATTAACAAAGCTCGCAAGAAAATTAAATTTTGGCATTAAATTACCCATATGGACTAGATATACCGTTAACCAAACCAAGTATAGCATCCATATGAAAGTTTTGATCTGACTCAAGTTTTCAGATTAATGTTTTAGTTTTGTATCAATTTGTGGTGTTGTGTAAAACTACTTCTAGCATAGCCTATTCTATGTTCAATGTTTTTTTTACTGAAGTGGTATAATAAACTGTATCATGTTGTAAACTTACCTGAGAGATGGTAATGCTCGTCTGTTTCTGGATCAGTCAACTGACACAGCTGTTGCAAGAGAAGTGGGTACTTAAGGATGCGCTGAATTGGTTTAATAAGGAACGACTCCAGGGTACAGGAGTGTTGCTGTTTGGGATTTCGAGAAAGAAGGAATTCTTTTAAAGCTGCATTTGCATCTGTAAATAATGAAAAGACAATTTTTGTTGAATTATTATGATTTTTATTATCAAATTTGATAGCAGTAAGATAGTTTATGTTTTAAATTCTGTTATCATTTCTTTAAATATCTATAATTTTTCATATAACCCTTTTTGTATAATAGAAAACTAGACCAGTTTTAAGATAAATGTACCTGTATCTTAATAAAAATAGTATATAGAATAATGATTACAAAATATTAGGTTGAGTCAAATAATTTCTGTTTATGTTTGTCAATTTTAATCTTCAAAAAATAATCTTATTTTATTATATATTCACTATTATTTGAAGTCACTTGTTGCCATTTATTAGGCAACTCTTTGATAGCTTTTGAGTAAAATTTCTCAATTTCTGATAGGAAAAAGGTTTTAAGAAACTCTTCAATCTGGTTTTCATTAAAGAAAGTTTTCCCAATTGAAGCTTTTTGCAGTGATTGAAAAAAAAAAAAAACTTTTTTTAAAAATAAATTCACCCCAAGTAAGGCTACTAAGATGCAGGGAGCTACTGGAAGTGGAAGAGAAGAAAAGAGTTTAGAAGGAACTAGAAACACAATTGTAAACAGGAAACGAGTGATAAATCTCTACTCTTGTTCAAAAGACCAGGGAGGAGTGTAAACCAAACAATAGGTGAATCTATCTACTCTTATTGAGGAAAAAATAATAAAGAAATACTAAATAAAATTTCAAAGTTTAGGCAGAGAGAAAAGTATAGAGTTGAAGTAGATTTTAGAAGGAACCAGAAATACAATTGTAAACAGGAAACGAGGGATAAGCCTCTACTCCTGTTCAAAAGACTGAGGAGCATGTATGATTGGTTTCAAAAAACAAATTACTTATGACTCAACTGAATAATTAGCAAGAATAAAATTCTGACTTTTATACATTGGGGTTTTAAAATGCATAAAAATTTCATTGAATTTCAGAAATTAAAACCCTTAGCAGTCTACATTATGCACAAGTATTACTTCTTTGATTGTATACAATGGCCCCTCAACTGCAAGTAACTAAGTTCTTTCAAAGGTTTTAGCTTTTGCCATAGCAGAACACAATAACACAGCTATAAAATTCAAACATTATATCAGTAACAAGACAAACTTTTGCAGGCTAACTTTTGGCCACAGTGCACTAAAATTAAGAAGTGTACTTTGTTGGAATTAGAAAAATTAAAAATGTTTAAAGTATCATGTTAAAAGAGGTGGAAATGTTAGAAAAGATCTTACCTGGATTAAGGATCTTTTGCGACCTTGAATGACTTGCACAGAAGGAACTGTACACCTTGAAATGGTTGGCATAATACAGAAAAGAGCCACCCAGAGAAAACAGAACACGCTGCAAAACAAAAAATAGATTTAGTTTGTAAGTTTTTAGTATATCATGTTTTGTGGTCAAGGTAAAATAAGCCTACAGAAAGCAGTAAGACACTGCTCCTTTTTCTGAAATGTTGACAGATGCTGTCTAAACAATAAGCAAGCATTACTTCAGAACATTTATTTGAATGTAAACTATGAATATTATCTTTTTCATTGCATTTCTTAAATAATCTGGATTCTTCTTATTGCTGTTCATGTGATTTCTTAGTTTCCCCTAAATCAGAAGATTGCAGCTGAAATTGTACAGAATGGAAATATACAGTGTTACACTAAAAGGTATAAATGAATTTATACTGATTGCTGAAGATGAATCAGAAATTATGAAAGAGCTCAGTATGTTCCATTCTGAATAATTGAGAATTCTTTGCTACATTGAAAAGCCATCATTTATAATTAAATCTTTTGACTTTGCACTGATATTTGAATGGTTTCTTAATATTTAAGATTTGCTTAGTACAGGCTATGGCTAGACAGGGAGATTTAAGATAAATTTGTATTGCATCAATGATTCAAGTGGAATAGGCTTGCCTACCTTGAAAATCAACATTTCAAACTTTGGCATTTACCTGGGTTTGAACATTAACTTCTGGGGCCAATGGAGAAAAATTTAATTCTCCACCATGAAGCATTTCCCATAGCTATTGACTTGGTTTAGTTTAGTCTGGCACAGACATGAGTAAATTCACTACCTTAACAATTGTCTAGTAAAACACATTTTGCATTATTCATTTTTCTACAAAAATAAAATACCATGTGTGTGTTGTTTTGTTTTTAAGCAGAACAGACCATACATATTTACATATGGGTAGGTGTAAAAGTTGCTTAGTGCTATCAGATGTACCTACTGACTACCTAATTTAGTGCAATGGGGAGGTATTGTCAAGGAGACGGATCTCCAGGATCTAGCAAGACTAAAATGCTAACATTTATAAAGAGTGGTTTTAAAATGCATAACAATTTTAATGAATTTCAGAAATTAACTTTTAGCACTGAACATTATTCAAAATTATAACTTAGACGTTTAACCATAATGACCAGAGATTCAGTAAAAATATCAGTTCCTTTGCCACATCTTTACAATTAAATTTATCTACATTCTTAACAGGTTGAGAAAATATTTGTACACTTCAAAGAAAAAAAAAACAATTCAGACTTTTTGTTTTTTTATGTAAACAAAATAAATTTAGATTTTCCTATTAGTTACATTTTTATAACACTGACTGAAAGTTATTCATTAGTCTTAAATAAGAACTTCTATCAGAGAAACTTATAATGAGGTGTTATATCGAAGTAAATTAATTCTATCTGAATTTCTTGTGATAAAGAAAATTCAGTTAACTCAATTCCAGATAATTAATTTCAAAGACTAAACAATTCTAGCATAAAAACAGTCATCAAAGGCATAATTTTGTGAATTAATTATCAACTGGGCAGAACACTAAACAACATTTCTATCAAACAAAATCTTTAAAAATTACATAGTTAAAAATATGATAACAGTTGAAAACACTTTTCTTAATTCAATCATGTGAATATTGGTTGAATAATAGTGTTGTTTGTGATATATTTCTTTTTAAAAAAATATTGGAAATTGAAAACTGTCTGAGGATGCCAGCATCTGATGTTTGGCATATATATATTTTTTTTTTAGTTATTCTTATCTAATATTCCATCTAACAGTATGCTGTGTAGTAAAAAGGTGCACGTTTTTTGGTTGATATATTTTTTATTGATTTCAGATTCAATAAATATATAACTTGTTTATATCACTACTAAAAGTAGCAAAATCAATCAAAGGATTATAAAGTTTTTACAAAATATTTTCTAACATTGAAATATTCTTTAAACTTGGATTGTTATTTTTTATTTTTTTTTACAATGTTCACCGTGTGCAAGGCCCAAGAGCCACTCAAAGTAGAGGGTTATAGAGTAAGCAGTAAGAGTCAGTTTATGGGGTATGTGAGGATGATAATAGTTAACCCTAGATTTGAACAGGTTAAGATTGTAGTGATCGGGGAAGTATCCTTTTGGGTGTCAGTTCCACAAAGTAGAGGTTTGTGGGAAGAAGCTGTTTGAGTGGAGCTTACATCTCACCAATGGAATACAAAGGAAATGAGGGTAGTTTGCTACAAGAGACGTAGCATGGCAGGTCTTAGCCATGAAGGTCAGAACTGGTGGGGCTAAGGAATGTAGTTCCTTTAAACAATTTCCATGGAAATAGAGATAGAGTAGCAAGAGGCTTGCAATGTTTCATTTCTATTTTTATAAGGAGTTGTAATTCATCACCCACAAGGACGTGGACTCTAACAAGACTGAAAAGTGAGCAGTTCCTGCATATGTATATCAGAAGTACTCTATTTTCAGCCTGATAAAGTTAATATGTGAGAGCATAAGGGAAAAATAAGTTTCTCTAAGCTTGGAATTCTACATACTTTGATAAATTTTTGGGACTTTTGAGGACTAGAAATATTTTCTCTTGTGTGTGTGTGTGTATATATATATATATATATATAAATAAAAAATGTATATATATATATATATATATATATATATATAAAATGTATGTATATATATATATATATCTCCAAATGAGAGAAAGAACAGATGGAGTAAAAATCCCCAGCTCGTAGCATTTCAATATTAGTACTGAAACAACATAAGTGTATTTTTAATTCTGATCTTATGCACTCCCACATTAACTTTCAAAAGGAGGTAACAGTTTGTTTTTAAATTTCCCTAATAAATCATTTTTATCACAAGTTATCTACCATTACCTGAGGAAGTACAATCTTAGTACTGAAATTTGAAAGTTTTTGTGTAGAGATGTAAAATGTTTTTATTATAATTTATTACAACAAAAAAAAAAAATATATATATATATATATATATATATGATCAAAGCATGAATTTGTTCTTTTTTTGTTTAAATTTAGGTTTTAACAAATTTTCTATCAGGTTATTCTAGACTATTTCTAAAGTAGTGACCTTGCTCGGTCCTCTACTACTATGACCTTGTGCCAGACTAAGCTAAGCTTAGTAAATAGGGTGCCTACTGTAGTATGATTGGTTAGCAAACCAATTCAGAGTATAAGTTCAATCTCTTATTGACTCATACGAGTATCTTTGTACCATACAAAAGCAAGCTTAATAAATAAACACAATGTATTTACGAACATTTTGAAGTTTTGTATTCATCATGAGTTGTGTTTATGTTTGCACAAATACCCTTGAAAAGATATAAATGCATCTCTTCTTCATTCCTCCATCCCCTGACTTGCCAGATAGATGGGCCAACTGGGCTCTCTAGTTTTGGCTGGAAACCAGTATGAAAAGGACAATACTGAATCTAAAATCATTTGGGCATTGGGCTAGCAACTTCACCCTTTTAAAAACCTTATTCTTTTGTTATGTGCAATGTTCATTCACGATGTTGACGATCATGGCTCTCCACAATTTCTTGTCCTTTGTAGTTCTTAATAAATTTTGCCACTTTGTTATCTTTCCTAAACCTTGCTCTGCCATCCATTTAATCAAGGCAGGTTATGTGTTGCATTCCTCTGTCTCTCTTGCCTTTAATCTGTCCTGTATTAAATTTTACAAGCCCACTATCCTAATTATGTACCTTAGAAATTTCAACTCTCTTCCTGATGTTAAGTATAAGCGTCTATTTTGTTTCCATTTTCTCTAATGCTACTTGCTAAAAAAGCCAAAGCAGCCACATATGGTTTAGTGAGGCTGTGGCCATATACTTCCACAGGAGATCTATAACATTCATTATAAGTTCTTGCTGTTTGAAACAAAACAAAAAAATAAGAATAAAAATAATCTTAAGTCAGTCAGTATTTATTATTGCACATGTTCTGATATGATATTAAATAATATAAGACATAAAATACTATGAATTTACTTATTTTGTTATTTCAAAGTAGATTTTGTTTTAAATGTAATTGATTTGATAATTTTCAAAATACATCATTTGCAATGTTAAATTTGAGACACCAAAATATATTCAGAATTTTTATCGATAACATTTTTTTTCATCATGTAAAACATATTTTTAATATTTTTTTCTTACATAAATTCAGATATGTTTATACAAGCAAAATATCTGTGTATACATAAAATTATCAAAACATTAAATATTGTCATATTTAAGATTTTTATCGAATATGCCTCACATTTTTTTTGTTTTTTTAGATTTTTTGTTTAGCTAATTTGCTTAGTGTGTACATATTTTTGATTTTATGAAATCATTTTCCTCTAAAGTTACTGGAACCACCACAATGAGGAAGTATAATTTTCAAGTAAGATCTAAGATTTCTGTAGATATATATATATATGCACACACACATTTTTTCTCACTCTAAGTTTCATGCACAATGTAATTGCTGATTGAAAACTGGTTAGTTTTCAATCAGCATGGTGATTGCATTATGTGAGTTTTGCTACTGATGAGGCAAGGAAAAAAAAATAATGTATATTTATTATCAATATAAATTATAGCTCTGTTATTACATATCGAGCACTATTTTATTACCACCAGCTTTCAATGTGGTACATTTACACACACACACACACACACACACACACACACATATATGTATTCTTTTTTGGGAAAAAACTGACAAAATGGAAAAAGTTTTTGTGTGACATGTTTTGTCATTTAGGTCTTCATTGGATTATAGCGATGTTTATGTTGATGCAACTACACCTGCACACAAAGGAGTGGGGAACACTGAGAATTTCAAATTTTCTTTTCTTTTTATTTGTTAAAAAAAATGTTTTGGTTATATAGAATAGCTGATTTCATTTAGTTTCTTTTTGTTCATGTTTTCATCACTTTTGTTATTAAATGTCCCACAATGTGATAACATGATCTGCCAAGAAAAGTGAAATGGTGTAAGAACCTGGACATATATTTACTGTGGAGGATCTAGTGATTACAGTACTTTCTATACATTTTTGTCTTAGTAGATTGCTTTCTCTTTTAATTAGAGTAGCATTTTTAAAACCAAAATTATGGTCAGATTCATTATGGTGAGCAACTAATGCATTTAGTGTGTGGTTTTGTAAAAGATCCTCTTTGTATTCATATAATCCTCCAAGAATTTTCTCGTATGTATTCCTTGTGACAATTATTACAGGTGATAGAGTAAATACTTCCTTCAAGTTTTAGTATATTATTTTGTCTTGTATTGTCTTTTATTGTTTTAGGAGTAGTTGTAACAAATTTTGTTAAGCTTAGATAATTTTTTTTCAGTTGTAGTTGTGACAGATTTGATGGATAGAACAATATATTTTTATTTGTTAGGTTTGTCAGTAAGGTTTGCTTTTCTATTTTAAAATCTTTTTCCACTTTGTCATAGTTTTTTTTCCTTAAAATTGTTCTTGATATATAAAAAAATATATATCAATTTCCCATATTCCTTTTTGTACTTCAGTTTTACTTATTTTCTTGTCTCATGGGACTTGGTCCTGGAGAAGATGGGAATAGAGATGCCGTTGTGTACAACCATAAGGAAATAAACAACTGCAATGACAAATTAGCCTACCAAATAACTCAGCTTCACATATATAATATGGGAGATATTTTTCAGCCATTTCTTTTCATTTTTTTTTTTTTAATATTTGGTTTCTTAGATGCCATTAAATATTGTAGACTCAGGAAGTGAGTTTGATCCTCATGAATATTTACCTCCTATGGCTTTGTGCCAAACTTAGATACATATTAGTAACTAATTAATAGTTATATCTGTTAAGTATCTGATTTCTTTGTTATTTTAATTAACTTGTTTAAAATAAAATATCAGGTATTCTAGACTTTTAATTGCTTAAGCACAAAATATTTCAAATAATACCTGTTAGGGTCACACACCCACCTAATTTATTTTCCTTTCTTTCACCACACATGTTTAAATTACTGATTAGAAACCAGTGAGCTTTTTACAATATGTGGGCATGCTCTATTTAACTATTGATCAAGCTTTTAATTACTTTTTTGTTTTTACTAATACAAATTCAGAAAGAAAAAAAAACAATAATATATTATACACCTATAGCTTAGTTGACAGCAAAAAAAACAATTTTATTTCAATATTTAGAAGCAAATTTTTTGCAATAAAATGATTATACATTTTTAAGAGAAGCATATATATATATATATATATATATATATATAACATTTTTTCAAAAATGAGTATTTAATGTTCAGTCAAGTGTTAACCAACTGCATTCACAGACAGTAGATTCTTTTTTAAAAGAACAGATGGATGCATAGTTAGACAAAAGAGAAAGCTCAAGTAAATTCCTAAGACATTTGCAGCTATTTACTATGCTTATCGCCCAAAGCAAAACAGACAGAAATCACTTTCATATTATATTAAATCATTATTAAAATCAATGTGATACAATTTTGTTATAGGAAGCCTATAGCTATTTTATTATATAAACACATGGTAGCTTAAGGATATTTTTCTTATGTGGACATAGTCATTATGCAGTGTTCATTTCTATCAGTTTCATATTTCAATACAATCTTCAGACCAAGTTCAGTACTCCTTTAGCTGACTGTATATAGACAGGAGTTAGAAAGGGTTGTGTGTATAGATCAGTAAGGGATTAAGACAAGGAGAGGAAAATGAAAGAAACCCTTCCCAGTTTCTTTTTTTTAAACCTAATGCTGATGGTTATTTAAAATCATGACATCTAGATTGCTGTTTGGATGGCTGGAGAAAAAGTGTATGTAAAATTTCTAGTTTTGACCTCAATTGCTTAAATATATAATTATATATAACACTTGGACTGATGATGGCATTGAAACATGAAACAGCAATCAACATTGCATGTTGACTGTCAATGTACACTGTCTATATCTATAAACAGTATTGAGTGTTTTTCTAAAAATAAGCAAATTTTAAACAATACATAGTTGAAAATATGGATAAAATTTGACTATGATAAGGAACAAATAGAAAATTTCAATAAATTTGACATGTTCTATTTATTTAGCATTGTCTGAAATTATGAGTGGTTTATTTAATTTTATTTAAAAACTGAAATATAACTAAAAATCATTCCACTCAAAAAATTTCTGATAAAGCTAAATATATGAAATTTATAAAGATTTATTTCTTGTTCCCCATTGTAATTTATATATAACAAATTTGTATTTGCTATAATATTGCCTACAATCATCTTAATCTAAGTATTTTTTCTTGACCAATAATGATCCTTCCTTTTTTATACTTCCTTGAATGACACTTTGCTTGTTTTATGCTTGAAAAATAACTATTTTTAAAAATGAAAAAATTACATCAATTATTTAGGAAACCTAGAACATTGGAAAATTGTTGCATATAGTGATGCCTCTTTTGCCAATTTAACAGATGGCAGATCATCAGGAGGGTATATAATCTTTTTGGTAGGAAGTAACAATAAATACAAGCTGATTGCTTGACAATCGAAATGTATTAAGTTTGGCAAAAGTACTCTAGCAGCTGAAATCTTAGCCATGGTTGATGATACAGAAGATATCTTTTTATAGAAAATTTGAAGATTATGGTGATGATGTACAAATCATATATAGAACAGACAATTCTTGTCTCTATGATATGGTAAATTCATCAACACAAATTTTGGATAATAGTAATGGGTATTTTGAGAGAAATGATAGAAAAGAAATTTTAGAACTATTGGATATCAAGGTATGTACAAATTGTAGACTCTTTGACAAAGAAAGGAGTGCAATTGTTCAAGATTCTTGGTTTCATATCAGAGTCTAAGGAATCCTCTGTGTAATGAATCTACATTCTCCAATCTTCTTTCATCAAGGCCAGTAGCAAATTCCCAAATTTGCATTTCTTTTTTCCAAATATTGTATTTATCTGTGTTTAAAATAGGTGGAGGCATAAATTTGGAACCATTATGTTGGCCAATGCACCCTGTTACCAATTTGAATTAAGAAACTCAGACAAGTGATGGAGAGAGAATGATTTATTCAAACCACTTTATTCTCCATGTGGATTCCGAGTGAAACATGGCTCCTCAGCACTTCTGGGTAACAGTGTCCCTTCCTAGCTAGGAGAGTGTCCAAGAGACGCACCTTTTGAAGATTAATACGAATTTCTTTTTATTGTTTTGTTAATTTAATGGTAATCTTTGGGGTTCTGCTACTGTTATAGATTTGTTTGTAATACACAAAGCAAAAATAATTAGAATCAGTAAAGTTGTGAATGTGTGGGTAGTGTAATGGTTATCAGCTCAGAATGAGAAATTGGTAAGCTGAATAATTATTCAAAATTTAGAAGAAAGAAAACCTTTCATAAAAATGTTACAGTGTAAAGTTATCAAATAATTTATTCCTGAAAATATTTCCTTGTATCAAAATCAGATCATTGAAAAATATCACTTGTGAAAATTCTTTTCAGTTTCTGACTGACAATATTGCAGCTAAAAGAATTCTGCTAAACTGTTATGTTTTAATAATATCTAATAATATTTACTTCCATGTGTAAAAAAAGATAATATAATAAAAAGAGGTTTCTGTCTGAGAAAAAACTATGAAATAATTTCTTTGAATCAAAGGCAGAATGTTATTACAGTGCTGTAGACATAGGTAATGATGAAAAATGGTGTTTGAGAAGAAAAAAAAGAAAGCATTATTTGAATTTTAATTTTTTGGGTTTTTTTTTTTAATTAGATTATGGCTTAATTGGTTAACAGCTAATATATCTTATTTTCTTTCTCAGCCTGAGAGTAAAGAAAACAATTTAAAATGATTTAGACTTAATGAGTTTTAATTTACAGAAGTAAAAACACAAATATTTTGTCAAATAATATTAAGATATTAATAATATTTCAATTAAGATTGAAATAAATGACATTTCATTCATGAGGCTCTAAAAGGAAAATATAAAGAAAATTTAAGTTAGAAATTCTGAAAAATAATTTTTTAAAACTTATATTATGTTGAACTTCTTTTTGTCTTTCAAGACATTACTATCTTCTCTCAAATTATTGTTATATCATATTGACTATTTTATTATTGCAGAATCTAAAGATATTTTTTAATACTTTTCCTAAAGTTAAAATCTATCTAATAAATACTCATATTTACCAAAATGTAAATGTCATATTTGATAGGATGCTTAGAGACTTTACACATTTATATATTATTCCTGGTAAAAAAATTATGGAATCCCTACATTTAGAGAATATACACTTTTTTACTTTGCAGAAAAAAATTTGATACAGCACAACTTTTGTTTGATACCTGAATGTCCTGGTTTAACGAATTATACCTCAAACCAATTAGATCAATTATTTTCATGTTTTTCCAGATCAAATTGATAAAAAAATTTATGAAATCATCTAGTAATTTGCATTTCTGAAACAAATGTTAACAAGTGTCTAAATATGCAAATTAACTTTGAGTTAAGAGTACTTGCAGATCTTAATGAGTGGTCAGACTTGACTAATTGAAAGGAAATATGACTCTGAAAGGAGAGCTGCCAATTGAAACAATTATAAAAATTTATTGTAAAGGAAATCCATCATGGAATGTGTCGGAAGATGTTGGTCGTTTCCAGTCAGCTGTGATAACAATATGGAAAGATTATAAACAGAAAACAAATGGAAAGCTGAAAGCAGTATGTCTTGAAAATAGAAGATGCACAGAAAAATAAATGGGCAAAAGCAAGAATCAGTGTTTGTGATAGTTGTAAGAAATCAGCTGAATGAAATTGATCTTTCCCCAATGAAAACCAGCCTCAACACCTGAACATAAGAAAACAAGTTGGCTACAGAGAAGCAATCATAGTGTGGATGATTAGATGAAAATGATGTTCAATGATTACTCATGAATCTGTATTGGCCAAGGTAATGTTGCTGGGACATTTGGTTTCATTCCAATGAAACACAAAGTTGACTACAAATTTACTCACTCATTTATAGTATGAGATTGCATGTCATATAAAGGAACGGCATAGATGACAATCATTACCTGAAAAGTCAATGCACAGGTGTATATTGAAAATTTGGACACTTTTCTCATTCTATCAAGAGAAAATTAGAAAGGCATATGTCCAACAAACAGCCTGGATCTCAGTGGTGGAAAGTAAAAACAATAACCCATAACAAAGTTCTGTTAATATTCAATAAAATTGAAATCAACTTCATGGAGAATATTTCTTTATTAGTGAAATCCATGTCTCAAAGAATCCAGACCTTTCATAAAAGCTTGCAGAGAAACAACAAAATATTAATTATGATTCTCTAATCCTCGAAATTTTTCCTCTACTTGGTCTGTAAAAAATATATTATTTAAATAATTTAATCTAATTTGTTTGTGGTATATTTCATGAAAGCTAGAATGTTTATCTATTAAAAATTGCTTTATATCTGATCTGTTACCTTATTTGCTGCAAAGTGAAGGAATTAAAAACTGGATAAATGTTCTCTAAGTGAGGTGGTTCCATAATTTTTACGAGTAGTATATAAAAAAAATTAAAATTCTGTGTATACATTGGAGCATGTGAAATCATAAAAAATTAATTTTAAATAAATTCATTATTTTCTGTATGGGCAAACTTATATCATTAGTGTCACTTTTTTCTTTCAAGTAATCTCATAACAATCTGTTTAATGTATGAACTTCCAATGTCATGAATTTAAGAATTCAGTTGCAAATCTATTTTAAGATTTAATGCTTGATCTTAAAATATATTGAAGTATATTTTGTCACTGTTGAAAAATTAAAATCCTAAAATAAAATGACAGTGTGAAAATATTACAGTCAACTATATTATAACAATCTAGTTATTATACTAATATGGCATAAACAATATTTTACAGCACAATTTTTGTTAGTGCAGTAATGTTAAATTGTTCTAATTTGGAAAACTGATTTCCAGTCAAATTGGGCCACCAGTTTCCAAGTAATTATTAATTAAGTATAACTGGAAAAAATGTCCATGGGAGATTATTCTAGTTCTGTTAACTATCTTTTATACTAAAGTTTACCCAATATAAGGCTCAAGAGTCACTTATGGTATGAGGTGTGTGATGTGTATATAGAAGGAGGTGATACAGAGGCTAGTGACTGAGCCTTGAACAGGTTAATATTGTGTTGTTCAGTGAAGCATTCACATGGGAGGTTGATCCACAAAATAAAAGTTCTTGGGGAGACTTCCTCCTTAAAAATTGAATACAAAGGAAATGTGAATGATTTGATTCCATGCACATAGCAGGGTGAGTCATAGATGTAAAAGTCTGAACTGGTGAAACTAAAGAATGGACCTCATGATAACATTTCCCACAGAAAAATAGTGATAAAGTAACAACAGGCTTGCAATGTTGTGTCTGTGGGAATGAAATTGCAGAAACATTTTTTCTTAAGTTTCTTGAGAAAATAAACAGGGAAGAACCCTTGACTAGTGCACTTTTCTCTTTTGGCCAGTGACAATGTCTTTATAATAATTAATTATATAATTAGAAAAAGACTTTAGCATCACTGAACTTACTATTGGTGACATTGAAATGATTTTAATAAAATTATCTTCCACTGGAAAATATACTTCGTTTTGTATTTTAAGTTACATTTTTTTCTTTTGATATAATAATTGATAACATATTTATTGCCTGAAATTCTTTTGTTAGGAAAAAGAATGAATTTTAAAAACTTGATTTCATTTTTAAGTCACTATTTTCCAACTAAAGAGACAGCTCATTGAATATCACTTATCTGATACCAGTGATTGAACTGTAAACTTCATAGCCTGATGTTTAATACTCTCAACCCTAAGCTATCATTCAAAATATATACAAAGAAGTAATCAAAAACTAAAAATACATGCTTCCTCTTTTCATCATAACTGATGAAAACATGAAAATGTGTACTTCTCAGATGAGAAAAATTGTTTCAAAAGATTTTCACAAAAGTACGATGTACAGAAGTTGAACAGAATAATGAACAAAGTTAATTGATGTATACTACAATGGAGAATGTTATTTAAAAAAAAACATGCCACAAAAAACTATTTAAAAATACTCAATATTTTCATTTTTTTTTTTACTTTAGTGTTGTATATTCAGAATGAATTTGATTATGAACTGACATTAGGTTAAATATTTTCAGCCTGAAATTTTTTTTAGAAATAAAAAATCTTGGAGAAGAAAATATTCTTTGTAGTCTTTTTTTAAATTAAATATTGTCTTTAGCATGAGAGTAAGAAAAAATAAAATTATACTGAAAAATTAAAGATGACTTAACAATTATATATACAAATATTGTCTAAAACCTTAAGAGTCACTACCATTTTAATCTTTGTTCAGACAATTGAATTCATTTGTGTTGTTTCCATAACATTTTACCTTTATCCATTCTAGACTTCCTCATAAGTAAAGTTTTAATGGAGGAAAAAGACAATAACAAACTTCCATTTTTTTTTAGACATGATTATAATCAACGTATGAATACCTATTCATAGTTGGGATAAGAATGATCTTGACTAGAAAAACAAAATCATCTACTAAGTGTTTCAAGAAATAGGAAGCAAAATAAAACTTTCCAAAACAAAAACTGTGATCTGGAATTGGTATTAAAGCAGTGATAGCATATAACCTGAATACATCATAAAAATTTAGGATGTGGAATTAGTAAATACTAAACACTTTAAATAACTCAACATATGGATCAGTTATAATAAATTTAGTCTAGGAGAAAAGGAAATTGAACATAGAATAGGCTGCACCAAAGGTATTTTCACCCGTCACTGCAAATTACTACAAAACAAGAACATCAACCTTAAAATTCAAATCATGTTCTTAAATAACCTTGTCAGATTGAGACTTTCATATGGATGTCATAGCATCAAACCTGTTCAGAAATATCTAAATTTTCAGGTGTATACAATTGCTTCCTCAGTTCAATGGTTAAAAAACGCTTTGAGCTAGTAAAACCTGAAGGTCTTGGTAAAGATCATCCTCCTTTGAACATTATGGACTGGTGCTACAGATTCACAAAGAACTGTATCAAATAACAGCAACCATATCACTTGAGGATTACCAACAGCAGCAACAATTAAATGTAACTCAAAGAGAAAACAATGACATAGTCAAGATGTTGATGTTCCCCACAACTTCAAATAAAAGGCTAGGAAGGAAACTCTCATCAATATTGGAAAACAATTGATAACTGCTACTGGACTTGAAAAACCCGTTTTCCTGAAAAAATTTTTAAGAGAAAGATTTTTATAAATTTAATTCAGAAGCAGTACTGAATACCATATTTTAAGTCAGATAAGGTCATTTGCATTGTTCCCTTGAAATTGAGACTGTTAACTCAATTGGAGAAATCAGATGATGATGAACAGTGACATAAACAGTGCAGCTACAGTACACTGTAGGGGTAGCTATAAATATTTCTATAGTATTTGGGGATATAACCTCAGCTTCTCAAACTAACAACACACTAGAGTTGTACTATTATATAAGAAGAATTTGACAATGATTACGTCCCATGCAAGTTTGGAACAGAATATAAATAAGAACCCAATCATTCCCTTTGAGTCAAGAAACATGTGTCTAAAGAGGAGGGATGAAAATGTGGTATGGCTGATTATATCTCAAAAAAAAAGTGGTGCACATTACTCATGAGGTCCCAACAGCTGATAGAAAACTGAAATGGCTTATATTCACTTGTAGAAGTCTGTCTGGTACAGATTTTGATGTGGTGCAATTTTCTTTTCTGAACACAAAAGGGACTAAAGGAAACATTGATTTAGAATCACCTAAGTTACATGAGGTGGGAGTGATTAATATTGTCTAAGTATTTCAAGTTGATTAAATAAACTTAATCCAGGAGTGATAAAGGAGTGACCATTTTCTGTCGCTATCTTGTCATAAAAATAAAACCCTTTCCTTCCTCAAAATCATACACCTGAGGAAAGTTGTAGAATGGATCAGGAAAAATACTATAATATCAACTAGACAAGATTGAATTTAATTTTCCAAATAAGACTTTAAATAGAAAAAAATATATATATATGTATATGTTTTTTACAAAGCAATGAAATTAAAGCTAGAAATAGATAGCCTTTGTCAGTTTATATCCAAAAATTAAATGATTAAAAAGTGAACAGAAAAAAAAGAGTAAAAATGAACTGTGAAAAAAATAAAATGAACCCCCACCAAAAAAAAAAAATGAAAGCAAACATATGAACAATGCAATACTACTGATTATTAAATATCTGAGATACACACAAACAAAGTACTAATAATACATGGAAGCTAACAGTGATTTGTATCTTCTGGTGTCAAACATCATTCACTCTGGTTCTTTAATGTTTTTTGTTTGTTTTTTATTATCAAAACAGTGAAATCCATTGAGAGTGAGAAATGAATTTTTGGTGAGGTACATAAAATTAATGAAATAGTGCAAAGAAAATGATATACAATTCTAAATATAAAAATATCCAAAATTCCTCATAAAAATAACACAAAAATGCTTTTTTTTCAAATGTGTCTGATTGCTTATTTTAAATTGTCTAAAGACTTGTCCAATCTGAATAGACTTCATTTGCAAAAAGTAGAGTCATTACATTCAACGGCAAAGTTAAATGGAGACTGTAATGCAATATCTTTTGAAAATTTGAAAAAAAATTATTTTGATAGTATTTTACATTATAGGCATTGGTACTTGAAAGAAGTTACTAATTCTCAAGTTGTATAACCTATAATTTTAA
Source organism: Acanthosepion pharaonis (assembly GCA_903632075.3). Classification (NCBI taxonomy): domain Eukaryota; kingdom Metazoa; phylum Mollusca; class Cephalopoda; order Sepiida; family Sepiidae; genus Acanthosepion; species Acanthosepion pharaonis. The sequence goes on from CAHIKZ030000158.1 coordinate 70,965, forward strand.
TGAATATTCATAAAAGAATTTAGAAAGGAATTTTTTACATCATTGTCTTAACTAAATTAGGATTATCATGTTCAGCTCTTTTTAAAATTCTCCAAAATATATTTCTTGGATGTTTTATAAAAATGATTTTAATTTGTATTTCATATATTTGCAAGTAACACATGAAATAAGGGAAGATTCAAAATGTCAAAATTCATTGGCTTTAACTTAGTGTTCTCATGCATCTTAAAAATTTGAATAAAAGATATTTTAAACAAATGTAACATCTTTGACCAAGTTCTGAAGAGTTGGCATACAATCTTAACATGGTTGCCAGATGTAATTTCTTACAAATATCTTCCACAGATTAATCAATTTTTTGTACTTTGGTTAAAAAAATGAATCAATATATTTTAATTATTTTAGAAATTATAATTAGGAAGACACAATTGAAAAGAAGTTATTTTGAGTTTTTCTTGTCAGGAAAAATTGATGTATTGATGATGGAAAGATGAAAAGAAATATAGTCTAAATGATTTATCTGGTGATAGAGCTTATAAAAGACAAATCACGGTTTCTGTACAATAAATACAATACACAATATTGGTGAATTTGAAAAAAGAAAAATGAAGATGAGGATAACACTATTTAAAAAAAAAAAAAAACCCAACAAAACCCTCAATTTTGAAAATGGCTGCAAAGGGAGATAACTAGTGAAGATGACTGATTAGAACAATGTCACACACAAAAAAAAGTATATTACAGCAGTAGCAGCAGCAGCAACAGCAGCAATGAGCAAATTCAGTGTTTTTTTTTCTGTTAAAATTGGTAGTTGAATGAGAAAATAGAAAAAAATGGGGCTGCGGAACAAGCAAAAGTTTCAAGGGTTTCACACCAGGGACAAATCATGCAAATGGCAATGTATCTCACTCAACAGTTAATAATGTTAGTACGTACCCTTAGTTCCTCATCCTAGAGGGACAAACACACAGCAAAGAAAAACAATGAGTCAAGAAAGAATACATTTAAAAATAAATTTAAAAAATATTAAATTACTGGAAAAAAAAAATAACAAAAACTGCAATAACAGAAAGTAATAAAAATACATATAAAAAGATGTAGAAAAAATTATTTCAAAGTCAATTTGATGATTAAACCCAGCTTAAACAGTTAATTAAAATTAACCACATCAACCAACTGAAAACATTAAATGGCTTTGTTATTTTATAAATATTTAAGGATGAGCTGTTCTATTAATATTATGCTCTTGAAAAAGTTTTGGAAATTTTCTCCTAACTCCTAAAACTCAAAAAATATACTACCAATAAAGCAGGAAAGTAGACATGGGTAGCAATGACTGGGATTTTTGTCATTATTATATAACAATTATATTTTTGGTAAGTTTATCAAAATAAAATCCAATTTTAATCAACAAGTCAATAAAGAGTTTTGATTTTTCAAGTGTATTTGTAATTATTTAAAACTAGATAGCTGCAGTCTATGATATCATGGGTAGGATTTATGAATACCTTAAGAACCAACGATTTTTTCTTCATTTTCATTCTCCCCATTCCCATTTATGTATGTATGCTCAAAATAGTATATTCAGAATTCTCCAGAGACTAAACAGCATCACTAGAAAGCAGGTTTTAGTCACATTAGTGTGCAGAGGATGAAATGAACACAAAGCATGAATTTCAAAAAAGGATATTTTACATAATTAATGTAATTTTGCACTTAAGTCTATAGTATTTGTTTAACATATCCAGGACCAAAATGACTAAAAATTTTTATTACTTTCCCTGTTTAGTATCAAATGACATTAATTATATATACTGTTTGAATTTTTGAAATTCGTGTTTTCATTTTGTGTTCTTTACTATTTGGTCTCTATGGTCAGTCATTTGTTTCAAATAAAAAGGACAATCTGATTTTTTAAAAAAATGATTCTTTTCTTGCATAACTGGCCCACCTCTAAACTGATATTCCATTTAATTCAAATCCACTGTACATCAAAATTTGAATTCCCTCTAATAATTACATATATAGTGACATGACACATACTTAAAATATATAGGAAGTAAGCAGATGCTAAAATGTCTGTTGTGCATTTAAAAATGGAAACAGCTATAGCAAATATGAATTTTAAAAGGTGATAATGTTTAGATTTATCTATGTTCTATAAGAAAATTTATTTAAAATATTAATTTCAAAAGCATATATAATGTACAGAGGTTAATTTTAGCTTCCTTCACAGAAAAATTTATAATAGCCTGTTGTTGAAGTATTAGCCTTGGTGCATGAAGGTGAAAGTCATTTATAAAACTATATCAGCATAAAATTTAAAATTGGAATTTTATGATTCATATACTTTTTAATTTTTTTTAGGCACTTGATCTATATAGTGTGCATTGAAAATCAGAAATAAATTATCAGTTTTTGAGAATAAATGCAATTCAGAATAGGGTTATTCCATGTATAATTAACACTTCTTATGGGGATCAGAGTATCTGTGCACAATGCCTTGGATTAAAATGTAGTATCTGTTTCATTTCTTCAGCCATGTTCTTGCTTCAGGTAGTTTATTGGCAAAACTTGAAACAAGTCTGGCCCTGAAGATTTCAACTCTACAGCAGCATCTTTTCAATGACACCAAAAGGGAAGTGTCAAAGTATATACTGATGCTTTCATGATGCTGGTTATTTCAACTGGATAACTTTTGTCCTTTACGCTGATGTATACTGTGGCACTAGCTTCTATGTGCCATGTCCCTTCAGAACATTATCAACCATGGCTCTCCATAATTTCCTGTCCCTTGTAGCTCTTAGCAAATTTTGTCATTGTGATATCTATCCTAAACCTTATTCAGCCATCAGTTTACACAAGCTTGTTATGTAGGTTATTTGATGCTTTGCTCTTGCTTTCAGTATATCCTGTAAGTATCTAATTTTCCAAGCCCTCCTTCCTCATTATGTACCCTAGAAATTTTAACTCTCTCTTTCTGATCTTAAGTATAATGTCCTTTTTGTTTCCATTTCCTCATTGTTGCTCACATATTCAGTCCATGATATCCTTCTGTTGCATCAAGTCTTTTCTTTGTGTGATGAAATTTTCCTGCATTCACTGTCATAGAGGAGGAGTGACATTATGTAACAGTACAGTACCCTTTCCTTTGTTTCTATCAGAATTTTCCTCTCTTAAAACCAATAAAGAAGTGCTGAAAAGTTATCAGCCTGAGCCTCTTCTCCAAATCTGACTAAATAACAAACTGAGAGCTATAATTATGATGATAAAGAAATTTAAAAATTATAATTATGCATATAGAAAAATTAATTCTTTAATTTTAACTTTCAGAAAAATTTTCATAATAAAGCAATTGTTTCTTCTACTTGAATAAAATATCAATACTTTTAAAAGAAAACTTAATTTACAGCTCATCCCTGTTAATTGGTTCCTTAATTTTATATTTTGTTCATTGCACTGGAGATCAATTATACTTATTCTGGGTTAATCAACATTTAAAAATGAAGCAAACCAAAAGAATACAATGGAAAATTATATGGTTTCTAATGAAGCTAAAATGTAATTTATTTCCCATGGCCAAAAGATATAATTTTTATATTTATTAAATTACAAATATTGTTTATAATTAAAAATACCTTGTGAAAGAAACACATCTTAGAATAAGTAAAGTATGCACATTTTAAATTAATCTTCAGTTAAATAAAAGAATAAAGTTTTGTGGACTTCTGTTTCCACAAATTGAACTCCAAACCTCAAATTTGGTTGGTATTCTGAATTGCAGAAAACCTCAAAAAGTTAACTTTTTGGTTTAATAAGAGTGCAGTATTTTCAACACTTTCAATATCAAAAAAGCATCTGAAAAAGAATTCAGTGAATATGCCTTGAATATCTGTCTATATTTCTGGGGTGAGATATTGTAATTATTTACATTATTTGGACTGTTTTTCCTCATCTTTATTGTCATGTTCATGACTTTTCAGACGTTGTACACTCCAGACTTCTTCAGGTGATTAGAATTTCAAAATGAACCCTTTATTTTGTCCACCAGGGGTTAAATTGTTCTAGTTCCACGTGCCATGCCTCTTCCAGATTTCTCAGTTACATGGTCCAGTGATTTGACCCAAATTTGTAGGTTCCATACCTGTCTAGGAATGTATTTGGAGAGTAACTTTCATTCAGGCAAGTTTGGTTAAATACTAAGAAAAATTCTTTTATATTTTGAATCATATTCCTAGTTTCTGGTGACAATTTTAATATAAATTGTCTAGTGTTTGTGGGCATTCAACTTTCATAAAGCATTACTTCAATAATGCTGTTACTATATATATATATATATATATATATAATGTTTTTCTATTGTCAGTTTTATCTTTTTTTCAAATATCATGTCTTCATATATCACTTTCTGCTGTCTTATTTTTGTGTTTAGGTATGAAATCTAAATCTGATAAAATTTTATTGATGTTGGGTTGTCTGTTTTTATGTTTAATGCTTCTAGTATTTGTAGTCATTTTTTACAGTTTATGTGATATCGTATTTTAATCTTATGGAAAACTTCTGTTGTATACAGAAATGATACAATGAATTTATATTGAAATATAGCTTCATGTTTACATTTCTGATCTAAAAAATAAAACCATAAAGCAATACATTTTTATATTTAAAACTTAATTATATTGTATTTAAAAAATTACTCTTAAAGTGATTATTTTTCATAAAACTCAGTTTATCTTCTTTTTTCAGACATACTTAAAATGATTATTAAAAAAAATAATGGGTTTTGAACTCACAACCTGATCATAAAACAATGTTGGTTATTTTAATAATGGCATAAATTTTTTATTGCTTGATTACAATGACAAATGCATTTGATTAAAGTGTTTTAATACATTTCTTTATATTCATTTTTCCAAATAGTACTTAAGTAACTGCAACTCTTTTGATTACTTAAATTTGCACAATTTTATTAAAAATGAAAGGAAATATCACAAACATGCTACAACATCTTACTAATATTAACTGCAAAAATTTAGTATTTGTTTGTTTTTTTCACTATTGAAGTGAAGTGTTAATGTTTGCAAAAATCAAAAATGAATAAAGTTATAATAATTTTTTCTCATTTTATAGATTATTTACACTTAAAAACTTATTGTAAAATTAACTTTGTTGCTTAAAGAATTAACCTTTATTCAAATTATTTTTTGAAGAAATATCTCTTTACCTGACATGAAAAATGTAATAATTTACAAAATAATATTTGTTATTTTGTGATTACTATTTTATGTTAATATATTTTCTTAATTGCTTTTTTTTTTTGTTATGAATTGTTTTTTAATATGTCTGTTTTTATTGCATTAATAAAAAATAGTTAATATATTCTTAATTCACAGTTGTATGCTTGTCTTAGGGTTTCAAAGAAAGATATTCATTTTTTTTTTTGTTTTTTTTTTTTTAAACGTGTGTAATGTTATGGCTTCTAGAGTCTGTATGATATTTTTACATTTCCTTTGATTAATGTTGCAAAACATTTTGGAGTAAAGTTTTTGCTATCATTAGAAACCATATAGAATAAAACAAATACCAGTAAAATCAAACTTAACAAAGAATAAACAAAAAAAATCAGGAAATAAATGATAAAAAAAAACAGAAAAAACAAATGAACAAACAAAAAATACTGAAGAGTATAATGTAAATATATACATTATTGAAAGAAATATGTCCTGAAAATTTCTAGAGAACTAATGCAAATCACATAAATTTATTGTTGAGATTTGATAGATTTGTAATTTCAAGTGTTCTTATTTTATGTAGCACATATTACAGAAGGGCATTTTTGTGGTGATAAATTTTTGAGAATTATTTCAGCACATCATATTAAATTAGAGGAACATTTTATTTTTTTAAATCAGATATAAGCAGTTTTCTTTTTTAATGCCATATCTCTTCAAGATGTAGGCAATCATGACTCTCTATAGTTGTCATGCATTCTTGGGAAAGGTAGTGGAGTAGTTTCCTGTTGCTTTCTCCTGGTTTGGAATTCAGAATTTTCTTTCTCTTAGACTTGTTGCTACTCTAGGCTATATAGATCAGCTTTTCCTGTCTTGAATCCTTAGTTTTGTGTTCTGTGGGGAGGGCAGAGATGTTGTTCAAAGGCATCAGTGTGAAAGTGAATGTAACAGATTAGCCCAGAATTTGAACTTGGCTTGCAATTTCACTTTCCATGCCAATATTCACTACACTACATGAAATGGATTTTTAAAAAAAATGTAATCTTTCCAAAGAGATATGCAGGGTGAGGAGATGAAAGTTTCTCAGTTTGACACACTTTGCAAAATCTGATGAAATAATCAAACATCAGATATTTTATTTTTCTCATGCCACAGAACTTTTTCAACACCCCCTTGTAAAACCAATAAGTTGAAAATCTTAAGAAATTAAGTGATTTTGTAAAATTCTTCTATGTGCCATGTCTCTTTAGGACATTGGCAATCCTGACTCTGCATAATTTCCTATGCTTGGTAGCTCTTAAAATTTTTTGTCTTTTTTTCTATATTTCCCAAACTCTGCATCATCATCCATTTCTTCAAGCTCACCAGGTAGGTTATGCGTTGTTTTCCTCTCAATCTCTTTTGCTTTCAATATATCTTGTGAGTATCAAATTTTCCAAAACCTCATTTCTCATTATGAGCCCTAGAAATTTCAAATATCTGTTCCTGATTTTAAGTACATGTCCTTTTTGTTTCCATTGTCTCTAAATCTTTATTGTTATTCACATAATTGGTCCATGGTATCTTCAGCATTCTTCTGTAGAACCACATTTCTGTTGTTTCAAGTTTGATTCATCTTTGAGGAAATTTTCCAGCAAGCATTTCCTGTAATGCAGGAAGACTGATATTACATAACAGTTCAGTACTCTTTTCTTTGTTTCTAACAAAAATTTCCTGTTTTTTTAATACTTTGCTTAGCTTTTGGAAGTCATCATTTGCTATTCCAATGCGCCTTCAGATTTCAGCGTCACACTTTCTGTCCTTTGTTAAAACACTCCTTAGATATTTAAATTGTTGTACTTCAGTTGATTTCAGTATCTTCAATTTATAATGTGCATGTTGGGCTGTTCCTTTTGCTAACAACCATGCATCTTCTTGCAACTGATGTTTAATCCTTTCTTCTTGCTTTCCTTCACTATGTTCTGTGGCAGCTTTTCCAATTTACAGAAGTTAACATTTTGAATTTCAATTTTTGCTTCTGTAATCTTGGAATATTTAGCATGTAATAGAGAAATTTTCTAAAGTATGCTTTATAGGTCCCAAGCCTGACCGTGGCATGGTGTGATTTGGTGGGATGCAAATTAGATGTTGTAAGACATCTTTTTCATTTGTTACTTATATATGTATACTTATAACTTTCCAAGGAAATACTTCTTTATATTCTACCTAGCAAGGATAGATGGAAATTTCTAAAATGTTTGTTGCTGAACAATATTTTATTAACTCAGTCATTTTCTAATTCTATTTTCAAGAATAATTGAAATAATAAAACTATGAACATTGTATAGTTGAGGTTTGGCAACATAGAACACACAAATTCATGTGACAGTAAGCAATGATATAATGAAAGAAAAAAAATAAAATATAAAACAGAAGTCTTATGGATTTTTTCTTTTCAAAATGGTGATACTTTTTTTTGTTAGATTCTGTGGCATTAAAGAGAAATGTAAATTGTTTCTGATGATGTGAGAATGACTAATTGAAACATTAATATAGAAATGTAGACAAAATATAAGAATGAATGCTAAAAATCAGTGTTGCAACAAAAAAAAAAAACTGAGCTTTCTTCAATCCATTTTCTCATTTTGTTTGGGATTTTGTACCATCATTTATAAATATAACGTAAATAGTCAGTTTTATACATTTTTTTTTTTTTTTTAAATGAAGAGGTCATGGTTTCTATTTAGAGAAGAACACCTCAGACATTTTACTGATTTTCATTGTGTGATTTGTTAAGACTAATTTCCCTATCATTTGTCTTTCTCCCCACCACCTTTCTTTTCTGTAATATTTTAAAAAACAACAGATACTCAAGAAAGGTGAGAGGACGGTACATAATCAAAGATGAGGAAATCAAGTCTGAACAAACTGTATACAATAATTAAAACACCTTGTCTAATTCAGATAAAAATTACTGGTTTTCTTACAATTCATCAAATATTAGATTGTGTTCTATTGATGTATGCATTCTTTGTGTCCATGACATACATTTTGCAGGCAGATGAATTGCTTATCAAGTAGGGTGTAAAATAGTGAATGAATAAATATCTAATAATTTTTAACAGAAATTTTAGGAGAAAACCAGAAACTGATTATTTCCCTTTGCTTTCAAAGTTCCATTTTGAATGTAATAGTTTCTATAAAATTTGGAAAATATTTTATCTTGATCAAGGGGTACTCTTTTGAAGTAAAAATACTTGAAAAGAATTAATCTCACAGAAGGAAAATACAACTAATGGCAAAATACTGTGAAATACTAAATAAAATTAGATGGAGAAGAATTGTTTAGGTTATATAAGCTAAAACAGATCAGCAGGAGTGAGAGAGAGAGATTTCTTGTATTTATACACATTTTTATTGATCCTGAATTTGTCATTATCACTAACGACTTAACTCTTTTGACTTAATGAATTCTTTTTCCTTTTTTTACTTTTTAAAATCATTACCTATATAATGATTTTTCTCTCATTCAAAATATGAGAAAAATCATTTTAAATCGATACATCTAACCATTTAAAATTATACAATCAAAACTTAAAAATGTTTTTTGAATTTTACCTTATCAGTATTGTTAAATTTAAATTAGAACTGAAAAAAAATTACCATCCAGTAATTTTATAAATTGATTTTTCTACATCTTTATCAGTTTTCACTATGTATGTGTTCACTAACCTTGGACTCACACTGACTGATGATTATACATATAGTTTCCTATTTAAAAATGTATCCTTCCCACTCAAAATATTTATATTTTAAACACTTTCACTGCTGCATTTTTATAGCATTGTTGCCTGGCTATGCTGGCCTATTTTGGGAAAAAATAGGAAATTGCTGGAAATAAATGACTTAAAGGCATTGATAGCAATTTTTCATTGGCACCAACATTTTGGTTTTGATTGATACTCTTCTGTACAGAATAAGCTAACCAATTCCACACAAAAACAATATAATAAAAATGCATCACAAAACAGGTCATATTGTACTGTATATCTACACTGGTTTGAAAATAGTACAACCCACTATTTAGTTTATAACACAAAAAATTGAATCAATTGCTAGGAAAATTGATTCACTTTGTCATGTCATACATTTTTTTTTCTTGTCAGAATCAATCTCACACATTTATAAATCATTCATCCATGCATTTAATATTACTGACATATATGGCTGAGAGCACCTGCTACATATTTTGATATTTTCGACAAAATTCAAGGAGTGGTTTATAATATTATCAGTCCTGACATCTCTGCTATTGTGATGTGGCTTCCCTCTGCTGTTTCTATAAATATTTTTATGGCTGTTGTTTTAATGAGCTCACCTCCTTGGTATCTTGACCACAGGAATTTAACTGTATTTTTAGATTGGCAATTAGATCCCATTGTTTTACTTTTGAAATAGCTACATGTAACCATAAGTTCTATTCTAATAGTTTTTTTTCTCACCTGTGGAACTCTCTACTGATTTCTTGCTTCCCTGTCACCTACAATCTTCAAAGATTTAAATGCAATGTCCATCACCATCTTGTGCATTCCTGAAACCTGTTATTTTATTGTCCTTTCCCTTTAAAAAGTCATCTCATTCTCTTTCATAGCCAGTAACCTTTTGCATCTTAGTAGCATTATCACCTTGCTTGGGTGAAGTGATTTAAAAAAAAAAAAAAAAAAAAAAAGGAACCAACATTTCACACTGTCTTGAAAATGTATATATATGTTAAAAGAAAGCAATACAAGTTTTGATGCAAAACAGGTCCCAGATTGTCTATGGACATATTTGTTACATCCGGGTTTTCCCTGTTAGCATCAGGACAGCTTGACTAAATACAGGCATCTCTGCAACTGGTTAAGATCTGAGTCTTTGTAAGATGCCTCATGCTAATAAAAGCAACAGGAAAAATAGCAGTCAGTAACACACATTGTCTTGTAAAGTCGGTCCCATGGGTATTTTGTTTCTAAAGTTGCTGTAGCTTCGGAGGCAGTGTTATTTTTATTACCTCCCATCTCTTTCCTCTCTCTGCCTATTAACCTATAATTGTTGGGAGATTAATCAGTTAGGTGTTTCTCCCCAATCTCAACACAATTCTTTGCTTACATTACAACAACTTCTAACAACAGTAAGATTAACAGATGTTCGTTTTTATTCCAAACAATTAATCTCTTACTTTTATTCTGCTTATATAACGGATTACAAAATAAGAAATAAGTAAAATACAAGAAAAGAAAGTAACAATAATTCCCTGAATCAAATACTGATTCTAGCATCTTTAATATATAGAAGAATAACTGAAAAGTTATTGTTTTTTTACTTAGTTACCTTTTTTTTTTAAAGTTAAAAAATATCCTTGTCTTTTTGTATATAATGTTCTAATTTTTCTGAAATTGATTATATGAATAAGTTTAAATTATTTTTATTTTATTTATTAATATTTAATAATTACTTTTTCAAATTCAACATATTCCAAATACTTTCATCCAATAATTTTTAAAATATATACTGAAAAACTTTAAAATTAACTCCAAATGGTGAGTCGAAACTAAAATCTCTCTCTCTCTCTCTCTCATTGCTACAGAGCAAGAAGTATTTTAATCTGTGTTGTTCTTGAATATCTTAGAAAACTTAGAAAAAGCTATATAAAATAATAATTTTGAACATCAAATTTATTTTTGATGTTATGAAACGTCAATGGAATCTCCATGAAGAGAAGCAATATAAAAAGTAGAGGTTAATAAATAAGATATTAGCCAGAATCAAAAGAAAAATTATGTGTGTGTAAAAGATATATATATATATATATATATATATATATATATATATATATATATATATAGTGTGAAAAAAAAAAAAGACAAATCCCTGCAATTTTCAAACAATCAGCACGAATGATACACAGCTGTAGAAGACATGCCAAGTGCAGGAAACATACAAGAAGGAAAAAAAAGCTTCCAGAGATTTTGTAGTTGCAATTCATATTGCATCCTTAAACTTACCCGAAATTTCTTTGGGTCATCAAGAGTGAAGAAATCACCCCCGAGCTCTACAGCTTCCTCTAAACTTTGGAGAAACTGTTCCTGGAACTGGACTATCTCTTGGATGTTACCAAACAACTGCATTATCTCATCCGATGTCAAGAGTGTCTCCGCCTTCAGGGGATTTAAATATCGTTCGATTAGGACATTGAGATCCTAAAAAAGAAAACAAAAGCAATAAAATATTTAAAAATGTTTAAATTACTGCTTCTTAACTGATAGGGATATTTGTGGAGAATTTTAGTTACCCATAAAATATTTATGACATATTTTATTTAATTCATCATAACCATATTCAAAGTAATACAAAAAAGAAACCTGAAATATGAAGCAAAGACAAAAAAATAAAATAAAATATAGCCTTAGAAGCCATGTTTTAACGCCAGTTTACTTCAATATGTTTCAGTGTTGTTGTGAGATGTAATTCGGAAGAAAGCAAGTCACCAAAATTTAGTCCTACCTTGGCACTTGGTCAAGAGTGGTGCAATGTATGACGACTTGGAAGTCTGTTATATTTGTTTACATGTAAATACCCACGGGAAAAGTATGAATCCACCTCTTCCCCCCACTATGGGTTAATTAGTAGGGCTTGTATCAGTAAATCATTATCTCAAAATAATTCTTATAATTTAAAATATTTTCTGGCTTTAAATAACCAGCAAAAAGCTAAGCCGCAATAACAAACCAATCAAACAAAAAATAGATCAATGTTAATCTTTTAAAAAGTGAGGTATGATATTTTATGCCTGAATTATATTTATTTCATATGCCAAAATTATAAAGTTGTAAGTAGAAGCTGTTGATAGTATAACAGTTATCAGTGGCAGAAAACAAAATCTGTGAGCCAAGTTCAAATCATAGTTGATACTGTTTCATTCACTTTGCACTAAAGCATGAATCCCACTCCCTCCGGCTATGGGTTAAATAACAGGGATGACTGACTTTCTTTCATCTAGAAGGAGGAAAACTTTGAATTCAAAACCGGCTTTAAGAGGGATGTGCTATCTTGCCTGAGCCACACCACTGCTGCAGTACATATGGTGCTCCTATGACCCTAATGGGTTACAGAAATTGTGATGATACTTGATAAAAAATTAAAGTAATTTACCAACCAACTGAAAGGAAATGCTACATTAATAAAACAAAAACAGAATACCAGTCTAAATAAAATCATAGATGCCAATGTAATGACCTCTAATTTTAATTAAATTTATGAAAGTTATAAACAATGAAAACTTTGTTATATGACCAAATTTTCATATCAGATAAAATCTTATCGTAAAGGATATGATTATGAATTATAGAAATGATGGGTTTGAATTTTGAATTCTTAGCAAAAGAAATTATACAATCCCCTTTGATGTTAGATTATGTGTTTTTTTATTTATTTAAAGAAACAAAATGTTAAGGATTAAAACCACTTCAGCATCTTAAGATATCAGCACAATGAATAATACTGTTTTATTTGATGTCAATGTTTCAAACTTTAATGTAAAACAATTATTATAGAAACCTTTTTCTTTTCCAAAAGTATAAACAATTTCTCTCAGGAAAATTTTGCTCTTTCTGTTGACCATTTTTCAAGCAGGAATCATAAACTCAGGAGAACTGAATAAAAGTTCTTAAATTTTTGTATAAAATTAATTTTGTAGATTATGTAAGCAATGAGGAAGTTTTAAGGAAAATGGAATCGGAAAGGACACTTGAAATCAAAAAGAAACAGTTGAAATCTCTAGGACACATAATTAGGAAAGAAGAGCTAGAAAATTTAACACTCTCATCACACACTGAAATTAAGAGGGACAAAGAGGAAAGGTTGTGTAAATGGATTGCGAAATATGGAATAGGAAGGATAGTAAAAAGAAAAAAAAAATTCTAAGAGTTGCAGAGGACATGAACAGACATAATACATTAAAGGAATTCTTTTAGGTACAGTTTACAAAGTTCTAACCATATCAAGTTTCTCAGGTCTGGAATTGTCACCGAGAAAACAGGTTATTGGAAAAAAGTATTTTCTTAAAAAAATTACTTTATTCTATAAGGGTAACCTGAATTTGAAATTGTTATAATGAATGCCAACTGCCTTTGCTGTGATTTGAACTTTGTACTGTAATTAACTGTGCCTCTCCTTCAACTCAGTAGATTCCAATAAACAGCAGGAGGCTTGTCAAACCTGTTAGCTCATTGGACGCCCCGATCTATTGCCCTATCGGAGTGATTGGTTGTTGAATCCAACTCTATGTATATTGGCTGTTCATCGCCTCAAAAAAGGTCTCTACCGAGGTCTAACCAGACAATGTCCATCCTTGTATTCCCCTTCGGTTGTATGATTCTGACTGCTGACTCACCAGCCGGTGCCGTGGAAATGAACTCAACCATTTAGCTCAATATAATCCTTGGGAAATATCTAATTGTGAGCTTGTTAGTTGCTAGCCATGGCTCAAATGGTGATATGGATGACAGGGAAGGAGGAAATCTTGTGATGTGAACACTATTCTCATCACGATCTGGTCAGATTCTTTGAGCATCAGCTCAGGATGTAGCTCAGATCTGATAGAAAACGTTTGGTATTGACAGATTTTAGTGAAAGGTGGGTGACTGCAGTGAGCCTTGTTCGCATGAATGGGGCTAGCCTTGATTTTCTTTTTTGTCTCCGTAAGTCACATTGGGGTGGTTTCCTGTGGAGCACTCCCTTGGTTAGGATAAACTCTTCTTGTGTACCTAGTTAATGTGAGTATGTGTTGTTCCTGGCCTGTTCCCAGCTTCTTCTTTGGTTATGATCCAAGCCGAGATTCCCAATCACCCTAGTTTGTTTTTTGGCCTCTTTTTTTTTCATTTTGACTGGGTCAGTTATTTTTTTTCCCATGTCCATATTTATTTTATCTTTCCCTCCCCCTTAGTAAGAGAGCCTCTTGATTTTGTTTGAAGACAGAATACAGCGGTCTCTCTCTCTCATTTCTTTTGAGGGTTGGACAGGTCTTACCAACATCAATTATTTTTAAGTTTGTGCGTTTTGTTATATTTTAGTTTGGTTTCAGGTTCATCCCCTCCCACCTCATTGCTTATCACCAATATATTTTTATATATGAGTTTATATTGTTATGTTATGGGGATGTTTTTGAAGGTTTCCCTTTGTGTATGTGGTATTGTGGTATATGTAGGAGTGAATGATGACTGACAAGTTTTTGTAGTGGTTTTGTAAATTGTAACAAATGAATGGGTTATGAATCGGATTAGCTAGGTGTAAGATAATGTTGACCAGCCTCAACCCATTGCCCCTTTTAACGCCCAACTTAATTTTCATCCAAGATCCACGGCAATTCCAGGTCTTCCTGTCCATTCAACAATCCCACCATTTGACACAGCACAAAGAGTTCCATTTGCATCCCGACATTGTGCCACAATTGCTGTATGTTTATGCAATAAATCTCAAGCTTGTTAGCTGCCTGGGCAAACTTTGTTAGTTGTAACTAATCTGTTCCAGTTAGACTCATCTTACAGAAATTACTATAAAAATCAAGAAGTTCTCTCCAATTTGGTAGAAATCCAAGAAAATGACATGATGTTTACAGTACTGTAACTACAGAACAATTACTATGTCTGAAAGCATTAACATGACAATTTTCATTTTTACAATGTTTACAGAAATCAAAACAGGTAAAATTGATCTATGAATATTTGTTATAGTTTTGGGGTGAAATGATTTAAAAAAAAAAAAAAAAGCACTTTGTCTCACTGACTGTAAATCTCTTTTTGAGTTGCCAGTAAATTTTTAAAAAAACTATCAGAGAAATGTTCCCAGATTGAAATCTTTAGAATTGAAAAGTTAATTAACATTGGACAAATTACTTTCAGTGAAATTAAACCATGAGAGAATTAGCACACTGCCGTACTAACAGCAAAGTATCACCTTTTGAGAGTAAGAAATCTGCTCCAACAATGCTTATTACATGAATGAACAAAAACCAACAATCTGAACATTAAGAATTATAATCCAATAATTGCTTGTTCCAACTCATTTGCTTAACTACTTAAAGATTTCATACACTATATTCTTGACTTTCTAAACTATGATCTGCTACCAGTGTTTACTTCACAAACACAAGTTTACCAGACAACTCCATGAGAATTTGGATTTATCTATGTTCCCTCTTAAACAAGATATGGCACAAGGCTGAATTTAAAGTATACATGAGACAAGAGTCCAAAAATAACCCAGCCAACTTTGTACTTTTGGGATACCTCATCAACCAGTCCTCTCCCAAAGAGAATGTACTACCTAGGAAGACAGGGATCCCCTGGAATGGACTTAATTAATTTCAAGTCTTCCTGAAGCCCAACTTGGACACTCACAGTAGTCCAAGTACACAGTATTTTTATCTAGATGCAATCTCTAGGAAGGTTGCCATTCAAGGCTTGAGACCTCATTCTAACCTGAAATGAATATATGTTGACCATTAACTCCTATAAGAAACTCCTCTGCCCTTTGACGGGCCTTGTTTTTTTGTGATATACCCACTTCCTCACCAACAGTAAAGGTAGTTGGGGGAGCTGGTTTAGATGCCAACCACCCATTCGTATGGCAGGTTGTAATGAGGTATATATTACCAGTAGCTGGTCTACTAGCAACCTGTAACCAAGTACAACCTGCCAAAACTAATTTGATCTAAGTTTCATTTACAGTAGTAAAAAGTACAATAGACCTGAATATGCAAAGATGGATATATGCTTGGTATCCCATATATTCATTTAAGTATAAAACAGACTATCACTGCTAGGTGTTGACTACAGTGTCCATTTTTATATTTATACACACTCTATCCCTATAATAACTCTAACCCATAAATAAAGCATAACTTAAAACTAATATATATATATATATATATATATATATATATATATATATATATATATATATATATATACACAGGGTGCGATGGATAAATTGTCATCTAAATTACACAAAAATGAAAATAAGACTTACACCTCATTTTAACCAAATTACACAAAAATATCTTGAAATACTAAAGAGGAAATGTATTCAATAAAATCACCATTGGCTTCCAGATAACTGCAGAATCTTCTGCATCTCTTCTGGACAGTCTCCTTATTTAAGTTGGTGACTGCTGCCTTAATCTTTGACTTTGGATCATTTTTGGTGTTATAAAGAGTTTCTTGGTCTCTTACTCAACTGCACCCCACACATAATAATCATGCAGGTTGCAGTTTGGAAAGTTAGGTAGCCAGATGTAAGTTGTGATGTGGTCGTAGAAACTATCTAACAGCCATGACTGGGTTTTCCTGCTTGTGCGACATGGTGTAGAGTCCTGTTGCCAGAAATAGGGTCTTCCAGCTGCCACCTTCTTGACCCAAGGCAGCACTACCTCCTCAATCACTTGATGTAGGCCTCAGTGTTGAGTTTGAGGTCTTCACCAACAAATTCAGGAGTTCTTTTCTTATCAAAATAATCAGAGTGAGTTTTTCAAACTGTCGTACCTTCGTAATCACCATTAGACTCACCCCACTCTTTCTGAATCCTCTGTACTGTCCTCAGATTGACACCCAAAGACTCTGAAATGCCAAACAGTGCAGTATGCCATTTCCAAATTCCTGGTAGAGTGAATTGCATCATGGTGCTTTTTTTTCTCACAAATGGTATCCAATTGACCCTACTATACTGTGCAGTTGACAAAATCAAAAACAAACAACACACATATGTGAAATTAAAAATATAAAATAGCGACAATTTACACATCGCACTATATAAGAGAGAGAGAGAGAGAGAGAGAAAACTGGTTGACTATGGTATTTCCGGACAATAATACTTTCAAGGCTAGCAGTCTTTGTAATTAAAATGCTCAATATCAAGAGATCATTAATAGTTACTAAATGAAATTAAATGTTTACTTATCTGTCCCTATTAGTTTCTCATGGAAATTGTATCTATCAACCAGAGGCTTGACATTTTACTATAAAGTCCCCTGAGGAGCGATTGCAATTTCCGTTAAATTGAGAGTATGGAGAAGTAAGTAAATAGATTTGGATTTGTAATTTAATGTTCAATATAGTTACTGATTTCACAAATGAACATCAAAGATATTTTGTCTTTTTTTACCTTCACGTAGGCACGCTCTGTTTCCAAGAGTTCCATGATGACCTTCCTTAACTTCTGTGCTTCAGACAATGGCCTGGAAGGCGCATCTCCAAACTGGTAAGGTTCATTGGGATTTTGGCACATTGCTGTCACTTGCTCAGTATTCTACAAGACAAACAAAAGTTCAAATGAAGATTTTTATGTTGAGCATTAAATTGCAGGAACCATTATCAAACTTAATTATTTGTAATGATTATTTCTACTTTAATTATTTCTTGGTTTGTAAGTGGATCAGTTTAGATTTTACACAAGTTCTTTGTGACTGAAAGCTAGTTTTGTCTTTCCAAAAATGACTAAAATCATTGCACTGTTGTTTCCTTAAACCTTGCTGATTATATCATCAGAAAGTAGTAAAATAAGCTATAGTTGTAAAATCACTCTAAGAGAAAATTTATTATGTATTTGGAATCATTAAAAAAATTCTTTTGGTACATATATTTATGAGCAATTAGCTTTGAATTTATGTGATAGTGACATCAATATAAACAGCAACATTTCATTTATTTTATACAAAACTTTGTACATCTTTTGATTGAATAAGTTGTTTCTGCTGCTTGAGTGTAAATGACATCCTTTAAAAAGGACAGAAAATAAAATATGTATTCCTACCTTTAAGAGCACATCAATCTCCTTTGGTGATAGCTTTGGTGGCAGAGGTGATTTTCGTGGCGACAAAGTGCCTTGTCTTGAGTCCCGACCTGAGAAGAGAAAATATAAGTCACTTGTCATTTCAACTGCTACTTTAACTTAAACTGGCCATAGAAATACAAAAACTTTGTTTCATAATGGCATGTTTGTTGGTTGTGCACTCAAGTGAATCAGACTTTTAAAAAAAGAAAAACAAAACTATGTCAGTTCATTCTTCTCTTTATTGGCTAACTTTTCTTTCCTCATTATTACTAGTTTCTTTTGCCAGGTAAAAAGAGACCACAACATAAATTCACTTGTAAGATATAGTCAAGGAAAAGCATAAACCATTTTTTATTTCCTCTCTGAACAAGAATAGAGGTAAATGATTGATAATATTTTGACAAGTTTAATCATATGAGTAGTGCATTGACAGTAGCTCTATTCTAATAGTATCTGTTAAAAATAACTGGTTTATTTATATATGTCACTTTTGGCTCAGATGAAAATATCTGTACACTCTGCTTAAAATCAGTGTAGCATTTTCATCTAGGACCAGTATAATCTGTGTGTTTTGTGAAGTATTACACACACGCAATATAGGCATCAAATGACTATCTGTTAATTCCCACATAATTATGGATTTGGGAAATGCAAGGTAGAATAGCAAAGGAGAAAGGTGTTAAAAAGGAAAGGTAGAGGGTAAATAGAATGTGAGAAAGAAAACAAAAGAAAAGGTGGAGATGAAAGAACAGACAGGTTTGCCATCTTGGGTTGTATAACTCTTTTATTATTTTGATCTTTTAAAGTGGATCAAGCTTTATTCTTATTTTTATTTTTTTCGCAAGATGCACAACTTAGTAATTTCCAAAGAAAATATATACTGATATATTAATATATAGATAAGCTGTAGTATATATTTTAGTTTTGACTGCTAGGATATTTTGAAGCTGCCATGGCAAAGCCAAAACAGTTCTTTTTGTCAAAAGAGTTTTTATCAGTATTTATTTCAAATAGAGAAATTTTTCTACAATTCTGTTTTAAAAAGTTATATTTTGATGTTTATCTATAATATTGATTATAGCAATAGTTAACAGATAAATAAAAGTTCAAATGACTTATCTTCTATAATATAGCTCAATAATATAAAACAGAGCAACAGTAGTTAACAAATGTTTAATAAATAAAAGCTAAATCATTTGAACTTTTATTTATCTACTGTTGGTCTATTTTTTTTAATATTGAGTACCGAAAGAGAAGTCATCAGAACCTTTATTTATATAATATTTATTCTATGCACAAATAAAAAGAAAACATATTTTTTTCTGATAAAGAAAAATTCCAAAATAACTTTATTGATATCAACTGCCTATGGTGAAGATATTTCTTGAGAAGCTTTTCTCCTTGCCACTGTCATTAAAAAACATCAAATATTTGGAGTGTTTCTGGGGAAACCATACAAATAGTAAATTTCTCAACCAGTAACCTTTTGTCTGATGTTTTCATTACACTTATTTTTTCTGTACACAAGTAAGTAAATATAAAACAGTACTGATTTTCCGAGAACTTAAAACGATTACTTGATTACTTATTTTAGTTTTATTGCCATGTGCTGCAAACAATAGTCAGTACATTGTTTAAACAAATTAGCTGTGAATAATGAATAATGCCTGAATTTCTGTTATGAAGATAATGGCCTAGTGGATAAAAGAATTAGTCTGTGAATTTGGTGACTGGGTCGGGTAATGTGTGCTTGCACTCAGTTGAAATGGGCAAGCAATAACTGAACAATATTAAACAAGAACTAGATTCTATCCATAGACATGAGCAGTGGAATGAGAATAGTGTACTCTCATAGATTAAATAAAGAGTTCCATTCAGAATTTCCTGTATGTTGCCCAGATTGATATAAAGGAAGGTTGGGCGGGGGAACAATGGATGAAATGTTTTGATGATAACAACAAAGATGACAACATAGTGTAAATAATGAACAATGTGTTTTTTATAGGCATCAGTCACTTATATTATTGCCAACTAAGATTGTTTTTACTTTTACATGAGTAGCAAAATGATTATTCCATGTGATTGTAGTTAATAAAAAAAAATGCACTGTACAATTTGTTGCAATATAAAACTCTTTAAAGACCAACTTACTCAGAAAGCTTTTCATAATTACACATTAATGCAATTTCTGCCTTGTCTTTTCAATATTATAACTGAACAACTCGACACTGCTAAAACATTTTTCCATAAGCAAACACATTAATGTTAATAGCAATGAATTTTAATATCAAATGCATAGTTTTATAAGTGGTTTCTAAGAGATAATTTAATTTTCATAGAGTTCGGGCAGGACAGGCTTAATTAAATCTCCTACTGCATTTGATTATAATAATTATTTTCACTACAAAGTTACTTCAGATATACTGTAACTTATATGCAAGATAATCATCTTGTTTACAATTTTCAAATTAATTTGTTGAAGTTAATTAAAGTTGATTAGTATCACACCTTGTTTTCTTCTTGTCTTCAGTAATATTAGAGTAGAATTATATATCACATAAATATGCCTTCATTTAATGATAAATTGATAGCAGAATTACTTGCTTCAAAGATTAGCATATTTTCTTGTATATAATACAACTCAGTGTTTCTGAAGCCAAAAACAAGGAATAAATTACATCCTTGTGTATAATACAACCCCATAGTACAACTATCCCTATCTAAATTTTTTTCAAAGTTGTACCATATTATCTATTAAAATCTCAATGTTATACATATATATCACTAAAATATTTAATTTTTCTTGATATTAAAGAATAGAAGAGAATTACAAAATTCTATTTAGATAATTGAGTTTACTCACCAGGTGAACCAACAGGCAAATCTGCAAAAGCTTTGTCTCTTGGTTGAGGAGGTGTTCCCATTGTGTTCTGAATAATGCTATCATTGCTGTCAACTGACGGCCCTCCGGCGTTGACCACTGCTGGCACTTGGACACGGCATGTCTGAACTGTCATGCACAATGAATGTGATTCATGGAGCAAAGTTTCAATAAATACCATATCCAATTCTGATACTATCTTACCATTTATAATGAGAATTTCATCACCTGGGATAAGACCTGTGTGTGGGGAAAGAACAAATGAAATAACTTATTTGCTATAACTTTGAGAAAAGACATCAAGATTTCTTTGGAAAATTCTTTGTGTTTGAGATGCTCTGACTGATCTGGGTGTATCTCTTTGGGTGTATAAGTTGTGTTAAAAGATAGTCCCCATCCTTCATTTTTTTTTTTTAAATCTCAAAGAGGAATGGTACCAGAAATTTTATAGATTATACATATGAATAAGGTTAGAAAATGAATTCTTTGGAATGTCATGTTAGCAACATAAAGGAGGAGTTTAACTTTCCAATGAAATCTTAGGAAGATGATTATAACCATACAACAAAAATTGCCGCAAAAGTTAGAAGGAAAAGTAAAGAAAGAAGTCAACATATTTGTTCCTAAAATGAACTGATTATCATTCTTAAAGATCATTTTATTTAACAAAAACACTATATGCACCTGATGAGGTCTGGAGTGCACAATAGTCAAAACGATGTGATAACAATAAAAATGAAGCCAATAGTCCAAATGCAAATAGTGTAAATAAGACAAAAAGAATACTACTTTTTGCTATTGTTCACCTGATACAAGTCTCGAGAGTAATTCAAAGTAGAGGGTTATTGAAATAATAAGGGCTTATAAAGAGGGAGTAAGAAGTGCATATTATAAGGATATGTAAGATGGATAACAGTTGACCTTTAAAATGGTAGTGATTGAGGGAGCATCCTCTAAGGAGCCTGTTTCACAATGTAGCAGTTCTGGGTAAGAAGTTGTCTGAGTGGAATTTCTTTCAGACCAATGGATGAGGATGAGTTTGCTCTGTATATGTGGTATGGTGGGTTTTACGAGAATATTACAATCAACCAAGCATGTCTAGCATCTTTAGCAATAGATTGGATATATGAGTTCCACTTGAGGTTTGGGGAGAGCTTGAGTCCAAAAACATGTTCAAGACAAGATATAGTTTAAGATATGCTATATTTATGGGTAAAAGTGCTCAATATCAGGGATAAAGTTGTTGTAAATATAAAAGTCAACACTAAGCACATGACGATTTCATTCAAGCCTGAAACAGACTATCGCCACTCTGTGTTGATCTCAGTGTCCACTTATATATTGCAGGGGTACAAAATATTATGAGAGTGAAAAAACCCCAATAAAACCCATTTTAACATGTCCATTTTTACTGCTCTCATATATATATATATATATATATATATATATATATATATATATATATATATATATATATATATTGCAGATTTTACTTTTTGAAAGAACTACTTTCAAGATTCAGAAACCTATTCCTGAAAATATTCTGCATTAAAAGAGATGAATCATGGCATTCCCTAATGTCTGCAGTAATTACTAGTGTCATCCAGTATATGATATGTAGGTTTCTTTAAATATCAAAATTAAATAATGTCACACTTTCATTTTAATCTAAAAGTTATAGAATTATAAATATTGTAGTGTTGTAAAAGTATTTAAGGAAAAATAAAAAAAATGAACTGTGAGAAATATGGTGTAAAGAAATTCATAACTCTTAAGAATTGAACTAGCTTCAATTATGTAATATCACTGACATAAAGCACAAAGTTTAAGATCATAAAAAATTACTGAAAAGTTTTGTAAATAACTGAATATAATAGCAAAATTTATTTTACCTTTTCTATGTGCCAAACCTCCTGGTTTAATTTCACTAACATACACTTGTAGTTCATCATCCCGTTCATAGTGATCTGCAATTTCTGCCTCCACTCGAAAACCAAACTCTGGGTCAGCCACCGATTTTGTCAGTTCGATATGAAACAAGCTCTTTTGACAAACCTCTATGGCTTCATATTTCTGAAAAATACAAAAATCATGCCGGGCATTCAGTTAGCTTTATTTTGTTTGCTATTATATGCAGTTTTGTGAAGTAGTTTGTAATCAATAATACACTGTTAGATTTTTATTAGGCAAATGTTTTTACAATAAAGTTGTTATAATCCAACTGATGTTGGTGAAATTTTCAGGATATATTTATAATTGCAATAAATATATTTGTTTTAGTTACAGTTTTAAAAATATTAAACTTGTTTGTATAATAAGCAATCAAAGAAATCCTTAAATACAACAATTTTTTATTCATAAATAAATCCCAAATATATTTTGGCCACAGAAACAAATATTTAAATAAAACAGTCTTCCATATATGTGAATTTATTTTATGTTAATATGAACTCTTTCATCAATCTTTCAAGCACTGATTCTGTTAACATTTCTACTCTTGACTTTAAAATTACATGGAACAAGTTTCAGATTCATGTTCGATAATTTGCATACAGAGTTCCATTCTCATATATATTGCTTTTAATAATGGACTTCTAGTTTTCTATGAGATTAATATTTGGAAAAGCTTGGGATGATTCCATTAATCTGGTGTCTGTGAGACTGTTTTGCACAATAATAAGCTTTGCAGAACATGGAGGAGTATTATCTTGCAAGAATATATTCTTGGGCTTAAGGTATATGATCTGTACTTGAAACATGCTTTGTACAAGAACTCAGAATTGACACCATTATCAACTTTTAAAAGGACATATAATTTTACTACCTGAAATACTATTCTAAAATATTACTCCACCTCCCCAATATTGTCTTTGTTATGTTGACTATTTTCATGAAGGACCAATCTTCTAGCTTTTTACCATCAGGTCCATCCAATGTAGCTCTACATTCACCAGTAAAAATTACTGTTTAGAAATTTATCTTCATGTATTTGTTTGCTCAATTTAAACATTCTCTTTGTGACGTTTACTTAAACATGGTACTGTGGTTGCTTTTATGTCTTTAGCTAATAATTTTAATATTTTGCATCTTATCTCTGTTCACATTTGCAATATCAGCTTCATCAAATATTTTTGCTGACCACTTTCCCTATTAACCTCTTGATATTTCTCAAATCTTTCTAAAAAAAATTTTTCATGACATTCTTACAGCTATGTTTTTCTTGTTATTTTTGTGGCCAATGCCTTTAATTTCTTTTTTGATTGTTGATTTCCTTTGTTCCCATCACTTGATAAATTTACAATATCTTGTTTCTCTTTTGATATTATTTGTTTCTCACAGCCTACATATCTGAAATTAATAACTAAATATCAATAACTACACTAATACATATATTTATTTACAATATGAACAATCTTCAAATTGTGTAAAATTTCATACTATCAAATATTTATAAAAAAAAAAGATATAAACCAAGCTTCATGTAGTATATTTATCATATAAGTATTGATCCTGAACATTTTACCAATATCAGTTGGTTAATACAAATTTTATCATGAAAATATTGACTGTATAATAAGATCTGGCATAAGGTAGGAACTAAAAAGACTTTATAAATAAACATAAAAGATTAATCAATTACAGAACTGTTACTCTAATTTTGAATTCATTTTCATATCATGCTGAGTTTGTAGCTATAAAAGTATAATTATTGTGCAACAAACTGAATTAAAAAAATAAAGTTTGAGACGTGTTGCAACAAACAACTTTTCCGGATTCAATTTGTTCATGTTTTCAATAATTGGTTAAAGAGATAAATGAAGTTAGAAAAAATATATCACTTTTGCGTATTCATTTTATAAGTAAATGATTATAAGTAATAGACATATTTATAAAGTTAATTGTCTCTTCAAATTAGAAAATGCATTATTATGATTTTCAAATCATAATAATTTTACTGTATAGCTGGCCATTCGTGTTCAAGGATACCCGTTTACTAGGGCAGCTAGCCAATCCTTATTGCAGACGCTTGCTCAGGCACATTTTGTGTTTGTTCAACACATACACAGCCCACCTGTGGTTTATACTGCAACTATGCTGAGCAGACCTTAGTTATAATTTCTGGGAAAGAATGTGTTATCTAGCATGATCAACAATTTGAACAAGGCCAGCATGCTCAATCCCTTGGTCATGATGACTTGTGACTTTGTGCTAGCACAGCTATCGACAACACCCAAGGGTTCTGTCTACCCAATTTAATTCACATGGTATGGTTTTCAGGCAGTTTCAAAAAGGTGCCACACACTGGGATCGACCCCTCCAGTTCAATAAAATCAGGAAGTCCACTTCTTGACAAATCAACCATGGTGAGTTTCAAACCCGGGTCTCATGGTAAGAATGCAAACATTCTAACCACTCAGCCACATGCCCATAATTTTACTGTTCTGCTATTGGAAGTGATTAAAATTTTTTTCAAATTCTTTTTCAAATTAAAAAATTTCAGATAAGTCTTTGTGTTAGAAATTTTGCAACATGGATTTCTGATATCCATTTTTATGAACAATTATTTGATAATTACTAATTCTTCATCTGACTAAGCTTATGTTTACTTTGATACAACAACAATTATGTTTACTTTGATACAACAACAATTATGTTTACTTTGATGTAACTACACGTTCACACAAGTGAGAGATATCGGGAATTTTAAATTTAAAAATAATGTTTTTTTTTTATGTAAATGTTACTCTAATTAAAAGAGAAAACAATTTACTAAGACAAAAATGTTTAGAAAGTGCTTTAATCACTAGATCATCCACAGTAAATTTGCATCCAGGTTTCATCTTCTATTATCATAACATGGGACATCTAATAACAAAAGTGATGGAAACATAAAGAAAAAGAATCTAAATAAAGTCAGCTAGATTATATACCCTAAACTCATATTCTTGTCCATGTGTAGTTGCATCAACATAAATATAAACTTAGTCTGATGAAATCCCAAAGGATGAAATGCATCACAAGAAAATTTTTTTCCACTTTGTCATACTTCTTTCCCCACTTGATATATAAAAAACTTACATATCATAATTTCATAATTGCTAATAAAAATATTATAAAGCAAACAAATTCAGCAGCATCTCAGTATCCATTATCTATAGCAGATGAGTATGAAATGTGGGTGGTGAAATCCATGGGTAATAGCAAACTATATATAATCATCATGTAACCCATTAGTCATAAGGACACTATATGTACTTCAGCCATAGAAACAGTGGTGTGTCTAGAGCAAGATCACATGACAGTTCCTCCATCTTTGGGTTGATACATAAAAGAAGTATGTCTAAAAAGTTCCATTGGGAAATTGACACCTTATTTTGAAAATGTAATTAAAATGTTAATGCTTTCAAACACAACATGTTGCTATCAATTGGAATATGTTTCCTGTAAGCTTACTATCAGAAGACTTGGGTGAGAGTGTGTGTGTGTGGGGGGGGTTACAGTAAGCTCAGTTAATAAAGTAGACATCTGATGACTCAAACTTTGATAGCTTACAGGATATTTAAACTTGTCATTCTCTTTGGCTTATATTTTATCCCTTTAAAATATATATGTAGTTTTAGTTTAATAAAAATTTTGAAGAATAAAGTTTTGTTGATTGGGCCAGTCTTGTATAAGCAAATCTTCAGTTGGCATTTCTGTGGATAGTAAAGTCCTATAAGTATAATCCTGTATGACTTATAAGTTGTATGTTATTTTTTATATCATTTTCATAGAGTTAGAGTTTTACTTTTTTTTTAAATTATAAGTGATAAATATATAAATGTCTGTGTGTGTATATATCATCTTTAATAGATGGTCTTTTAATAAATATTTTTGGGTAAAATTGTTTATTATAAAAGAAAAAATTATAAAATTTATAACTGTTATTAAAAGATCATAAAACTTAAAAAAAAAAAATCATAATCATAAATCTGAAATATCTCCCTCATAATGATAAGACATTAGTGGCAATAATGTCTACATCTAGCTAATGTCTTACCATTATATGGAAGGTATTTGTGCTGCACCCTGTATGAACAGTATACAATAAAATTTCAGTTTTTCTATTTAAATTTTCTGATGAGTCATAATTCATAATGGCTGAATAAGTGTCTTGTGAGTTTCATGACTATAAAATACCAGTGGAAATTTACCTATTGCATCATTAAATATTTGAGCTTAACAACTTTACAAAATATTTTAATGATAAGTATGAATCTAGGCTATTATTTAAAGTAAGAGGGTAAAAATTAAAACATTCAAAATTGACATGGTTTTCCATTTCATTAAAGCAGATGTTAAAAACATGAGAGCATTATGAAATCATCTTTCTTTCTTTATTATGTATGCTTTCTTTTCTTACTAGAACCAAACAGCATCTTTGATATATATTTTTCTTCTGTCTTTCCTTGCAATCAAAATGGAGTGATCCATTATTTATCTGAGGCAATGGCAGGACATATATGCTAGTTAACTTGGAGGAATTATGTCATGCTATAAAAGTTTAGCAATATAATCTTCATTTCTTTTGAAGTGAACAAAATGTCTTTTTATATGGACTTTATAATAAAGAGTACAAGAAAATAAAGACTAATTTCCAACATTGATTGCTGACAGTTTGTCCTCATCAATTGGTAATTGCTAATATATAAATCATAAACTTTCAAACAGCCAACCTCAGAATATTTTTCAACAAGCAAATATTTTCAGTTTTCTTCCTATTGAGAAATGGCTGATCAGATAAATTCTTTGCTGAATTTTCTTTGCCAAATTTTTTGACTAAATGATTATCAATGATTTGTTGTTTTACAGAAGAGAACAAAATTCAGACTGGTCAGAGAAGAGCTACTTAGCAAACATGATTGATCATCAACCCATACAAAAGTGTTTCTTAGAGATGCTTGACACATCATGACTAATATATTTGAGAAGTAATTTTCATTTCTCAGGTAAAATGATAAATAACAACCAATGTACAGCTAAATACAATTATTTTTTTATCAATGCTACATTTATCACTAATACAAATTACAGCTGTTGGCATTGAATACCTTTCTTTTTCTCTCCAAATAGTGTATATTCCAAAATAAGTTGTTAATGTTGCTTTCTGGCACAAGGAGATTTTGTTACACTAATCTACTGAGTGGAGAAGAATATACCTGCCTAGAAAATGAGCATTTGAATTTTCTTTTGAGTCTGAATACTGACCTCAGGTACCAATTTCAGCCACAATTATGTGTAATTATACTTTTTTTTAGTTTTTCAATAGAAAGATTGAATTGGGATTAAATATAGATTAGAATCTGATAAGAAATGAACATAATTATTAATTTTTATTATGTAGAAAATATTTAGAAGAAATCCTGATAAATATTTTCCCATTGATAAACACATATACACACAAAACATCCTTTAGCATATCACTAACTTTTATAGAAACCATGCATAAGGAATCTAAGATCAGTCTACCTACAACAGGTCTACTTTAAATTTTTTCACTCCCACACAAAACATCACCCAATCAACATACAGACGCTACCAAAAAAGAGTGTCCACTAGACACACAAATACATGTGCGCAGATATTATCAACCAAGTCCCACATAGATCAACTAGAATTATGATACATAAGCACGCAAGAAATATGGCTTGACAAGACAAATACATGGGACGTCTACTTAAGCAATGAAAAACAAACACAAAAATACCAAAATTTTATTTTCTCCTTCATATTTTATTTCTGATGAAGCTTAAATAAAAGTAAAACATGTTAAATCCCTAAATGTTTCATACTTGTTCCTTATCCTGTCAGTCTGCCAGATTCTAAGTATGCTTTTTTTTTTTTGTGAAGTAAACCTGTTTTATATATTTGTGAGATTTTCTATTAAGCATAAATAATAATAAAATGTATGACATCAAAAAATGTCTATCTTCCACTTTTGAATTCTTTATTAGGGCAACATTCATAATTGTTTTAAATGTAATAAACATATAAGATTATGTTTAACTTGAAATTGGCAGTTTTTAGTTATTTTTCTAGAAGTAATTGTAAAAGGGGGAGTCTCTCCCCCTTTTAAAATTACACAAATAACAATAATAGGCTTTCAAATTAATAATCACATTTATGTACATGTAATAAAAAATGGCAAATTTTGTTTGAGCAATTCAATTCCTTTGTGCTTTGAACTCTTTAGTGTTTTTGATGCTGTTACCATAACTTTTCATCAGCTTAAAACACTTTAGTAACAAATTTCAATTATCCAAACAAAATTTGAAATATTAATGACTCTTATTTTTTCCCCAAGTTATAGATAATATTTAGGATATAAATCAAATATAAAAAGATATAAGTATTTTTATCTTTTAACAACAAAATCAGAATGATCCAAAAGACTTACAAGCTTTTTGATGAGTTCACAGCGATGTGGGATGCTGTAATTTCCTTGTGAGATTTGTAAACGCACAAAATGATCGGCAGTGCTAAGTCCGCGCTTGCTGCACACATATTCTAGGAGATCATGTACAGTTGATTTTTCATCCACTCCAACTAAAATGGTCTACAAGAGAGGAAACCAATAAAGGACATAAAGGCTTAAATCTCAAACTCTCTTTAAATCATTCTCACTGGTTGTTACCATGCATAAAATATCAATGACAAAGACCATCATACAACTATGTTAAAGATGTTTGAAAACATTTTTGTATGAAAGACATCATGATGGCCTCTGAAAATATGAAAATTCATTACAATATTCATCAAAAGAACAAAGGATAAAAAAAAATTGTTGTTGATAAAATCTTAAAAAATTGAATTTTCCTTTAAATTTCAATGTTCCAAAAATGTAAACGGGTCATTGCATTGGTTTCTACTTATTTTTTCTCCTTAAGGATTGCGTTGTTTTGACATGCCATATATATATATATATATTTTAAAATTTGTGTATGTAGGCATCAAATTCTCTTTTAGGCATGCCTGATTAAATAAATTACAGACATTATGCCTGCTAATTTTTAATAAATAATAATTTTATTAAATCAGACATGCCTAAAAGAGTGTGTGTATATATATATATATATATATATATATATATATATATATATATATGCATCAATCCCACTTTTATACAAGATGACTGACAAGGTACGGTGGTTAAGTTTTTAATTTTTTTAAATTTTTCTTGTCTTCATATATTTTTTTTTCTTTGCTGAACATAAAGTATGTAAAAATTGTCTGAATGTTTTGTATGTTTGAGCCCTTTGGCTATTCTTTTAGCCATTATCATGGATGATTTTATTTTTACTTTTAAATGATTTTATGGATGTCTTTTATGTATGTATCTAGAGTTATACAAATTTTTTTTTTCCAACACAGTCATCACATTGTGGCCATGTTCATAGTTGATATTATTGAGTGTTGGCTTCTTTATTTGTATTAATAATGCTTTCATTATTTTTAACCTTTTTTTTTTAATTGTGGATTTATATTGTCTACAAGTATGTTGTGGATGGAATTTGGTAGGTTCCATGTGTGTTTTTATATATATATATATTATATATGTGTGTGTGTATAAAATTTCAGATAAAGTATATCTGTAACAGGACTATCAATAAAGTCAAAAGGAAAACTTAGATGATGTATTTTGTCCTCTGAGAGACTTTATCAAGACAAATGCAAGGATTTTATTTGGTGACAAGTATAAGCAGGTTCTCTTTTTAAAAGTTAATTTAAGTTTTTATGTAAAACTTCTGCATTATCTTATTGGAGACACTCTTAAAGTTGATTTAATTATAAAGATCCAAAATAAACAGTTTTGTATCTTGACATTTTGTCAGCATATAAAGTTAACTCTAAAATAAAAATAAAAAAATACAAAAATACATGCATTCAATGAAAAGATTCTCTGATAAATAAGAAAAGGCAAAATGCAGAAATAATTTTTAAAGCTTTGCTTTGGAGACAATTTGCTGTGAGGAATGTCAAAACTCAGGAAATTCATTTTACACTTATATATACTAATGAAGCCATAAAAGATTAACAAATTATTAGAATGTTTTATTTTCTTCAAGATATTTATGTTTGAAATTATGTTAACATTTTCATAACAAAAGGAATAATACAACTAAAAAGTTAATGTTTTCATAAACCAAGAATTGCTATTCCTTTGTAAAGAGATAAATGAAAATAGTTTTGACTTCTCAAATAATTACCATATTTTATGGCAAAAGACCTCAACATCCATTTCAGAAAGGAGTATTAAGAAAAATAATTGCTGAATATTTGTTACTGGAACTTAATCTGTTTCTTATTTGCCTCAGTTTAAAACAAGTTTATTTTCTGTCATAATTTTTGGGATGAGGAGTTATTATTTACACTATTTATATTTGTACTGTTGTCCTCATCTTGGGTGTTGTTTTCATGTTTTGGCTGTTATGCTATCTGGCTTATTTCAGGTGTATATAGTTCAATCTATGGAATGACGACCTAGTGGATTACAGCATTGGTTTGTGAATTTGGTGAAATAGCGAGTGATTTAAACCCTTGGGTTCATTTCAAAATTCCCTGTAGGTTACTCAGATTGATATACTTCTGAGGAAGGTCAGAGAGAGTGCAATGGCTGAAATGTTGTGACAACAACAAAGATGAAGAAATTAGTCTGAATATAAATAGTGTAAATAAGTTTCTTTTCATGTATTTATTACAAACTTATGAAATTTGTAAAAACAAATAAAAATAAAAACTTTGATCTTCTGTGATATCAAATACAGTAGTTTGTCTTTTCAATATAACAAAGTCTGTAGCATTTTAATTTAAAAAAAAAAAAGTAAAATTATAAATAATAATACATCAATAATACCAAAGGCTTAATTTTGCAAATATATCTCATCTGTTTTTCTACTTGCATAATAAATAGAAAGACATAATTAGGTTTATCAACTTAGATATTTCTGTAGCATTTACTCTCTATTATAATGATTTATTAAGCATAGTTTAGATGTGGCACAACACTGAAAGTATGTGGCACCCAGTGAGGGTTGAACTCACTATTCAACTTGCAAACCATTACATCACATCTAAGTTCCCTTTTACTCTCTATTACAGAGGTGCAATGAATTTTACAAATACATCTCATCTGCTTGGGACTCCTCCCTGGTCTTTTGAACAAGAGTAGAAGTTTATCCTTTGTTTTCTGTTTAGGATTGGCTTTTTCGTTCATTCTAAAGTCTACTTCAACACTATACATCCAATGTCTCTGTCTGAACTCAAATTTTATTTATTATTTTTTTTTCTCCTTACAAGGAATAGATTGGTTTGTCTATCATCTGGCTCAAAATTCTCCCCAGTGTTTTGAACAGGAGCATAAGTTTATCCCTTGCAGCCCATATAGGATCAGGTTTCTGGTTCCTTCTAAAATATTTTCAATCTCTTGCATTCCCTGTAGTTACTTGTGGCATTGTTGCTTTGCTTGGGGATGAACTGACTAAAAAAAACTTTTTTTTTTTTTTTTACCTACTTACAAATGAAATGATATCTATATATTATAGATTATTTTGTCATCAGATAGATCCCAAATATGATTTGTGTTTGACATGTCAACAACACTTTTGTATCTGAAAGAATTTGCTTTTGTGAAAGACAGGATCAGTATAAACAACTTGGAGAGATATAAATTTTTTTTTTATCTGGGACCATGTGAAACTACTTTTGAGTAGTATACAAAGTTTTTCCCACCATTCAGAATTAAAATAGTGTGCAAGTATGTAATGTGTGTCCAGTATGTAATATGAATTTTTTTTTTTTTTTTTTTTTTTTTTAAGATAAAAGCAACTGTAATGAATGAAACTCATTTTTGGCAATATTCTCATTGCATCACTTGGGAAATCAGAATGACTAGTGAAAGTTTTGCTGTTGAGGATAACCATTGTTAAACTTAGAATATGTAATGAAGAAATGATTTTGACTATTGGGAGAATGTGGAAATTACTAACAAAGCTTTACTTTTCTTTATTATTTAATATACTTAGTTTACCTGTGACACCCCTGAAAATAGTGGTAATGTTTAAGTAATTTTGTAATTGCATTGTGCTTATCAAATATCTCAAGCTGCATTTTCTTGTTTACATTCAGCTAGCTTAGTGCTTGTTAAAACTGATGGGATTATTTCTATATGAATTACTACTGCTACCTAGGTACAAGTACGGACTCTGCTTCTATTAAGTGCTTACAGTTATATCATGTTGAAAAACCAGTCTTTGTATGATCACTGAAGTTAAGCAACAAAAAGCCTGGTCAGTATATAGATGGGTAGCCACTTGGGAATACCAGGTGCTGCAAGTTTGGATGTGTGGGTAGTATAAAAGATAACAAAATATATACAGGGTATGATGGGTAAATTGTCACAATTTTATATTTTTAAGTTTGTGGATGCATGTTGTCTGTTTTTGATTTTGTTGACTTCAAAGTATAATAGAGTAAGCTGGGCACCGTCTGTGAGAAAAAGAGCACCATGATGGAATTCACTCTGCCAGAAATTTGGAAATGACATGTTGTACTGCTTGGCATTTGTGCCAGAAGCTCCAATACAAACATTTCAGAGTATTTGGGTGTCAATCCAAGGAAAGTGCAGATGATTCGTGAATGAGTCTAATGGTGATTATGAAGGTGTCTAGTGATGGTAACATTATGCCTCCATTCATCATCCCACAGGGCCTCAGACTAAACACAGAGGCCTACATCAAGTGCCTTGAGGAGGTAGTGCTGCTCTGGGTCAAGAAGGTGGCTGCTGTAAGACCCTATGTCTAGCAACAGGGCTTTGCACCATGCCACACAAGCAAGAGAACAGAGTCATGGCTGTCAGACAATTTCCTTGACCACATAACCCCCTTACATCTGGCCACCTAATTCCCCATACTGCACCCCCCTTGTTTACCTGTGACACCCCTGAAAATAGTGGTAATGTTTAAGTAATTTTGTAATTGCATTGTGCTTATCAAATATTTCAAGCTTCATATTGCACTAAATTTTCTGTGGGGTGCAGCTGATCGAGACATCAACTCCTTGTAACACCAAAAATGAATTGAAGGCAAGGATAATGGTAGCATTCACCTGTTTAAACAAGGAAACCATCCAGAAGAGTTGCAGGAGATTCTAAAGTCATCTAGAGGCTGTGGTCCAAGCCAATGGCAATTTTATTGAATAAATTTACTCTTTAGTATTTCAAGATATTTTATGTAATTTTGGTAAATATATCTGCTAAAATGAGATGTCAGTGTTATTATTTTCTTTTGTGTAATTTAGATGACAACTTATCTATTGCACCCTGTATATACACAAGTTTAATTAAAAATGACTAATAAGGTTAAGTTTTTTTTTAATTTCATTTTTCAAGTATTCATATAATTTTCTTCTTTTCCAGACATAAATTATGTAGAAACTGTCTGAATGCTTTCAGGTATACTTGTAGCCATTATCAAGAAATTATTTTATTTTTACTTTTAACTTTTCAAACAATTTCTACATAATTTATGTTCAAAAAGAAAATTATAAGAATCTTTGTTGCCAATTCTCAAGAACAAGGAAAATGTATAAATTCACTTTCATATGTTTAGGTTTTATTACAATTCTAACCATTGTTTTTTATAACAATAAACATTGCTGAGGAGTTAAGGTAATTACAATAATAGTGGTGTCAATGGAAAAAAACATTCTTTTGACAGTTAATTTTTTTGTAGGCACAAATATTTAATATTACTGAATAAAGATTGTTTTAAAAATAAAGGAATTTGTGGTGTATATATTTTTAAGAACAAGTGACTCCAGAAATAAGTTAAATTTATTTAATATAGTGCTTTCACAGAATGTGCAGGAAATGACAATCAAAAGTAATGAAGGGATAAAATTTGAAAGTATTATTAGTTTTCATAACAAATGGAATGTTTTAGATTATGTGAAAATATAATACTACTTATAGTATTACTCTCATAGCAGCAGTGAAGGCAAAGAGTAAAAGTCATGTCAAATCCATGGATCATTTAAGATATCAATGCACATTTGCAAAATACATTTTTGAAAATCTTTTTTTTAACTAAAAAAAAATCAATTATTAATGAGTAATCTCATGTTTCAGACAGAAACTATCATTTTTATCGTTAAAGGAAATCAACTCTATCGTTAATGGTTTTTCAGTACAATTTATATTGCCATAAATATAATTAATTCAGAAAAATATTCAATTGGCCATAGTTCATTTAGTTGTTACCAGTTTATTAAATCTTTAAATTTGGTTTAGATTAAAATTGCTGACTCAATGAGGTGAGAGAATGGCAGTTTTTATAGAGCAATAACATTGGGTATTGTTAAGTCTACAGATAATATTAACTACTTAATATATAAACAGTACAGTTGTTGTTCAGACTATTGATTTCATTGATTGTTTCCTTAGTTCTTGCCACACTTTGGCCTATTTATTCCATGGTTTTCTGTAGATGTATAATCCGTATGGA
This sequence comes from Acanthosepion pharaonis, assembly GCA_903632075.3. Taxonomy (NCBI): domain Eukaryota; kingdom Metazoa; phylum Mollusca; class Cephalopoda; order Sepiida; family Sepiidae; genus Acanthosepion; species Acanthosepion pharaonis. Next base: position 106,463 of record CAHIKZ030000158.1, read on the forward strand.
AAAATAATACTTTAAAATCAAAAAATGGTTCTAAATCTGTATATTCTCAACTAATATATCAGGTCAAATTACACAACAGTGTATGTGACATATATGACTATATTTTATACAATGTGTTGCTTTGTTAAGCAAAATAATCTACACTGTTCTGACTTGAACATTTATCAGCAAAATTAATGTATGTAGCTTCTTTTTCTTTTATCACCTTCCAGTGATGCCAGCTATCTACTGGACATTATCCCAGAAGATGTTGTGTATTCAGATATAGTCTATCATACATTTGGTTGTACTTTTCATATTCCTTTGGCACCAATAAGAGATTGTGAATTTGAACAATGTATTTAATGGATTTTATGGAAAAATTACCTTATTTAAAAATCATCACCATCATGAAATTTTTAAGTATTTGGGGTAGGGAGAATTTTACAGGATAAAATATATAAATATAATTAATTCAGAAAAATATTCAATTGGCCATAGTTCATTTAGTTGTTACCAGTTTATTAAATCTTTAAATTTGGTTTAGATTAAAATTGCTGACTCAATGAGGTGAGAGAATGGCAGTTTTTATAGAGCAATAACATTGGGTATATTCCTTTGGCACCAATAAGAGATTGTGAATTTGAACAATGTATTTAATGGATTTTATGGAAAAATTACCTTATTTAAAAATCATCACCATCATGAAATTTTTAAGTATTTGGGGTAGGGAGAATTTTACAGGATTTCATATTAGTGGATTTTTATTGAAATATACACAGGCATTAAGGCACAAAACAGAACTGTATTTTTGTGAGAACTTACAATAAATGCTGTAGAGAGTTTAATGTTTATCTCCCACACCTAGGTTGTATATATTTTTAATTTTATTTTTGTTCATATTACAAATTGAAAAATAAGAACACAATTGTTTTAAAGTCTTTATTTTTCCAGTGATCTGTAAAAGGTCATAAATTTCTTTTCTCGTTTGGAAATTGTCAGCTAGATGTCAACTTCATATGGTTTAAAGAAAAAAAAAAAATGAAGATAAAATTTAGTTTAATGAACCTGACGAACATAAAGTAAGGATCCAATTTAGCATTATACTTACATTGTCAATCAAACTAATTAAAAATTTTTTGAATTTTCAAAAATGAATATGCTGAAACCATACTTTGGCATCTGAGTAGCAATATAAAATATATTATTTATTGCTATGTCCTTGAGTTATTCAATAAAAAACAGACAAAAAAGACATTTGCTCAATTCTTGTTATCTACTAAATTTAACTTAGTCTGGCTCAAGGTCACAGTAGTGGAGAATCTGTCAATTGCTTTCAATGCACCTGTGAATTTGTTAGCCAGGTGAACATGCTAACCATTTCAATATTACAATAGGCACAGTTGAATATTTCAAAATGTTTAGAACAAAAGTTTATGAAAAGTTAGTCTTAATATCAAAGTTATTACAAAAATAATTCCTTGTAATATTATTTTATTTTCTGCAAGTAATTTAATCTGATTGGAAATAAGGAGAAAAAAAAATAGGTTAAGAATTTAAAGTAGTGTTTTTTTTTTTTATTTTAAAAAATGTGCTTTTATGGCTTAAAGTACAACTAATACATGTATGCAAATACATGTATGCAAATACATGAAATCAGTTGATGTCACACTGTAACAATACATCATTTGAAATAATTACTGAATATTAATCTCTTTATGCCAATCCCATTTCATTTACATTGGTTGAATAAACTTGTGTGAAATAAATTTTACACTGATATCAAGCAAAGCAAATATACTAAAGTTTTATAAATATGACAGAGAGGAAACATCAACTTTTACTACTGAGTAACTGTCAATAGTGATTGACACTGTGACACACATTGTCAGTATTAATTAGACAAAAATCCAACAAGAACTTTAACTTTGTATTTCATCCACAGCAGGTAAAATTATTCTGAAGCATTGATTCAATAGACCTGAACAGCAAAACCAATCAACTGAAGTAATTAAAATGTAATTTTTAGCACTTTTAACTGCAATAAACATATAGAAAAAGTAGTCACCAAATAGAGAATGTATAGCCACTGACTATTGCATTTTGTTAAGTATTTTTTTACAGTGATTTTCACCTTGTACAAGGTCCAAGAGCCACTCAACATAGAGGGTTACATATTAAGAAGCACAATTTATGGGGATATGTGGGTGAGATAATCATTAACCCTAGACTTGAACAAGTTAAGATTGTAGTGATTGGGGAAGCATCTTCTTGATAGACAGTTCCACAAAGTAGCAATTCGTGGAAAGAGGAAGACGCTACTCAAGTGGAACTTACATCTCAACAATAGAATTCAAAGGGCATAATGGTGATTTGCTACAATATATGGGGCATGGCAGGTTTTAGGCATGAAGTTTAGAACTGGTGAAACTAAGGAATGTAGTTCATCTGAAGTTTGGCAGTGATAGAGCAGTGAGAAACTTGTAACATTTTGTCTGTGAGAAAGGATTGTAAGGTGGAAAATAGTTTGTTATCCATAAGGATGTGGCGGTGCTTTTGAACTCTTTCAAAACTGGAAAGTGAAGACTAGGTTACCCATGCTCATATAAGAGCCAGGTCAGTACTGATCTGGCTCTTGTAAAAGTAGAGGATGGCATGAGGAGTCAGGTACTTACTGGAGTGGTACAGTGAACCAACTATTTTTCCAGCATCTAATTTTGATAGATTGTATGCATGAGATCTGGGTTAAGTTTGTCTCAGTAGGTGTTCAAGGCATGGGGCCTCCCTGGAGGAACAACTGTTCATTGTAATTGGTGAAAGTTCTGGGTTTGTTGATCGAATGTCATTATTTTGGTTTTCCAGGCACTGAATGTGATCTGCCAGTTTTTCCTCCACTGAGCTGTTAGAGCTAGGTCAGAGGGAAGATCAGCTGACAATCTGTGGTCATCTAGAGTTTTGGTGGTGCACCTATCTACCATTGCATCATCAGCATAAATGATTTATATAAAGTTGGACCAAGAAGCGAACATTGCAAGGATGCCTGCATTGATCACTTAAGCCTCAGAGGACTGGCCATTAACCACTAGCTTCAGAGACCTACCTGTTAGTAAGCACTTTATAATTGAGAAGACTCAATTCCATAGCTATAGAGCTTGTGCAGTGACCCTTTAAGCCACACATTGTCAAAAGCCTTTGAAATATCTAATGCAATCATCCTTGAGATGTATTTGCTGTTTAGTGTCTCATTTATTCTGGGAAAGATTGGAATAAAACAATATAACTTTGACTAATTGATAAAATGGATGCATGAGTAATGTAATGGTTAGCAGCTCAGAAAGAGAAATCAGCAAGTTTTTTATAGTCCCTTTTGCACAAAAGCTCTTGAGAAAGGTATAACTACATCTCTTCTTGCTGCTATAGGTTAAATAGCAGAGCAAACTGGGCTCTCTAGCTTTGGTTGGCAACTAATCTAGATGGCTAATAGGGATGTGTCAGCTTGTAAAAATGTACAATGGTAGGAATTTTTAGGTCAAGTGAGCTGTACATTATGTTGTAGCGATAACATTGGTTTTTAAATTATATTTTAAGTTAATCTTGGTGTGGGGTTATTAGTGGATTTGGTTTGTTTTGCTACTAAAGTTGCTTTTTAATTAAAAATCTATTTTATTTTTAAATATTTATGAATTGAGTGGGGGGAGATTCTTTTGAATATAATTTTCAGAATTGCTTTATTTTTCACCTTGAGTTTTGCTTACTCACAATTTCACTCATTTTGTTGTCCAGTTAATGCTTACATAAATTCTGATAAGAAACAAAATATATTTTGTTATGAAATGATTAATGTGTTAAAAATAATTATTTTTAATGCTAGAATACAAATGATTACTGTAAACAATAAAAAGTGGAGATGGCTTGAAAATTCTTCGAGTAATTCTACTTACTTATGTGAAATTGGTCCCAGAAAAGAGAATAACAATTCAATGTTCACATTAAATAAGCATTATAACAGAAAAGAAAATATTTTCAATAAACATTTTATATAAAAAAGAAAAAGTTCATACAAATAATTCTTTAAATTTATAGGAAATAAATTTTGTATTTTTGCAAAGATTCAATAAATTTCAATTGATCTTGACAAGACAAAAATACTCGCTCTCTCTGCAAAGAAAAAAGGTAAGTAAAAAAAAAAAAAATCAGCATTCCAATATATTCCTGGTAGTGGGAAGTAAAAAGTACTTAGATACATCAATAAGTCCATAGACTAACGATTAAAACAAAATCATTTTTTTTAACATAAATTTATTTTTCAACATAAGCTCCTTTCTTGTTAATGCACTTAATTTAGTGGTGTATATTAACCATATAGTTGAACATTATACGGTGAAAATTTCAGATCAAATTTAAGGTTATAGCTCTATAATAGGTTATGGACTTATTGTACAGTTTGACATCATAAAAATATATTTTTTTTAACAAATATAAAAATTTTGTCATTAAGTCTAGTTCAATTTAACTTGATTTAACATTTTATCCCTGATTTAAAAAAAAAAAATGACAGCTCAAAATTCTCTTTAAAAAAAAAACATTGATTTCAAGATTATTTTTTCCATTCAACAAAATTTTAAGCCCATACTTATACCAAGCTATTAAATATTTATCCTAGAAACTATGAACTATAAGCTGAGAATTTTTTATTTTTTGTATTCATTGTATTTTGCTAAAGTAAAGATGTCTACTAATTTTTCTGAAACAGTATTCAAAAATTATTCTTGGCTTAAATAATATTCATTAAATTGTCTCTTCAAACACATTGTTAGATTAGATTTTTTTGTTTCTATGTGTGATACTTTGAGAGTTTTCTCATTTTTAAGCCTGATTTATGTTCTTCTAATGACATCTCTGGCTTTCCCTTCTCAACATTGGAGAAAGGATTATGTGAAACATTGGCAACTGAAAAACTGCTTAGCCATTGCCTGCAAATTTTTAAATGTCTTTTTGTTGATTTCTGATAACTTTAGAGAATGGGGGTTTTTCTTTTTGCATACATCATTAATGAAACTGCCAATCAGAATTTTCTTTAATATTATACCTATTCAAGTATATGTTGTATGTTCAACACCTGACTCTGTTGCATATCTTTTGTTTTGCAAAGGGTGCTTTAAAATAAATAATGAATCAATATACTATTTATCAATATTTTATTTCCCACAAGAAGCCTTTACAAACTCCAAGCAGTTTTGAACAGTAGTTAGTTTCTTGCATTTTAATTCCTCTGTAATTTCAGGAATCAATAACATCAAATGTGTTGAAAATATTCCCTTTTATTTGTTCAAGTTTAGACTTGAACAGATTAAGATTGTAAGGATCGAGGAAGCATTCTCTTGGGAGTTGATCCAGAAAGCAGCCATTTTGAAAAGAACCTGCTTGAGTGGAACACAAAGTGAATGAGGGTGGTTTGCTACAATGGGTGTGGCATGGTAGGTCTTAGTCATGAAGGTTAGAACTGGTAGAACTAAGGAATGTAGTTCATCTGAACACTTTCCACAGAAATAGTGATATAACAGTGAAAGGCTTACAGCATTTTGTCTGTGAGAAAGGGGTTGTAGGGTGGAAAATAATTCATCACCTACAAGAATGCAAGGGTGCTTTTGAACTTTGAGACTAGAAAGTGAAGACTGGGCAGCAATACTCTATTTGTAGCGTAATCTAGATCTTGTGGAGAATAACAGGAGAAATCCAGTACTTACTGTAGTGGTACAGGGAACTAACCATTTTTCCAAAATGTTTAATGATGGTGTGTCTGGCTTCAAGATTCTTGGCAGGATTGAAGTCAAGTAATTTACCTGATTATCTACCAAATCCATTTTTTTTAGGGGAAAAACAGACAATGTAAAAATTGAAAGAACCTAATGTCTTGACAGGAGTTATATGCATACTCCTTTTCAGCTGCAAAAAAAAACTGTCACTTTTATTTTAAGACACCCTTTATATCTTGATTTTCACAACTTAGACACATTAAATATTCCCTTATTACATTTTATAAAAACACTTCTGTATATATTTTGAAAATGCTCTGTTGGCTAAAACTTAAGTATTAATGTAAAATTAGTTTGTATATTTAAACATCATCAAGAGACGAATACACAACTTTATTTCCTCTAAAAATTAAATCTTAATTTACTTTTGACCAGACATCAGTATTTAAACTAATAACAAATTAGTATTGGTTTAAGTTTTTTTCTTATTTTTATGTGTATATGAAAGATAGTATTTCATAAGTATTAAAGTTGTGTCTGATGAAGATATTTTTACTCTGGCTCCCACATGGAATTTGTGATTACACAGCAAATATATTGGGCATATTTATCCTTTATTTAAAGCAGTTTATAGGTTTTTTCAGAGGGGGTCGAATAAAAAATAAAAAAAGAAAAAAAAGTCCAAAACACAGAATACCAGTTCGTTTAGGCTTTTAGTTGAAAAGATAATTTGGTCTTGTGTATGTGTTCATTGTATTGCTATTATTAATACAATGAATTATTACTGTTGGTTTGTCTAAGAGTTTAATTTCAAATAGTTTTTTGCTACTGTGCCTCAGATATTCATTATAATTTGGAGTAAATGTCATACTGACTCACTTCTGAGAGATTTTTTGGTTTTTGTCATGCAGAAAATAGAAAAGTTTAGTTTTTGAAGATTCCAATAATAAATTCTGATTCTTCTAAGGTTCAGAAATATATATATATAGAGAGAGAGAAAGATATTAATCCTAATATAAACTGGACAAAAATTGCTGTAACTGTAAAGCTTGTCTTTTTAGGTACACTACAGTTCAAAAGTTTGAAGCTACCCCTAAAATTATCATGGGATGGACTTGACAGAACAAAAATAATATGAAAAAGAGCTCTTAGAGTCATTGATAACTGATTCCATTCTTTTTTCAAATTTATACTTTGAGAAACTTTTGCAATGAATGCCAAAAATTTGTGCTGTAGTAATCAAGGCTAAAAGGGGGATATTTTGAAAAAAGCAAATTTAATCAAAAAATGCTTTTTTTTTATCATAGTAAAATTTATAATAAAAAACCATGTCTCACTTTTTTAACCATGTATAATAATTTTCTCTTATTTAAAGTACAAAACAACTACCTTTGGGGCCAATTTCAAAAGTTGCCAGGAGTGGTCTCAAACTTTTGAACCATAGTGTATGTGCAAAAGTTCCCAACACCCCTTTTATGAAAAATTATATTATTCATTTATTTTTTAAAACAAAAAAAATGGAGAAAACTTTTTTCACATATTTACTTTATTAAAATAAATCCTCAAGTATTTTATTATAGTAATGCTTTGTATTTTATTATGTTAGCTCACAACAACCATCCTGTCAATAACCTTTATTTTGATCTTGTTACAGATGTCAAATACCATTTTGCTGGCTGTTAACACAGTGCTTATGAAACTGAGGTACATCACCAATTTCTTCCATAAGGAAAAAAGTTTTACCCATTGATTTTCCTTAATATTTCCTGAATGTTTATGGAGACCATACAGTGGATGTGAGCTTAGTTAAGTGGTGGGTAATGTAGTGCAATAGTGATGTGTGTGACAAGCCATGTTCCAAGTGGTTTTGCATAGTATCACTGTCAAGCTATGACTGCTTCAAAAATATATAGTCAATGATGGTGATTATATAGAAAAGTAATGTTTTTGTAGCTGAGAACTTGCTCTATCCTGTCGTGTTATTGTATGTCCTGTATCTCTGGAAATAGATGGGAGGGTTTATATTTTCTTCCCATCTTTGAGATACTATGCAAAGCATTCTAAAAAGAAACATTCCTGTACCATATTTACTTGAGTCTAAGAATATTGTTTCTCATAAAGCACAGAATCTTTTAAAAAAAAAAAATCTGTATTTTAAACTCATAATGTTCCCTTTCATAAAGAAACATAACTAGTAATACTTTCATTGGATTCTTTTTTTTCTGCTACTTTTGTTTTATGATAAGAGACTTTCCTTTTAAAATCTCTTGCTTTAATGTTAGCGTTTGAACTTAGATCCAGTTCTAGTAAGTTGACATTCATTTTTTAAATCTATGTATTATGAATAAAATGGGGAGAAATTCTATTGTTTCATTCACTGCTAGTAAAAAACAAATTTGCCAATTGTCAGCATTGGACCAGAGAATATTCCATATGTTTTTGTTGGCTAAATAACAAAAGAGAAAACATGTGAAAAACGAGATTACATTATGTAATTGTAGCAGTTTAATATACATATGAAATTATTTTCTCAATAGTGTTGAGACAATGTACAAATACAAATTTCACACTAAAGAGAGAGAAAATGTGTAACTAACATCAGGTGTGTATTGGAGTTGAGACTCAAGAGAATGGGTTACAAAGGTCTCCATCTGGTGGCCAACAAAAAAAAAAAACAGTTGGAAAAATGCTTGACTCTAAACCAATACCTTTATCAGTATTGATCACAATAGCCTTTTTTTTTTCTCTCTTTATAAAAGTGTATATAACTTTTATATGTAGGTTAATAGTTTTGATAGGTCTACTTTTTTTTGTTAATCACAAGATGGAAGCCATTATCTCTTTGTACATTCTGAAGGTGGTATATGACACATGCGGGTGGGAAGAGTCGGTATTCTTGGGAAAGTAAGGATGCTCTTTGTCTCTGGATCACACTGGTGCAAGAGTGGACAAGGAGAGGAACTAATATCTGGTGATGGCAGTGGTAAGTGATGATGGTGGAGTCAAATATATAGACCATTGTACACCACAATGCAGTCGCAGACAGCTACTATATACTTACTGACAAAGAAAGTTTATGTATGTGTATGAGAAAGAAGAGGGTCTGCAGAAATATTGGCATGTGAAAAAATATGACAGGAAGAATGAGTAGAGAGACAGAGTAGAAAGAAACAAAAAGTGAATTATGGAAAGAAAGAATGAAAGAAAAAGGAAAAATAAAAGGGAAAAAAGAAATAATGTAAGCATTGAAGTGAAAGAGAGGAAGTGAAAACAAAAGACTGTGTAGAGAGAGGTGACACCAAGAAGACTAATGTATTGAGGCCAAAGTTGATTATTATTATTATTATTTTTTTTTTTGGTTGTGTTTTTTTTTTTACTGCTGAGTTAACTCTTAAATATTTAAAGAATAGAGACAAGGAAAATCTTTTGGCAACATATTTTGACAATCTATCACAGTGAAGTTGGTATGAGCATATATAGATGAAGTGAATATGAAATATTTCATTTTTTTACTTTACTAGACTATCAATAGGATGCTTGATTTAAAATGTTTATTTTTAAATTTTATATTTTCTTAAAATATAAAAACTAAACTCAAATGATTTTAAATAGGTCTCTTCATATGTTTTCATTAAACCTAAATGCAAAAGTCAAACTTATACCAAAGTTAAATATTTTAAAAATCTTAAACAGCCAACATATTTTCAAATGATTTTTTTTTTTATCTTATTTTGCCGCTTACACAAAATGGTAATTGAAAATGCCTCTTATGGTTATACAGTCTTTACAAAAAGACTAGTTATTTTGAAAAAGTAAACTATTTTCAAAAATATAATCCCTATATTATTTTAATGAAATCTTTTTGTCAAAATTGCTTCTTTTTGAAATATTAGCACATATTTATGCTGAAATCAAATTTTTATATCATCTGGAAATTACTAAACTCAAATTCTTTAATGCATCAGCAATTCTGTTGTCCATTTCCTCATCAGAGATCCTGCAATAGTTACTACTATATGTAGCTTTTTTTCCTATATCAAATCTACTTGTTTGAAGATAGGCAACTAATCAAAAGTAAAGAAGAAAAAGCATGCATTTAAATAATTATAGTCAAGTATTTAAGCCAAATAAATAAAAACACAATTAGAGCATTGTTTGGATTATGTTCAGCATCATTAGCCATATGTGATTATTTGTTTCATCATCAGATAATATTTGTTTTTTTTTTATTTTTAATGTAAAACCTTCACTAGTAGAAAACCTCAAAGATCTTGTTTGAAAATATAAATTGAGTGGATATCATTAAAAGGATTATAAATTTTCCCATCGAAATAAACTGGAAATAGTGCTTCTTATTTTCTTTGTTATTTATAAGAAATTAAGATGAAATAAACATTGATAAAAGATTTTCAAAAGAAATCATTAATGTTGATTTTTTTTTTTCCTATTCAAGTCAAGTGCCATATGTGATACATGCTTGGGCAATCATGTTTCTTTGATTCATGACTGACGAGGCAGATTTTCCCACAGTAGGTTGCTGGTTCTTTCTGCGATAGACTGGTTGCCAAGCAAGGCTATAGGACCCCATCTTTCTTGCTGTTCAATCCATAGCTGGTGGGGGAAGATTCATCTTTTTCCCAAGGAAGGGTATTAGCATGTAAGTGAATGTAACAAACTGGAATGGAATTAAAATTTGGCTCTCAGATTTCTCATTTTGAGCTTTTATCCATTACAATGCAATGCACATCCACTGTCAGTGATCAATTATATAAAGTAGTGCCGTTTACACCTCAATTGGACAATTAAATATGCTCTGTCATTATTTTGTCATATTAATGCCTGCAAAACAAACCTGCTCTCTGTTAATCATCCGAGAGACCCTTTTCTGTGTTCCATCAACATGGATAATGCTGACCCCCAGGAGAATGACTGTGCCTTCTCGGGATAACATTCTCTGCTGACATGAAGTGGAAAGACTATATTGAATGCATTGCTAGGTCAAATGCTAAGAAAGTTGGTTCACTGTATCATGCTAGACAGTTTTTTTCCAGAAAACTATCCTACATATCTATAAATCTACCATTCATCTATGCTTATAATATTACTGCCATATATGGTCTGGTGCTCCTGCTATATATTTAAAAATTCTTGATAAAATCCAAAGAATCATCATCAATATTATTGGTCCTGACTGGGCATCTCTACTTTAGACACTTTCCCACTTCCATAAAGTTGCTTCCCTGTGCCTTTTCTATAAATACTTTCATGATAGTTGTTCAGAAGAGCTCTTCACTATGGTACCAGGACTTTATGAATTTAAGCGCAGTATTAGATTGGTGGCAAGATCGCATCAATTTAGAGTTGAATTGGCTTGATGTAACCATAAGTTCTATACTAACAGTTTCTCTTCTTGCACTTCTTGCTTGTGGAACTTTCTTTTGGCTCCATGCTTTCCAGACAATTTTGATCTTCAAAACTTTAAATGCAATGTCAATTGTTATTTACTGTCTTCTTAATTACTCTTCTATTCCTCTCACTCCTTAGTAATGTTTCTGCTTTCTAATTCTTTCACACCCAGTAACCACTTTTGTCTTAGTGCATTTACTACCTTGCTTTGAGTAAATATTTGCTAATGCTTCAGAATAAGTGAAGTTAAAAATAAATTCTTTTAAAAAATCATTGCTTTACATGAATTTTAAAGTAATTTTTCAGTTGAAATTTGTACAAATGCATAAAAAGTATTGTACGTTCCATTTGACATTGTTCTATTCAATAAAATTGTATTAACATTATATGGAAAGCACAAAATTATGTATAAGTAAATAAAACAGCTTTAATTTGTTACTAAAGAAATTATAAGCAGATTTGTGAGAAATAAATCCAGGTATTTCCAAAAATGATAAAGAAACATTTTCATACCAACTTGAATATATTTGATTAAAAACATTTGCATTCTAAAATACAATGAAAGTTACATTTTAAATCCAAAAGACAAATTGCACAGCAGAACAAACAATGACATTTTTTAAAATGTAGGAAAGTAACTATATGACATCATGGAATAAATTCTAATTTAATGAAAATGATGTTTTCTACACTTTTGGAAGTTTATTTTAAATGTATTTATTTAGAATTTGTATGGGAAAGTTACAGTTAGATAAAAATAGAGGTACATGGTAAAAATAAAAACTCAATTTTTTTGGGGTCATTTTAAAAAAAATATTATTTACATGTAAGTAAATTAAATATATATATATATATATATATATATATATATAGCTTATAAATAAACCCATCTGGCATAGAAGAGAAACAAACTTAGTTTCAAATATACTCACTGTTTCATTTAACCCCCAAAAACCATCCATATTTCAGGATATATTTACTTGAAAAGAGATAAAATATTTAATTTTAATCCCACAAACATTAAACATGAGTTAGTATGACACTTTAAATACTTACCAACACAATCTCATTTTTTGATTAAATGATTTAAAAAAAGATAAAACATCAACTTAAAATATGTTTTAAGTGTTTTTTCTTTAATATTTTTTTTTTTAAATCATCTCTAATAATTTTTGTAATTTCAACCAGTGAGATAAATTTTATAAATTTCACGCACACACACATTATATATCTGAAACATGTTTTGCTGATAATTACAAACAAAGAAAATTTGATGAATTTTTTTATTTAATTTTTCTAATATTCTTAAATTTGGTGCAATTAAGGGAGTGTAAAAATTGTCTATAGTGTCTGTTTAAGATGTAGTTTTTGTCGTTCCTAAATAGTAGGGTTTATTCTGAGCCTTGCGAATTTAGTATATCTGGGATTTGAGTTGGAGTCATTCTATTTTAAAAACCTTCAACACACCATTTCTGTAGCCAGATGTAATACACTTTTGGATGATCATGTCTCTATAAATTCATGTGACTAGGCAGAATGTTTTCATGCAGTAGCTTGCCATTTCTTTCTGTGGTAAACTGATTGCTAACCAAGGCTATAGGAATAAGTCCATAATGATATTCAACTCATGACTGGTGGCAGGGAGAAGAATTGGATTCATACCTTTCCCAAGGTTATTTGTGCGTAATGAACTCAAATGGAATTTAAACTTGGCTCTTCTTTTTCTCATTCCAAACTAATACCCATCACACCCACCACACACATCTAGAGAATCTATCTTACTGTTTGTTCATGCATCGAATATTACTGTTACATTTGGTCTAGTGTTTCTTCTATATATTTAGAGATTCTTGATAAAATACAAAGAAAAATCAGCAACGTTATTGGTTCTGACCAGGCATCTCTACTTCTATCATATTCCCACCACTATAATGCCTTTTCTATAAATATTTTCATGGTAATTGTTCTGATGAGCTTTTCTCTTTGGTACCTAGACTTTATGAATTTAAGCACAGTACTAAGTTAGTGGCAAGGTCTCATCATTTTACAATTGAAATGGCCGCTAGATGTAACTGTAAGTTCTATGTTAATAGTTTCTTCTCTTACACTTATCACTTGTGGAACTCTTCCAGTTTCTTGCTTTCCTGTTTCTTTTCTTCAAAAATTGAAATGCGATGTCAAATGTTATCTTCTGTCTTAATTACTGTTTTTTTATTGTTCTCTTTCCTTAATAATGTTTTTCTTTTTCTCATATTTTTCACACTCAGTAACCCCCTTGCATCTTAGTGGCTTCATTGCCTTGCTTGGGGTGAAATTATATATATATATATATATATATATATATGTGTGTGTGTGTGTTTTAAGGTATTTAGAATTCTGTATATAACTGGAAGATGTTACCTCTTTTATAAATTATCATATCAGTATAAAAAATGAAAGGAAATGTATTTAGCATACAAATAAAAAAGAAAATAAATGTCTGTAATAATTTGTATACTTGCATAGTATCCATAAAAAATGACAGGATTATTTATGTATGGATCAGCACAATATTTGGAAAATCTACCTAAAGAAGTTAATCTTACTGTGACGTTTAAGCAGCAGAATCCTAGCATAGTGGTTATGTCATTTGGTTGCTTACCTTCAGGTCAGAGGTTAAAAAAAAACTTTATAAAATTCATTATTTTTTATGCATAATGTTGAATATATTGAAATTATGTACTGAAACTTTTTAACAAGAAAAATCTTCAGTTGATGTTAAAAATTACCACAAAATATTGTTGAGTTAAGATGAAATGATCTATTATGACATATCTCCAAATTGTATTTATTTTCAATTTTTCAAGTTGAGTTGCTCACCTATATGATCCATTATTGTACATAATTAAGTTACAATAAAATTTATATGAATATGACCTTATCAGAATTATAATGTGGGGCGGGTATATCATAGATTTGATGGGGGTATACAAGACCCTTGCACAGGATGTGGCTTTAATGCAACAATTATGGAGAGAGAAATAAAGAAATATACATAAAAATCATTCTATTCATTATTATTTCCTTTCTGTTCAACTTTTAACGGGTTTCAATTTAACTATTTTGCATGAAATCATATTATAAAACTTCTAACTAAAATTGACAGCCTTACAATACATTTTGCTTTTATTTTAAAAACAATTCTATTTTTAATTTCTTTGATTTCAGGAAAGGAACCCAGCTATTAAATATTTTAAATCAAATCTGAAACTTACAAAACAAATATGTTTCTGGTATGATGTCATGTCAAAGAAGTCTATTACATTGCAGATAACATAAAACAAATTCAAAAATGAAAAGCAACAGACAACAATGAACATATGCTTCAAAAAGTACAAGGACTAAAAACATCTACAATAAATATTCACAAAGTGGCTGATAGATATGTACACAGAGAGATTACTATCTAAGGAGATATCTTATGACAAATAGCTGTTTTCACAAACACAGACAAATAGCAACTTGCATGCAACTGAAACTAAAAACAAAACAGACTGTATAATCTAAAGGATTTTTTTCATGCAAACTATGGATTAGAGAACTATACTTTGGCCTCAATTTTTTTTTTTTTTTTTAGTTTCACCTCTCTGAATTCAGTGGGGAATTCAGGCAACATGCCATTATATAGATAGATAGATTGAGAGATAGATAGATAGATAAGATAGATAGATAGATACAGAGTGAAGAAGAGTGTTATTCATACGTACTCCAGGAGCGTGCTAAAAAAAGGAGAATGGACACCACACAATTTAAAAATCAAATGTTGAAAAAGACAAAAAGATGAAGGGATTCAAATTGAATGATGCATAACTGCATTCCCCAACACCCATTTTCCTTTTTTTTTTTTTTTTTTTTTTTGCTGTTTATCAAAAAATGTTTTGTAGTTAGAAATAACAGGATAAATGTGCAATATATATATATATATATATATATATATATATTTGTTAAATGGGCATAGAATTTCAGTGATAATAAATGTGAAAATTTTTTATGATGTTTACAATGAAACAATAAAGATGTTTGAATGTGTAACATTACTTTACCAAAAACAAAGAATTTGTGAGCCAAATAAATGACAAGTATATCTAATTCATAAGTAAAAATCTTCTACTATACTTTAGAATTGCAACCCCCCCCAAACAAAGGAAATAACAATTAAACATAAGATAAATCTGAGCACATATATATATATATAATATATATATATATATATATATATATATATATATATATATATATATATATATATGTGCACATACATAATGAACCCTGTTGCAAATGACTGAGTGGAACAGTTTTTCTTCTTACTGCCTGAACAAATAAGATAGTTATGGAAGAATGTTCTGCCCAACTGCTCACTCACCCACTCTTTTCTCTGTCAAACTAACACAAGAAAGCCAATCACAAGATATTTTGTCTTATGACTGGGACAGAGTATAGAGAGAAGTGGGTTCATGCCTTTAACCAAAGATATTTACATGAAGTGAACATAAGCAACTTCCTCTGGAATTGTAACTCTGTTAATTCTGCTTTCTGTACTGATAACCATTGTACAACCACACACCTTCGTGCACACATACTACATATATGAAAACATTTATGATTATGTACGGGTGGGTAATGTATAAGTGCAAGGTGAAAATGACTAATAACGATCAAGATTGGGGTAGGTAAACTATTCAGGATAGGGATGGCGTTCTAAGTTTTGTGAAAAAAAGGGAAGAGAATTTAGGAAGTGTGAAAACAAGATATTGATGGGGGTCGAGAAGGTGGAAAACCAGCAAGACTAGCTATATCAATACAATATTTTTTTTTTTCATTTCACAACACCATCAACTTTGTCCTTGCTACCCCAAGTTACAGAAAGAAACTTATTTTAATCAAAGGCTTATTTTAATTTTAGTTTAGATAATAATAAACAAATCATTATTCCATATACGCATTGAACATCAAAAAAAATAGATGAAGTAATTAAAAGTGACTTATTTAATAGTATTTTATTAAATGTGACAAAAAAGTAACATATAAATGCTACTCTTTATAAAAATAAAGCATTGTTTATCTATAATTTTATGAACATTTCCTAGCATATCTATGAAAAACAATGATACAATTTTTAAATTTGCAAAAGTTTTAACTAGTTTTATCAGAAAGTGAAAAAAGATTTTGATTCAAGCTTGTGGAAAGGAGAAAGTGAAATAGTGAATTCTGTTTTGTGAATAAAGAAAAGCCTACTGCTATTTTGTAAGCTAAGGTCTTGGTCAGAATGTTGTTCAATTATGATATTTAATCAATTTAGATTATTACTGAGCAAATCTAAATAAAAGTAAAAGCATTTTGTCCCAACAAGGAAAAGCTACTAGCACTTAGTAAGGTTCACCCTGTACAAGGCCCGGGAGCCACTTGAGGTAGAGGGTTATGTTAGGAGTTAATTTGTGTGGATAGGAAGGGAAGATAATGGTTAACCCTAGCCTTGAACAGGTTAAGATTGTAATGATTGGAGAAACATCCTCTTGGGAGTTGGTTCCACAGAGCAATAGTTTGAAGGAAAAAGCTGTTTGAGTGGAACTTACTTCACACTAATGGAATACAGAGGGAATGTGGCTGATTTAGTACTATGTAAGTGGCATGGCGTGTCTTTGCTGAGAAAGTTTGAAGGGAATGTAATTCATCCAAGTACTTTGCTTAGAAGCCAGGTTTGTGAATGAGGATTTTCTATCTTGGTTTGTTATATACTAAAAAAAAAAAAACAACAACAATGTATTGTCTGTGAGGTGGAAAGAAAAAAAGACAAGATATGTTCAGAATGTCATTTTTGTGAGTGAGGGAGGTGGCCTGGAAGATGAGGGAGTGGGTGGTTATGTATGTTTGAAGTTTGTGTTGGGTCAGTTGACCAAGAGGCCACTGTGAACTCTTGTGTACTGCCTTGAGTGTCCTTTTAAGGAGTCAGGGTTCGATATATGACTCAGCCTTTCTTTGTAATGCTTTTGCTGCAAAATTTATGATTGGCATTGATGTTTAAATTTTATTTCATATTTTTGGGGAATTTGTTTTGTAAGCCAAATGAAAACTTTGGAGATTCTATGCAAAGAGCAACTTTTTTAATTTTGCTTTCTTGGCATTCAAATCTGGCAGATAAGTGTTATTATAGAATGAATCAGAAAGAGGTCTGATTTAAAGCATAATATAACAGGTACAAACACTGACCTCTAGTTCCAGTGGGAGGAAGGTTGAGTTTGGGTTAACTTTGATGGAATCATATGAAAAAAAGATTAAAGTCATAGATCTTGATATTGATCTAAACCAGTGTTTCTGACAAACCTCTTTTTTCTTGTGGTCCAAATAGAAATTACATGTAACAGTGAATACATTTGATTTACAAAAGCAAAATGTACTAGAAAATATAAATCCTGACTAATGACTACACTACTGCTCCTGATGTCTCTAAGCTCATTTAAAATATTTCTCAGGTCCACATTAAAAATCACTGATTTAAACAACAGCCATACCTTCCTTACATTGGTCAATTTTTAAGCTGCTTTTAATATTTTCATATCTAGTCTCACAGACCCTAATTACTATAGTAGTGAGCTTCATCCTCATTGGCTACTCCATAAGCTAAACTAAATACATTTTTTAAATCATTTCAACCAGAGCAATTCAGTACAGCCACAAGGAGTTATTGAGTGTGGAAGAATTAAAAAATAGAAACATTACTAAGAAGCAAGAACAATAGAATAATCAAGAGGACAGTACATAATGACTGACATTGCATTTAAATTTTTGAAGATTAAAGTTGACTGGAAAACATGGAACTCTCTTCTAGCTCCATAAGCAAGAAGTGTGAGAAAAGAAACTGCTAGCATAGAACTTACAGTTACATTTAGCCAATTCAACTGTAAATTGATAAGACCTCATCACCAGTCTAGTACTGCACTTAAATTCATAAAGTCTAGGTACAATAGTGAAGTTACCATGAAAGTATTTATAGAAAAGGCACAGGGAAGCAACTTTAGAGAGTGGGAAAATGACTAATGTTGATGATTCTTTGGGTTTTATCAAGAATCTCTAAATATATAGCAGGAGCACTGGACCATAGATGGCAGCAATATTCTAAGCGTAGATGACTTATAGATATGCAAGACAGATTCTAGAGAGAAAAATTGTCTAGCATGACACAGTGAACCAGCTATCTTAGCATCTGACCTAGCGATGGATTCATTATAGTCTTTCCACTTCATGTCAGCAAAGAATGTTAGCCCAACAAGACATGCTCCTGAAGGTCAGCATCAGCCATGCTGATGAAAGGCAGAATAAATCAGTTAGCTTTAATTTGATCATTCTTAATAATGAATTCAAGAAAATATTATATTGCTTTTATTCCTTTGAATCTAAGTTCAGAGGATCTTCAGCATTTTTTATTTTAATAAAACTGATTTTTGTATGAGTGATGTGAAAAATTAAAGAATCTAATATCAGTTGTCAGTCTCATTTCTACATCATATCTTACTAACATAAAAATATTATCAGGTAATAATCAAATATTCTATATGCAAGGACATATATTTCTTGAGAGGATCAGAAAGAGTCAATTATTAATTGATGTTAAGCATAAATTTTGTAAGTTGAAATGTTCATTTTCAAGTAAGTTTTCGGATGAAGAATAAATTGCTCAGTTAATTTCATGGAGAGGATCTCATTTACATCAGTATTGTAGCCACCAAATGAAAACATTATACCATGAATTTTTATCTTTACTTACTTTACCTTTATATAAAGTTTGCTACTTCTGAAATGTGTCAATAGTCATCTGGTTTGCTTCAAGTCTTTGCTACTGAGTTATCAAATATAAAATGATAAATTTGATGTTAAACCTAATGTTGGGATGAGAATAATAATAATAATAATAATAATAATAATGAGGAGGAGAATCTGATCAGTAGGAACTCTTTGTTCTGCTGATTTAACTAATAAGCAATTAACTATTTTAGCAAATTCAATTGAGGTTCAAGTGTGATTTACTTTGGGTAATTAGCATCCCTGGGGCAAAATCTTGTAAAAAGATGAACACAGATTGACTGTTTCAGTGAAAAAAGATTTTTAGTTTACTTGATCATTAAAATTGGTAATAGGAATTGGTTATTTGATAGAATACTAATTGTAGGTGGATGGCTTGTATTCGGAGATCAAAACCCAATTAAAATTAAGATGATGATAGTCTCTCTTAATAGTTTTCTAAGGAAAGTGGTTCTGCTAATGAATTGTTTACCAATATATCAGATGAAGGTGACTATAAAGTAATGCTTGGTAATTTTCAGATATTTGTTAATGTAATCATAACTGATAACTAAAAGAATGACTTGCTGGAAATAATCTGTGTCATAAAATATAATTCCAGAATTTATCTTACATATTTATAAGTCTACCATTCATCCTTTCTTTGAATACTGCTACCACAACTGGTCTGGTGCTCCTGCTATATATTTAGAGATCCTTGATAAAATCAAAAGAAGAATCTACAAAGTCATCGGTCCTGACGTGGTATCTTGGCTTCAGTCATTTTCTCACTGCCATAATGTAGCTTCTCTGTGATAGTTCTATAAATATTTTCATGGTAATTGTTCTGATGAATTTTCTTCTATGGAACCTAGACTTTATGAATTTAAGCACAGTATTAGATTTGGTCTTATCATTTTGCACTTGAAATGTCTAGATGTAACTAAGTTCGATGTTGACAGTTTCTTTTCTCAATTGAGGAAATCTATCCTGGCTTCCCTGTCAACTTTGACCTCCAAAAAGTTAAATGCAATGTCAATCATTATCTTCTGTCTTCTTAATTCTTGTTCATTTTCTGTTTTCTCTCTTTCATAGCATTTTTGTTTTTCTCATATTCTCTAACACTCAGTAACCCATTGCATCTTAGTGGCTTTATTGCCTTGCTTGAGTTGAAATGATTAAAAATTAAATTATAAAAAGTAAATCATATACACATATGTGCATGTCATAAAGAATATAATTTTAAGGTATGCTATATTTATGGGTAAAAGGGCTCAATATCAGAAATAATGCATGTGTAAATATACTAAACAATTACTTCATTGATATCTAGTCACAACTTATGAAAATATTTATAAAATGCCTGCAACATTAAATAAACATATATATATATATATATATAATATATATATATGACCATATTTCTCTTCAGTAGTTATATTAAATCAATAACAGATGCTGTCTATAATTATCATTCCATGTTTGAAAGTGTTAGTTTTGAAGAAATGGAACCATTTCATTCTATCTCACTCTCATATATATATATATATATATATATATATATATATATATATAGAAGAATCATGCAATGTTATCCGGTGTTACTTCCTTGTAATTTGTTTCATTTCTTCTAAAAAAAATTTTGGTATTTTCAGAAGCCTGGCCAATGGCTACTTTTTGTTTGACTAGATATAAGCCAAACAAATTTAGCTTATACAAATTTGTTTCTTGTTTAAACAAGAAGTCAAAGATTTTTTTCAAACTAGTTTTTGTGTTGATATTATTAATATATTTTAAGTGATTTGGTCTGCAGTCTTTATCAGATATACAATCTATAAGGAATTACAGAAAAGGATGGCAATATGCTATGTTAAACAAGAAATACAATACAAATAATTACTTTAATGGTTCAAACAACACTTGTAAATTACAATTTATACGTACTTCTATAGTTTATACAAAACAGTTAATAAAGAATCATGGGAAAATTGGAATCATGAATTCATTATATCAAAATCTCTCAGTTCGAATGTTGTACATTTTTTTTATATCATTACAATTCCTTGCTCATTTCTAAACCTATCATTGTTCTGAGTTAAAAGAAAATCTGCACTGCTAAGATCATTTATTGATATCTTTGACTGTAATTTCAAAAAGAAACATTTGCAAATTTAATTTGATTTTGATAAACTAAGTCTCTTCTATTAATACTGTAATTTTCAGGGTTTTTTTTATGTGTCTATCATTTTTAGTGACAGTGCTGTAGATATTTAGTAAGTTTTTGATAATCTAATTATGTGGAACCAATCTACTAAGAGGAGAGGGCTTGTCTTAAAATTAATATCTGAAAGCCTGATTTAAAAAAGATTTTATTTTAACACCAATCTTTGACAGTGATAAGATGTAACTATCATTATGAAGAATAATTTAAAGAAAATGTTATAGTTATTTTTTTATGGAATATTATTTTAATGATAAACTGACCAAGGCATTAACTTACTTTAGTTGTGTTAACTAAATTACAATATAAAATGAACACACATGGAAAACTGGTCTTAACAAAGATCAATTCTTATTTTGTAACCTGATAAGTCTTACTTTAGTGAATGTGAAATGTGCTGGTTATTAACAAGTATATTTAGATGCAAACAGTGGTTTTCTTTAGAAACAGCAAGAACCAATTCACCAACCAATTTAACCATGCATTCCAAATATTAAAACTGTTAAAAAGATAATCAATATTGAAAGAGACCCTTTCACAACAACAACAAGAAAAATTACCAATCAACCATCACCAAATTCATGACATTATTTTCTACACCAATCAGAATCAACTGATAGTGTTGATCCCATTCCAAACCAACCAATCATCTTTGCCAGTACCAACCATAACAAGGATGAAGGAAAACATTATTTTTTTTTCTGTTATTTAGAAATTTTTTTTTTTTTTTACATAAATGATTTTATTGAAATTATTGGCATCAACTTCAAAAAAATATTCTGTACAGTTGGAATATTGACTACCATATTAGAAAAAAAAATACCGCACCCAGAGAGTAAACGAATCCCAGTCACCATTGATTAGTAAATACAAGACATAACAAAACTGAAATCAGGACATTATGATTTGTAAGTAGTATAATTAGTAAGGTTCAGTATCTAATAAATATATGATAGTTTCCAACTGTTGTGAATTTAATGAATAAAACAGAAAATGTTTTCTATTATCCTTCTATAACTTTCACCCTTGTGAACTCTTATATATCTAAAGACACAATCTCACATTTATATATGCACATACAAAGATACCTCTGCATGTAGATATATACATGTATAAATGTGTTTGTGAGTATGAATGCATGTATGTATTTGTTTAGCCTGTCTTCCACAGCAACCAAAAGACACGTACCACCAACAACCAACTCTATTCCACCCATCAAACTGCTGACCAAAAAGCATACACAAAGGTCAGCATCTGTCCCTTGTAACACAGAGAAATAGAAGTGCTAAAAAAAAAAAAAAAAAGTAACAATGTTGGGCATGGCAGGCAGGCAGGGTGGGTCACAGCTTACCTGATTGTCATCGTGTCTTTTATGAATGCAGTGTTTTCCTTTTGTTCTAGGTGAGAAATACCCTGCACGTTGCTGCATCAAAGCAGGAAAAAGAAGGGACCTTCTCAGTTTTGTAATGGTATCGTGTCAACAACATCAAATGACATGAATTGGGCATCATCAAGAGAAAAGATTTATCAAAAATAGACTATCAAGAGAGGATAACACACATACAGGTAGGTGGAGATATACCAGTGGATAGCAAGCAGCACCCATTGTTACCCCAAATAGTATGGAATGCTGATTGGGGGGAGGGGAGTAGAAAAGGAGTAGAAATGGAGAGAAGGGATCACAGATGAATAGGAATTAAAATAATAAGGGTAATAATATAAAAAAAAAGAATTGTTTCACAGTATTTCAATGATATAATTGGTGATCAAATGGCATGACTGAAGAAGGAGGAAAAATTCACAATACACAGTTTAATGATTTTTCAAATATGATGACCTCGATGTAGGCATTTGGCTAGAAGAGAAAAAAATTGTAGGTAATAAGTTGAAAATCAAATGGATAACATTGAAATTGATTGAATGTAAAACTATAAATGTATATTGTGATAATTCCTCTTGATTCAATAATGTCAGATTTTTAAATATACTTGGATTGCTATCTTGCCTTTATTGAAGAGAAGGAAAAAAAGATTATGCATTTAATTGAGAAAAAAAAAACAAAAAATGTCATTTTATCTAATGCCATAGAAATTCTAGAGATGATCTCCCTTGGATTTTCTTTCAATCAAAAAATAAATTTGAGCTTATGAATTAGAATTTATCAGGAATTAAATAATTAAAAGATTCATTGAAATGAAATAGAATCTCAGTTAATGAGATAATTAGAAGGAATGCATACAAATTTAGGGCATGATTTAATTGTAACTAATTATTAGTTTACTAATATTGATTTCTAACAATTGAACTTTTCCCCATGAAAAGAATCAATTCCCTGGAATAATTTATCTATTCACTTGAGATCAATATTTGGAAGAAAATGTATCTTAATGGGAAGCATTTTTTTTTTCCATGCTTTTATCTCAGAAAAAAATGAAGTGATCAAAGATTATCATTTATCATTTTTGGTCAATTGAGTAAAATTTTCTATAACTCATATGCTTAATATTCAATAGAGGCAAGGAAACAATTTTTCAAGATTCTGTTTTTTTTGCAGGGGGTGTCATTACTTACCATTTTTCATATTGAGTGGAACAAAGCATTTAGCAACAAAAACAAAAATATTGTTCATACAGATCAAAAAGTATACAAAAATAAAAAAAAGATTCAGACAAACAGAAAGAAGAGAAGGAAAATAAGAGAAACACAAAATAGAAGTAAACATTTTTAGAAAAAGCCATCTTAAAATGAATAAGATTAAAATTTTTATCTTTTGAATAATTTACTGGAATTTTTCTAAGCAATCATACTATTTTCTAACCATGACATTTTCCATTTAACTTTTGGTTTAAATAAAATTATTTTCTGAACTGTTTTCTTATCTCTATATAGCAATGTGAGTTTTAGCTCCAAATTTTTCTTCCTCCCCCATTTCGGACAATCTTGTTCATAGTAAAAAAAAAAAAAAAAAATAAGAGTGTTCTTTAGTGCTTCTTAACAGAACATTTCCCTTCTGAAGCATTTTAATCTTGGGTTACCAGATAGGGTGACTTGGACTACATTTGAAAGCCCAACATTACTAAATTTTGAATTTGGCTCCTTATAAGAAAGTCAATCACAGCTTCTTTTAAAAGCAGGCCCAAAAGTAATAAAATTTCTAAATCTAATTATTAAAAATGTGTAATAGAGCTTGCCAAATCTGCATCATTCTCAAGTAAATTCTTTATGATAGAATCTTTAAATTTATTTTGTTATTTTGGAAGAAATCTATTGGTTCAAATATTTAATATTTAGGGAGAAAATAGGATGAGCCTTATTGTTTTTACTTTTACCAGTTTAATAGATTGACAAAACAATGTTTGAATTTATGCAAAATTTATATGTATTGTTACTTTTTTAAGATTTAAAAGAAAATTATTTTTTTTCTTTCTCGAAATAAATGCAAAAAAATGTTGACTAATCAAATAAAAAGGGATATTGAGTGAATTTTTACTTTATTTATGAAGCACATAAAAAAAAATTAGCATAGTTGAAATTACTAAATTTTTATCCGCTTCTGCATAATTTGAAGTATTTTAATGATCTTTTAATAGGATGTTACTTGCAAGTTGGCCTGAGTCAGACGTAACTTAAAAAAGATCCTTTTTATTTTGACAATGATGATCACCCTGTACAAAACCCAAGAGCCACTCAAGATAGAGGGTTACAGAGTAAGAGGCACAGTTTATGGGGAAGGCAACAGTTAATGCTAGACTTGAACAGATCCTTATTTGAATCTTAACTAGTTGATAAAAAGAATAATGTCAATAATTTGTGTTTTAAGTCAGAACTGAAATTTCATTTAGTTATAAATTCTAGTATTAATGACAATAAAAACAGGAAACTTACTTTCTTTTTAATATTTTGGTTTCTTGCACTATTAGCAATATGTTTGATTAGTTCTCTTTGACAGATATGAAATCTACTCTGAGTAATCAATTTTAAACAGGAATAAAACAACAGGTACAAAATTTAAGTAATAGAATATAATTATATTCTCTGTGTGTGTATATTTATATATATATATATATATATATATATATATAAAACTATAGAAGAAAAATTTTAAATGAAATTTTCTTGTAGAATTAATTTTAAGAATGAAAGAGATAAAGTACATTAAGATACAAGTATTCCACAACAAAGATAAAAATATCAAAGAATTTTTAGAAAATACATTTGAAAGAAGTTTAGATTTTTTCTAAAATTGCATATGAGAAAAATATCAAGAAAAAATCATTTTGAAATGTTTATAAACTTAGTAATTTTCAGTATAACAATTATAGCTGGATTTTGAACAGTTGTTGAGAATGGTTACAGGTAACATTCCTTTAATTTATATTGCTTACCTGACATTTGTTAATCAGGAAAAGTCTTAATAAATGAATGAAGTACCATACATTTATAATGGAGAGAGAAATAGCAAATAATGATTTTGCTTGCATATAAAAAAAAAGTAAAATACATTTGTAATTATGTTATATAACACAAAGCTCATTAGAGCCTTTATAAAGAAATTTTCTTTTCATATATATGAAAACATAAACTAACCTTTTTACCTTTAAGCTCAGAAATCCACTATTTTACCACCCATAGCTACATGCATAGAAGCTTAATTAGGATTACAAGCCAAGAAAATTGGATAATTTTTCTCGGGTTAGTTATTGCTCTTCAAATCAAATCTATTGATCCTTTGTAACTTGTAACCTTGGAGCAACTTTTCTATTTTCCGGCCCTTCCACAAATACAGGATTTGTATTCCATCCAAAATCCAAATAAATCTTTCCTTCTTTTCTACATCAGATATTCCTTTCAAGATAACTAAACTCCAACAATTATCTTAAAGTTTATTCTAGAGTTAAACAACACCTCTCTCATATTGTTAAAATGAAATAGTTGAACATCTGAAGTTCTTAAAAGGTTCTATTTACTTTATCTGAATTTTTTCTAATAATGATGATTTTTGCAAATAACAGCAACTTGAAAGCAAATTTAAAAAGAATGGTACCTGTAAGTTTTTTTTTTTTTTTTTTTTTAAAATGATATTTAAGATTTCTTAAATAATTCTTGAGATTGGCTTTAGTTTGGATAGCATTGCAAAATGATGGGCAAACAAAACAAATGACAGTAATTATGAACAGAAATTAGTAAAGCTTAAATGCCATTACCTGGTCACAGAGCAAAACAAAAGGATTGGCTAACATAATAATTGTTTACAAATAGCAGCAACATTTGATTGACTGAGAATATGAATAGCACAAGTGAAAAGAAAACATCCTAGGAGAGGAAAGGAAAATCTACCTGGTTATGTGGTAAGGAGATCTTTGATAGACCCTCTTTGGTTCCGCTATCAGGAGTGTCTGTCCGGTTTGGTGGCATGCTGTCTGGTGTTTGCCGATCGTCTCGATGATCTCTATCTAATTCCTTGTGCGAATATTTCCTGGATAGAGAAAGACAAAAGCAATACAATTTCTATGTTGCTCCTTTTCAAAGCTACAAAGTAACATAGACATTTTGAGTGATTTAGTAGGCTTCATGTTAATTGATTGATTTATTTTTTATGGTTTATCAACATTTTGCAGGTTATTTAAGGCCAGAAAATATTTTTTACATTTTAAGAATTTTTTGGAGATAATAATGATTTACTGATACAAGTCCTACTAATTAACCCATAGATGGGGGGGAGACAAATTCATACCTTTCCTAAGAATATTTGTGCTTAAGTGGATATAATGAATCTGACAGGAATTGGAACTTGACCATTCAATTTCTAATTCCACCCATTATCCATTGCATCACTTGCACATCCAAAATTGCAGCACTTGGTATTTCCCTAGATACTGACCAAACTTGGAGTTGCTTAACTTTGGTGATTGTACAAAAACTGGTGTTTCAACATGATATGGCTGTAAGTCTTGCTTCATGTTAAAATGAATAAATGTATTATTGCTTTATCAAAGGATGTTATGAACTTATTGTAAGATATCTCCGAGCAGAACCCATGAAAATTTCATAGTTTTCCTATTTTGAATTTTCCAATGAGTCAGTTGTTAATGTAATGATTAAATATATTCCTATAAAATATCTTTGGAAATTCCACTATCTTGTTGTTAAATATTTGAGTTTAACAACTTTAACAAAATATGAGAAACAATTGTTTTTATCATTTTATATCCTATTGTTGTCAATTTTCTTTTTGTGTCCTGACTATCCAATAAATTATATTGCCTTCATGAAGAATAATTATCAAGGAAAAATGAATAATATTGTAGAAGATACATTAGATACATAAAGTTATAAAAATGAAAAAAAAATTTTCCCTTCTTTTATTTTACCTTTAACACAGAATATTCATACAAATAATTCACCATCTGCTCCCTTTTTTTGTTTGTATCCAGTATTTTGCCTCCAATATTAGATAATTTGTGAACCTTTGAGAATGCAATATGGTTGAATATAGGTGTAGGTAAAAATAATTTTACTTTCTCAAATGTCTGTTCTTGTGACTCTAGGGTGATTTGGATCGAATCATCAGCTAATTACATGTAATAAAAACATTATTTCATTTTCACTTGTTTCAATAATTGTTATACTGTACCTATGGACTATAATGGGTATGTCCCAATCCTTATAAATACAGTAGAATATACTGTACATTGATTTACTGTGGGATTCACTGTTCGATTCACCTTGATTCACTTCTAGCAGTTGTTTACTTACTATATGCCACTGGCGAATGTTGTATGTTATTCTTGTCTTAAATATTATCGTTCCATTTCCAACCTTCATTTTGGTTATTCTTATTCTGTAACCTTTTCCTAGATTACAACAATAATAGTTTAAATTTCTCCATTGAATAATGCTTTGAGAATCAATTGATTTTATTACTCTCTATTTTATTATTTTCAATTCTCTCTTTGTATCTGGACTATGACCTAAAGTATATTTCTTTAATGAAGGATAATTATCAAGGAAACTTGAATAATACTGAAGGGCAAATTAGATACATAGAAAGAAATAAGAAAGACAAAAGTAAAGTAACATATATCCATTTTATTGTTACAAAAATTTCCTTTCTCTTCTCTTCTCTTCTCACCTTTTTCCCACCTTTCTTTACTCATTATTTCCATTTCACTGAAACAGATGTTCTGATAGCATCACTTCCTCTATCTTCTCTTTCTTTCTTGGTTCTTATGTATGCTTTCTTTTTCTCATTAAAATCAGATAACATTTCTGATATTCTTTTCTTCATCTTTGCATTCAAAATAGAAAGGGCCATTATTTGTCTGAAGTAATGGCATATACTTATTGACTAGCAGAGGGACAAGCAGAATTATAATTTTTCAAATTTACAGCTAACTTACTTAGTGGTTACTTATATAAATTTTATGATTAATGTACACTGATAAAGTTATTTACTAAACAGTGAAGATCAATTTTCTCTACTTAGTACTAATGATTTGTAAGTTCAGCTTGCTAACCAATTTTGCTGCAATTAAACACTTCAAGCAGGACATATTTTTTGAGAAAGGAAGCCAATGATAGTTGCAAACTAGTTATACTAGACCATTTCTAATGCAGAGAGTTCAGTCATTACAGTGTGCTCCTCAGCTGTATAGTCAATCATGCTTAGGTATGCAATTGGTACCATGTAACCCAGTACAACATGCTGCATGTTGGTGTCTAAACCAGCTCTCCCACTCACTTTTCTGCTAGTGAGGCTTATGGCCATGTCACATTCAAATACCAGTTCCTATATGATCACTAAAGTTAAGCAACGTCCAGCCTGGGCAGTACCTACATGGGTGAATGCTTGGGAAATACCAAGTGCTATAAGTTTGGATGTGCAGGTGGTGTAATGGATAATGGCTCGGAATTGTTAATTAGAGAGCTGAGTTCCAATTCCAGTTGGGTTTGTTATATTGAAACACACAAATACACTTGGGGAAAGGTATGAATCTACCTCTTCTCCCCCCCACAGCTATCGGTTAATTAGTAAGACTTGTATCACTAAATCATTATTATCTCAAAAAAAAAAAAGAAATGCATTTAAAATATTAAGTTTTTGGCATTAAATGATCTACAGATCTTGATATGCAGCTAAAACAAAAAGAACTAACAATTTTCTGCTAGTGAGGAATGTGGCATGCCATCCCACAGGATGAAAAACAAAACCTGCTAAAGAGCTTCTTATAGGAGCCAATGGTTATGTGTATGTGTGACCAAAGTTAAACTTAGTAAATACCTATATCTTTTTGAGAGATTCTATGATTTAAAAGTGTTATTTTGTAGACACTACTTTAAAGGATCTTTCTTTAGTTATATTGGAGAAGAAATTTTTTAATGCCATTTCCTTTCAGAATGTAGGCCCTCTTCAGACTCCTTTTTTTATCATTTGTTTATTGCTATGAGTTATAGTAGAGTGGTTTCCCATTGACTTCTCCACAGTTTTGAATTTATAATTGGTCTTCTCTTAGGCTGATTGCCACCCAAATTTAGATATCCGAATCTACCTTTAACTCACAGCTAGAGGGGAGAAAAAATGAATTTCAATGTGTAGTAAATGCAATAAACTAGGCTGGAACTTAGTTTGCCAATTCCACTCTCAATACTGATAAATATTACACTATCTACACATAGAAAGTGTGGTTTTTACAAAAATGATTAAATTCTCATGATAGGCATATTTCTAACCTTTTAGTACCTAGTTTTCTACTAGTGGAACATAGTTTAAGATATTCTTTTGATACCAGATAAGCATTAATTATATTTTAGTGTTTTTCCATTTATAGAGGAGGTACTGGGATGAAAGCTCACTGGAACAGATCCAGATCCAGATCCAGATCCAGGGCTTTCTCACTCCTTGGGAGGTTGGGTGGGGAGGTCTTAGATTGACCATGTCTTCAGGAGTGTAGCTGTGTAGTGTGTTGGCCAATTGCAGGTTGATGAGGCTATTTAACCCATAATTAGAGGTTTTAAATTCAGAGTTGTCGTCCTCTGAGACCAGTTGACACCCAAGGCTATATGACCCAGTCTGTTCCACTACTTACCCATAACTGTGAGGAGAAGAGATTAATTCATAATTTTCCCAAGGGTATGTATTGTACTTGATTGGATTGGAATTTACAGCCACATCACAATGAAACATCTGTTTCCATATGATCACTGCAATTAATCAGTTGATCAGTACCTAAATGTGTGACTGCTTGAGAGCACCAGTTGCTGTAAGCTTGGATGTGCAGGTGATATAATGGATAATTTGACAAAAAAGGAAGTATTTGTAAAAGTCACTTGTCAAATAGAGAGTCATCTGGAATTTCCATCTATATTATTAACAAAATAATCAAAATTAATGTTCAGCTGGAATTAAAAAAAATGTCTTAAAATATGTTCCCCTAATGGAACCATGGGTGCTAAAAAAGTGTTATGGTCCAGGTTAGGACCAAGGAAGAACAACACGAACACAAGAGTAGAAATAACGAAGGTATATTACATGAAATAATAATACAAGATGTGGAAGGTGTTAGTATGACTGTCAGTCTGGTTTGGAGTGAACTACTATTGGCTTGACTCTATTCGATCCTCTCTCTTGAGAGGCGTTGTATATATAGTGTTAGGAAGAGTTCATTCTGTAGTTATAGGTAAGGACCCATGACAAAAGGTAATAAGAATAATTTGACTTTATTTTAAAACAAGAAAAGATATATAGAATTATACAAGCAAGTGTCAATACATTTGCTTATAAAAATTTATACTGCTTGATTCCAGTAAAAATTTATCAGGTCTTGTAATATTTAAAAGATAACAATATTAATGGGTTTAAAGTAAAACATGCAAGTAAAATAGGTGAAAAAAGGTGTACTTACTCACTATGCCCACTTGAGGCAAGTGGAGCTTGCATTGCAGATTGATTTGGATGCCGTCCCAGTGTTCCACCCTGTAGTTCACTGCTCTTAGGAACAGCAGAATTGGACTTCTTGGCAGGGAGTGTTTTCCCTTGCATGGCAGTCATAGTTGGTGGAGAACGTGCACAGACCAGAGCGTGGAATGATGTCACAGTGAAGATGCCAAGACGCCCCAGGATACCTTTCGAGGACTTGGACACGTTCGCTAACAAACTCTGTTGTTTTTCACAAAAAAAGGAAGTATTTTGTTAAAGTCAAGAGAGAAAATAGTTTCATAATTCCATCATTCTATTATTTCATTGTAAGATATAAGAATAAAAAGATTGATATTTCCAAGAATTTTATTTCGAAAAGAGCTACTTGTATATTGTAGACGAACCTCAGAAAATAATATTGCAGGACTAATTGTAAATTCTTACCTTTGGGTTGGGAAGTTCTGACCCTTGAAGTGAAGCCATATAACAACGTAAACGGTACTGTTCTATAAATAGTTTCTCTAGGTTCTCTTCCCACTGATTAATCTGTTTCACAATTGCTGTTCGGCTTTTGGGGTCAGTTACCACGGTCAACTGGAGTTCAGCCATTTTTTTCATTTTTACATCCTGCCAACAGAATTTGATATATTTAGTAAAATAATAATTGCAGAAATCAATCAATAATGTATATCCATACCAATTGCAAGATAATAAACTAAATATAGTTTATATATTAAAATAAAAATAAGTTGAGAGAAAAAGAAAAAAAAGAAAACATTTTGAAACAACAACAACAGTAAATTCTGCTAAGATGAAAACTTCAAATTAATTTTTATAGCCATTTCACTCCAAGCAGGACGATGATGCCACTACTTCCAAAATTGACAGGCTTACTATGATTTAGTCATGTTTTTTTAATGCTTATGTTTCTTAAGTTTTATGTTTGTAACTTTTCCTGTGTTAATCCATTTATGAAATATATCCAACATTGTTTTGCCCAATTCTCTTTTTTTGTATTACAATTCAGATCTTTTCCATGTATATTTGTTGGGAATGACTCTCCCCAGTGGTGTAATAAATAGTAGCTCAGAATTAGGAAGCTGAGTTCTAATTCCAGTTGGGTTCATTACATTCACTTATGTACAAATACCCTTGGGAAAGGTAGCAGTCCATCTCCTCCCCCAGATATAGGTTAAATAGTAGGACTTATAACAGAAAAGAAAAATTGTTAATTCTACATTGCTTCCCTCTATCATTTCTGTAAATATTTTCTTGGCAATTGTTCTTATGAGCTCTCCTCCTCAGTACTTTGACTGCATGAATTTAAGTGCACTACTAGATTGGCAAATAGGTTTCATCATTTTACAGTTGAAATAGCTTAGATGTAACTGTAAGCTCTATTCTAATAGTTTCTTTTCTCATACTTCTCACCTCTGGAACTTTCATCCAGTTTCTTGTTTCCCTGACACCTGTATTAATCAAAAATTTTAAATGCAATGTCAATCACCATATTGTGTCTTCCTGAGAAGACTTTAGTGAGGAGAAAGTACAATAAAAGAACAGGGTCTTTTATTGTCCTTTCTTATGAGTAAACTCTTCTCATTCTCTTTCGCTCCCAGTAACCTCTGGTATCTCAGTGGCATTATTCCCTTGCTTGGAGGAAATATTTTTTAAAAAATTCAATATTCACTTGCAAAAAAAAATATTCTTACAATTCAAAATATGTTTTGGCTAAACAGCCATAAAAAACCCCCAAAGTTTTACTTAAAAGGTGGTTGAACTAAATAAACCAGATAGTTCTCAATATTCAAAGCAGGAACAAATGGTAGACGTATAAATACGTAAGATAGATTCTGGCAAGAAAAATTGTCTAGCACACCACAGTGAACCAATTTTCTTAGCAGCAGACCTAGCAATTGATTCTATATAACCTTTTCACTCTATGTCGGCCGAGAATGTTGGTCCAAGAAGACACAATGAGTCACTCTCATGAAGGTTAGCATCATCCATGCTGATGGAAGGCAAAAATAGGCAATTAATAGTAAACAGTTTCATTTTGGAAGCATTAAAATATTAAACCATTCCTTGCCCCAGTTAACAACAGAATGTAGGTCACTATTTAGATCAACTGCCAATTTGACCTTATTGAACTAATCAGATTTACTATTACGATAGAAGTAAATAGTTGTGTCATCCACATAGATACAGAGTTGATGAAAATTAGGAACAATGTAGTTCTTGAAAAATTGTTTTAAAAGAAAGTAATATTGACTGCTCAGTCAATGAAAGCTGAATAATATTTCCTTATAAGGAAACAGCTAATATCATCACCATGTTAGCAATATTAAAGGATTTTAAAGGAGTGGTTTTTAAGTGTTCTCTGACTTTGCACTTTTTGATTCACTTGTTTAATAAATGTGATTTTATTTTTATAACAAAATGACATGAGTATTGTGAGACTGCTAGTTGGTTTCCCTTTTGACAATGCCTTAAATGGTATACAAATCAGGAGGACTAAGAGGCAATATTGGGGGTGATATGATTGTGAAAAGTTTTGGCCAGCTACGCCTGAGAGATTACAGTGTCTTGTTGGAACATGTATGGCTATCCCTTCATCCCAGTGTTTGACCAACATATCCAGCATCTAGAAATATACCCTGAAGAAGTAGGAAGCATGATATAGCCCTAGTCATTAATAACCTGCAGGAGTATCAAAGAAGCACACTTGGTGTACATCCCTGTGTTTCCACAAAGATCCAGCTGTCATTCTTCCTGTTCCCCTGGCCACTTTCACAAAGTCCAAGTTTCTGTAATTGACAGCTAGTGCCATGAACATGGTATGTCTTTTCATTTCTTGTGTCAGATTGCAAGCTGCTGTAATGGTATTGTAGTGGGAAATTTTGTGGTTACTATTTAATAGTGTTGATGGCCCAAATCAATCCATACAATTTTTTTACTCTACGAATATGTCAAGCAAAACAAAAAACAAGAGGAAACAACAAGAAACATTTGTGATAAAAGACAAAAGGCAAATATTTGAATAACAAGTAATTTTCAATGTATTTTTGTAATGAAAATATTTTACAAAAATATAGTCAATTTTTTTTCGGTGAAATTTTGTTAGTTTAATTTATGTTGAACTCAAGTTTGGTGAAAGATTAAATTTTGTTAATGAGTTCTAATTCGAAAGGGTGTTTGTTAGAATCTGTTATTGAAGATTTCATAAATTAATTGCAAGAGAAAAAAATTACTGTTCATGTAAGTAGTAAATGTTTATAAAGTTGAATGCAATTTGTGATCAAAGAAGTTATCTACCTTTGATTGCTTTGTGTAATACAATGTTCTCGAATGTAGAAAAAATATGTCGATTTGTTAGCAGGAATTTGTTTAACTTCTGTGTAAAGGAATTTGGTGAGTGAATAAGAATAAAATTCACTGATAAGTTTTGATGAGTTAGTGTCAATATCATTAAGTTGTATAATGTTCGTATGAACAAAAAAAACTTAAAATTGTGAGACGTGAAGTTTAGTTGCAATTCAATTGATGTCACAATTCAAACTGGCAAGTGAATTTCTGTTTTTATTGGCTTCGGGTGACTCACAGAGACTTGGTGCGAACTTGGATTTCAGTCATGAGCTGTAAAAATTAGTTAAGCGTGGGTGGATAGTCACGCCTACTTGTATATTTATTAACCAATGAGGGCTTGAGATTTTTCTGAAAGTGTTCTGTGATCCACTTTTTGCACAGATTTGACTCAACTATTTTGGGTATTGGAATAATGTAGAATTTGGGTTCTACAGTATTAATAATGTTAGAAGTTCCCTTATAAGGAAACAATCAGCATTCATTGATGAAGCAGCCAGTGCAACCATCAGTTGAAATTTATAACAATTTTCCATTAAAATGGGTTTCTCAAGCCCAGTGATTGTTATCACTCTTTCCAGTATTGGTGAGGACTTCCTTCCTATCTTTTTGTTCAAAGTAATGTGAAACCCCAACATCTTGATTCTCCTGTTATTTTCTCTTCGAGTTACATGTGCTATTAATTTTACTTGTTGCTGCTGTTCAAAGTCCTCAAGTGATGTTGTTTCTGTTATTTGGTAAAGTTCTTTGTGATTCTGTAACACGAGTCCATAAAGTTTGAAAAAGGATGGTCTTCACTGAAAACTATTGGCCTCATTCGTAGGGAAGTCATTTTTAATCCATTGATTTGACAAAGTGGTTGTACACAGCTGAAAGATATTTCTGAATGAGTTTGGTGCTATGCATGACATGTTAATGCACTCAATATATCTAAATGAGAAAGATAAAATTTAGTGCATGCTGTGTAACATTATATTTGGTCTTTTTTTTTCCATTTATGGCTCACTAAAGTTGCTTTCTAAAATAATTGATGCATCCTGAGTATAAAATAGCCCTATTCTGTTAGTAACACTTGCCTTAATATCTGACCAATGACAATCACTTTATGTCTGATTTTCAGAGCACTTCAATACTAAAATCACTGCCAATACATTGAGATTATATATTTTGTTAGTATGTGTCAATTTCAGACCACTAGCAATCTTTTTTTTCATTAATTGTCAATGTTCAACTTTTCTTCTGAAACTTGTTCAAATTTTAGGTAAAAAAAACTGAATAATTTGGTGTTTAAACATCCATTTTCTTTTCTCCTGGATTTATTTTTAATGCAGTAAAACTAAGCAAGAAAGTGATGGAGTAGTAGTAAACACAGTGGGCATTGGAAAGAAAAACAAAAAATCTTCCCTGTGTATATCAGGTTCAAATGCAGTTGGCATTAAAATACAAGCATGATCATCATTTCATTTTTTTTCCCCCTGCCACTTTTATTTTCTGCATGAACAAAAAATTTGATCTATTTAAAAAAACAATTCTACCTGTGATATCACGTTAGATAAACAGCTAGTTTACAATACTTACCATATCTATATTTGTTTCAAGTCGTTGAATCTCACTCTTCAGCAACTTCAGGGTGTTATCCTTCCCATGCTGCCTTGCAAACAGCGATGCGCACGCTGAGTGGATGGCACGGATCCAGTTCTCCAGTTCAATTTGTGATGGTGCCTGTAGAAACAAAATGCAAACAATATAATTTTTCATCATCACAGGTGAAATTTCAGACACCATTGTTTATATATACATGTGTGTATGTACAAATACACATTCAAATCAATGTTGACTGTTTTATTATAAAATAAGAAACATACTTAGGTACAAAACAAATTAGCATTTAAAATTTATGAATATATGTCTGTTGTTTAGCAGAAAACATAATTTAGAGCAGATATGCAAGGCAGAGAGTATTTTTTTTTTTTTTTAAAAAAAGGTGTTAGTTTTATTTTGCTAAAACGGTCAAGGTTTTTTGTGATTTGGATATTGAGAATAGACTATACTATATTGAGGTTTTCGTATGAGTTGATGCAAAGCAAGTGAAGCTGTATTTTAGAAAGAGTTTATCAAAAGTTGTTTCTTTTTTATTGTTTTAGACTTACTAATTTTCAGAGAAAGTAAGTGACTGTAAATTTAGAAATGAATCAGTCTAGGTATAACACATATAATGAACTCTTCAAAAGATTCATCTTTTGAAAGGAACTTAATGAACAAATTTTTATATATGACACAAACTGAAGGAAAATGATTGTCATATAAAGTAGATATTTTTATTTTAATTTCAACTGCAAATAACTTTTTTTTTGTTATTTTTTTTTGTGTTTTCATCAATCAAAATTTTGTTATATATACTTTAAATAAAAAAAAAGATAAGTATGTTTATGTATTGCCCAAATTATCAATTTGAACTTTAAAATTTGTGTGGAATAGGTATTTCTTCTGCTTAAAAAAAATCTTCAACGCCTCAACTCCTAATCAGTAACTAAGTAAATATATTTAGAAAAAAAAAAAAAAAAAAGGAGACATTTTCTTGAAATTTTATTTTTCATCTCTCTCTTTGGTAGCTTGTGAAAACATTTTTGTTAATTTGTGCACTAAAAGTATATTAGTTACACTAAGTAGGCACAATTATTTACACCAGAAAAAATAACTAATTGGACGTCTGCAAAAAATATATATATATATATATATATATATATATATATATATATATATAAAATATGTGACATTAAAGTTCTCAGCCTAACCCACCTACAAAATAAGTATTTCAATGAACAAACATTATATTATTGTGTTCTGTGTTGTTTCTGGGCCCCCATGCTACTATACAAATTGGTATCAAGAAAAAGGGCCATTTCTTTTCCACATTTTCTTTATTAAGAGAGAGTGGTGGCAGCTTGGATTTTAAGAGGCAGTGGGGAGGAATGACGTCACAGGAACACATGTATCACGCTGGCTGAGTGTCCCTCCATTGGTGGACTTAGCCACTTGCTAACCTGGGTATGAGGGGCATATCAATGCTTCAGAATTTTTGTGACTCTCTGATGAATTCACGCCATTATGGACATATTCACAACCCAGAAAAAAGCAATCCATCACTGTCAGAATACAACACCCATGCGGCACTCCGGCCAATAACTGACCATTCTGGCCCTGGTCTTCGCATTCTGTAACAATTAAAATATTGAGTTTGGGATGTGTGTTGGGTTGAGAACTTTTCAGTATCTCCTTGTAGAGAAAGTGAAGGGAATTTCTATTCAAATAAAAAAATCTGTGGCTTGTAAACATTTAAATAACATCTTCAGGAAATCTTAAGTTCTTTTCATAGAAATTAAGAAGAGTAAAAATATTGTCAGCCAATACAATATTAATATTTTAGAGGAGAAAAGATTTTCTCATTAACTGTATTAAATGATTTGGCATAATAAGAATTAACGATGAGATGTCAACTTAAATTAATTTTTGCATCTTGTCAAGTTTGACTAGAATGGTAATATCTTTTTGCTGTCATTAACTGAGCATATAAGATAATAAGAGAATAGTTATCCTAAATAACCTAATGATAATATCTTAATAAAAATGATCAAAAAGAAATATAACTTATAATATATCAATCTCTAGTAATAACTTTTTTCAGATTAAAAAGATCATGTGTTATGAAGTCAAATATTTTAAATAATTCAGAATAATAAAAAAGCTATATATTCACTTCACATCTTCATGTAATTTATTCTGCTCTAAAAGTATTATTTTTAAATTAGTAAATTTTCTTCAGTAAAAGTTATACTTAATTATCTTTTCTGTTAATATCTGCAGTTGTTAAATATATTCTTTTGGTTTTTTCTTTTAAAATATTTAGAAAATGTGGAATCACTTTAGCAATCTGATAAAGATTTCATTAATTAAAACAGAAAAAAGTCATAATAGCCAATTTTTGACTACCAATTTCTTGAGTTCAATCTCAAGTTTTTGGTTACCCAGTTTTAGTTTGTGGTGTGCTCACATTGAATTCATCCCAATATTTAACAAATTAATTGCTTTGGGCCCAAAACAACAGACAAATATTAAAAAGCAATTTTTTGTGCTTGTTTTTTTGTTTTCTTTTTTTCATATGGATAT
This sequence comes from Acanthosepion pharaonis, assembly GCA_903632075.3. Lineage (NCBI taxonomy): Eukaryota > Metazoa > Mollusca > Cephalopoda > Sepiida > Sepiidae > Acanthosepion > Acanthosepion pharaonis. The sequence continues at coordinate 145,086 of CAHIKZ030000158.1, forward strand.
ATATTTTTACATTTAAGATTAATATAAATACAGTTTTAATTACACATACATTTTAATTTTATTTTATTTTTAATAAGTTCCTCAAAGTTAAATCTATAGAAATAAAATCATATAAAAATATTATTTAAGAAAATTTAATTTTGCCTTTTTAATATTTTATTATTTACTTCTTAAAATTTCCTTTTTGTATTTTACAAGTGATTACAATCACACGTGAAACTTTAATTCCTAATCATGATAAATTAATTTGTGTTATGCTTTTTATTATTTGAACATTTCAAAACAGATTCATACATTTAGCAATCAATAAGACTAAATACTTGCATATTAGTACATTTAAAAAACACAAGTCTGAATATATTCAATTGGATAATCGTTCAGAACACAAATATCATGAATTTATCTCAACAGTTCATAAATTAATAATAGCCATAATTAAAAATTTGAGCCATTTGATATTTTAAAAAAAATCCCTGCATGTAATTCCTTAATTAGCTAATTACAATATTTGTGAAAAGTTCATTATTTCATAAAACTGTTAAACCCAATGATTAATTAATATAAAAGTTAATCTTAATTTTTCAGTTATACAAGAAGGTGCTGAAAATTTCTTTGCCCATCCAAGAAGCTCCCTCCCCTCCCCCCAAAACGTGTTTGGTCATTTTGTCACCTTTTAAAAGTGGATTGAGCCAAGGACTTTTTGGCAGCCCTTTGTATATTACTCTTGAAGTTTGTTTCTTAGAAATAGTATAACTAAACTCTGTGACAATAGCTAAACTCATAACAAAGTTATTTTGAGATATATATGAATAAAAAGAGACAAGAGGAAAAACTATTCTTAGACAATACATTTTATCCTCTGAGGGACTTTATCAAGGCAATACAAGATTTTTGTTGCACGTGTTTATGTAAAAAAACTAGGATGCCAATTGTTTATCAAGGCTTTTAAATTTTTAAATATATAAAAGATTTCTTGAATATTACTCACTTTTTGCCAGACTTTAAATTATTTTTGGTTGATCTTTCAACCACAAGATGAACATTCATGAACATTCTCAAATTTAAAAGCCTTGATAAACCAATGACCTCCTTGCTTTTGTATTTTATATATAAATACGTGTAACAAAATAAATCCTATATTACCTTGATAAAGTTCCTTAGAGAATGAAACACATTGGCTCAGAATAGTTTTGCTTGTCTCTTTTTATTCATTTCGTTCGTTTACAGATACACTCTATCTGAAAGTAATTTACATACACACACTATAAGTAATGGTAGCTTAAATTTTAAAACTCTTAAGAGATTAGTGGGGTATTCTTGCAAGTTCAATATTCTGTACATGAAAGAAGATACAAGAAGTTCTTTCAGACATTAACCAAAGTCGTAGAGAAGACAGAAAACTGAGCTTCCAAGGTTTTGTTAGGGGTTTTAAGATATTAAAGAAATCTGACAATTGCCTTGTTTTTTATTTCTTTATATATATATATATAAAAGAGAAAGTTGTACATGAACCATCATTTGTATAGATGGGGACAGGTATGGACACTAATATAAGCTGGAGTACCACTATAAAGTAATAGAAAATTTATCTTACAGACTAGTGTAATAAGTTTGATTCATACCAAATGTCCTATTGTACTGCTCTTGTGTCAGACTAAGTTTTAATACATGCAGAAATCGGTAATGCTTGTATTGGATGTTGACATATTTATTTTAGTTCTGACATGATCTGATTATTCTTATTGGTGCTAAATCAGAGATATGTCAGATGGATAAAAAAATGATGTCTCACACCATTGATTGGTTGTAAATACACATTGGATGTCAAGGTAGCTTTATTTTCTAAAATGTCATGAACCATCAGAACAATAAATAAAAAAAAAGAGCTAGAAAATTGATTAATAATAGTTTGGTCTAGGCATATTGTGTACAATGAAATGATACATGAATATTGTTTTGACATCTAGGCTTACAATTGACTTCTTTTGCATCATCAGACATTTTCTAGCATAGCATTAGAAGAGAAGACAGAAAAATAATTCTATCTATCCATTGTCTGAGATATTTCAATGTATGTTATAAATAGAATAGCACATTTTTCTTTCATTGTTGTTTCTGTAACTTTATGAAACAGCTTAATAAGACTCTTACCTGGAGAAAGAAAAAAAATAAAAACTCTGCTTAGAAAGAACATCTTTAGTAAAAATCACATCTGATGGAATTTTTCTACACATAAATGTCTTCTCTACATAATTGTTAAATGATAATGGTATTATTAACTGTTCCTCTACAAAGAAACATTTGGCATTCATTGACCAAACAGCTAATACTATTTTTGGTTGAAATTTATCAGATCTTCCTTTAAAAACACATTTTAGGAAAACAGGTTTCTCAAATCCAGTAGCTTTTATCACTTTTTTCAGTATTGATAGGAGTTTGGAAAGAAATCCCTCTCATCTATTTGATGTAGTATTGAATATTAACATCTTGATTATGTCATTATTTTCACTTCAAGTTACATGTACAATCCATTTTAGTTGTTGCTACTGTTAGTAGTCCTCAAGTGATGTGGTTTCTGTTATTTGGTATAATACAAATTATTAAAATCACTTGCTGAATTCAGTGTGTTACAAAAAGGATTAGTTTCATAAAATAAACTATTGCAAAATAATTCTATCAATTGATTGATATTCTCATTTCTTTCATGTAGTAAACTCATAGTGAAATTTTAATTATATATGAAGATTCAAAATTTGAAATGGAATTAAACTACTTATAAAAATATTCAAATTTTATATTAAATATATTTAGTGTAGCAGTTATAAACATGGAAAATGAATTCAGTGTGCCAAGGTCTTTCGACTTGATTCTGTTTTGTTCATTTTGTCCTAATGCTTTTGGAAAAGGCTTCAATTCATTTCCCCCCAGGTATGGGTAAAATAGCAGGGCATATGGGATCTTTTGCCTGGAGCTGACAACCAGTTTAGAAGGAAATGTCTGAATTGAAAACCAGTTTGAAAAGGGATATAAACTGTCAGGCTATCTTGCCCAAGACACACCACTTCTGCTGCATTACATGTAATGCAGCAGAAGTAATGGGTTTTGAAGCTTGTCACATGATGATATCAATATTACAAAAAAATTATTAAAATATTACAAAAAAATTATTAAAATATTACTAAAAAATTACTATTAAGAGAAAAACCCTTTTTACATGTAAAGAAGGTTGTAGAATCAATCAGCCAAAACGTGGCTGCACAAAGATACATTAGTATTAGTTTGAAAACATTTCTGAATCTCAACAAACAAATTAGCATCACTAAAACAAGTTTGGCTTATAACTAATCAAATGGAAATAGCCATTTGTCAAGTTTCTGAAAATACCAAAATTCTTGTAAAATAGATTTTGAAAGTTGAAGCAAATTATAAAAGAAGTATTGTTTGATGGCATTAATCTTTTTTAAAATATGAAATGGCTCTGTTTTGTCAAGACCATTTTTTACCAATTATTTAAGAATTCATATATTTTAAACTATAGCAAATCGATGGAAAAAAAACAAAAAATACTATAATGCAATTATTTCATGATATAATAACATTATATCAGAATTGATTTTTATCCATCTTTTATTTTAATATATTCATCTAAAAACTGTATAAACAATGTCAATATACACACATAAGCAAACATTGTGTTTGCATAGGGAAAACGAAAATAATTACAATAAAACATCTGCATAGAATTACAGACACCCAACATAGAACCTCAACATATAGTTTGGCATGAAATATGAAAATTAGTTGCAAAAGTATGAATTGGCAACATAAAAAGAGTACCAAGAAATCTTTTTTTTATCTGTGTGATAATCACCAACTGAATTTATTATCTCAGGTAAGAAGAGCTTTTAGTTATCTCTCACCAGAGACAATTCAGTGCCAGGTTTTCTAAACAATTGATTTAGCCATACCCAACACACCTGAGGACTCTTTTTGGATGTTGCATTACTTTTAATTTTACTTACTATTAATTTAGAAAGGTAGAAAAGTCTAGAATCATATCTGATGCCAAAACTGCTTAAGTGAGGTCTCTGGAGATGAGCAGTGCTTCTTGCAATTATAGTTTGTACTCATAGAAATACAAAGAAGAAAACCCCAAATCATGCAAGCCAAAGTATAAATTTCTCAAGATCTCAGAAAGAAAAGAAAACAGACAGACAGACAAACATAAAAAAAAGATAGAGATAGACAAAGACTTTCCATGCACAGTCCAATTTTCTGTAGCAGAGAAATATAACTAACAAAAGCTGTATGCCATACTGGAGAGGTTTCATATTGGAGGAAACAGTTAAGAGACAGGCTATCTTCTTCAAAACTAAACTTCTTCCTAACTTTTATTGATTTTATATTCAGTTATTGGAAGCAAAGAACACTTTGCTTTGTTATTTTTAAGCCAATAAGGAAGAAAGATTTTGACCTGGCATTCATCCTCTATGGTTTAGTTGGATTTTGCTGATCAGAATAGCTATCAGCTAGGGGGAAGGGTTGATGACATTCTTAGTGAATTAGATTCTAGTTACACTATGAAAAAGTAAATATACTTTTCATTAGAGAGCAATATCTTCCCCATTAATTTCACTTCATCCCTACACATTCACTTGATATTATGTTTTGATAGGTGATTTTTTTTTTTTTTTTTTAATAAACAAGACTGGAGATTTATTCAAGATAATTACTCCTAGGTGCCTAATACAAGGTGGTGGTGGTGGTATTGGTAATATTGAGTAGGGGTAGAATTTTTCTCAACAGGCTAGGTTGGGGTTTCAAGCCTTGAATTCTAACCTTTCATGAACTGGTGTCTTAATAAACACTTAGTATCCTTTAACGACCATGAATGCCCAAGATGGACATCAGGAAGTGCATCTGACCTTGTAAAACCTTGCCTCAATTTGTTATGACATCCTCTGTCAGGCAGGACCCACCTTACACTTTGAGAGATTAATCCCAGTCCTGCCTCAACAAAAAAAAAAAAACATGGCTATGTATGTATGTATGTAATAATGGAGGTGTCTTAACAAAACAGTCGATTGAAAAATCATTTAAAAGTTTATAAAGCATGAAATTAATGAACGGGGGAGGGTCTTAAGAAACTCAGAGATTGGTTGAAAAATTTCCTCAAAAGAAAAAAAAGAAACAAATGTCCCCCCACCCTCTGTCTATGAGGCAGTTACGAGTAACTACTCTGTTGTTGGACAATCTCTTTTCAACTAATTTCACTAATTTTGACTGGTTTAGCAACCATATTTCTAATCTAAAACAACAGAAATTTAAAATATTTGAGTATTTACCAACTTTAAGTCTTTTTAGTTGAAATGCATCAAATAAATTAGTAATACAAACTAAAGATTAAAAATTAGGTTTTCCTCATATAATTTCTATACCAAAATGTTTCTTGTTGCCCACTATGACATTCTAAATTTTTAATTTCTTAATCTAAAGGAAGATGTAAAATAAAATAGAAAATAATCACTGCTTTTTTTTTTTTTTTTTTTTTTGATTAAAAATATTCATTTTAAAAATTATTCTAATTGATTTTATCCAACATTTTTTTAATTTCAGGAACATTCTGTCTTTTATACACACATGCAAGTGTGGATCAATAACTCTGTTACTTGACATGTAGTTATTAGCTGAGTTTTTATCTGAAAATATCCACTATATAATCTTTGATCTTTATAAGTAATATTCATGACTGAATTAAATGCATTGACAAATCATGAGATAATATTAAAAAATATTTGTGCAAAGTGAATTTTTCGTCACTAGGCTACTGATTTATTCATGTATTTACATAAAGGATTAAAAAAACAAATTATAAAATTAAGATTATTTTCAGCAAGCATCATTAAAACCTACTCTATGGAATACTTAATGAATCTTATCTGCATTAAATTTCTTTTGCTAATTTAAAAAAAAATATCTACAATAAATCTAAAAACTTAAATAAATTACTTAAATCCATGATAAAAAAAAAATCAGTTAAATTTGTTTTTCTTTTATGCTGGATTTACAATTATTTCAAGTGCCTGCACAATCACCGAAGTTAAGCAGCATTGAGACTGGTCAGTACCTAGATGGGTGACCACTTGGGAATACCAGGTGCTGTAAGCTTGGATGTGATGGTGGCATAATAGATAATGGCACAGAATTGTTAATTGGAGAGCCAAGTTCTAATTCCACTTGGTTTTATTATATTCACTTATGTGCAAATAAAATCCTCCTCTTCTCCTCACAGCTATAGATTAATTAATAAGTCTTATATTACTAAATCATTATTATCTCACCCCCCACCCCCAAAATTATTGAGATTAAAAACAACAAAAAACATATGTTCTGGTTTTAAATAAGCTGTAAAGTGTTGATAAGCCATAAAACCAATCAAACAAGTATTTTAAAAATGAATATTTTAACACACACGATTGTTAAAAATGTCTGGTTTTAAATTTTTACATCAGCCAATAAAAATAAAACTTTAAAAAATTTGCACTTAGAAATTGAGATATTATTTATGTTTAGTGAGATAATTCAGCCTTAGAAATAAAAAGATGTTCTATGTTTCTAATGTTTTAGAAGCTTCTCTGGCAAGCCAGTAAAGAAAAGATCTATAAACAAATCAGATCAGCTGATTAGTTTTCTATAAAAGATATTGATTTTAGCATATAACCTTTTCACTGACATTGACATTATTATATTAACATTATGCTTTAAGTATTTTTTGTGATTTTAATTTTAAAATATTTTTTTAATATTATTACTTTTAAGAATTTGAATGACATGAGTAACATTATCTGACAAGAAGTGGCTGATAAAGTAAACAGTGAAGAACATTTTGAAGGTTGTTTGATATCTGTGGTTGTATCTTCTCTGAAATATGAAATGCACAAACACTTCTTAAGTTAAAAATATTCATTCAGTTATTTAATGTTGATCTTAAGTTTTATTTTTATTTTATGTACTTCTATATTCCTACAAGATGTTTGGTGCTTGTCAAAAATTGGACCTTAATGCTGATAGTAAGAAACAATAAAAAAGGAGACACAAAGTTGCCATCTTTATATATATTCCAAAACAATGTAACTATGCATCAACAGATCAATATAGTATCTTTCATATGATGTTGTTAGACTTGTTTACCTGAACATCAATAAAATGATTTATTCTTTGGCTGTGATGTTCCAATTACTTCTAACTGTTTAAGTGTAGCAGACCCGCTTTTTCTAAATAAATATGCCACTTGTAATTTACTATCTACCCAAACATATCCAAAACACTTTGACTTCTGACACTATTTCCCTTAATCTATCACTGACAATGTTTGAGGTTTCTAAAATATGAATTAGTAGTACATCATACAAGTTGAATTAAGTGGTAATATAGTCAATCCCCACAAAAATTCTTGTACTAAACAGACTAAGAATCTTGTATCTGTTGTCTAATGTAATGCTAAAATTTCTGATACTAATAGATTTTTTGTTACCTTGTCCAAATTTTCAGCTGATTATTGCCATATTTTTGTTTTCACTTTGACTAATAAAAAATACTACCCTGGGAATACCAACCTCTAAATCTTGCATATGTAGCATCAGGATATCTCAAAATTCATTCCTTGGATTACTCAAATTATGAAATTTTAGAGTACTGGAATTTAATTTAGACAATGCTTTGTTTTCTTCAAATAACATTTTTATACTTGGGTGAATTCCTAGAGTGTTCATAATTCATGTTTCATAGCTTATATCTGGCTGTGTGTATGATGCAGCTCACATTGCTTGTCCACATGAATGTTTCAGCTCCCCAGTCTTTTGTCCCTTATTTAAGTTTGGGTTTCCGGTTCCTTCTAAATTGTACTTTAAACTGTTAAATGTAACTGTCTCTTCTACTCAAACAGCTTCTTCACTTGCACTTCCCATCTGTGGAACTCCCCCCCCCCTTTGCTTGCATCCCTGATGACTATAATCTTCAAATATGCAAATGTAATGTCATCTGATACCCTGAGCTGCTTCTCCATTCTTCTCTGTATCCTTTCCTCAAACACACCTCTTTACTCTTGTTCTCAATCCTCTGTAACCCCTTACATGCTAGTGGCACTCTACCTTGCTTAGGGTGAATTGCTTTAAAAAAAAAATACATCTAACATCTCTGCATACACTCTGAAAATTTTATTTATTATTCCTTAACTTTTTTTTATCCCCTTTAATAGAAGTAGATAGGTTCACCTGTTATACACGTCACATACCTCCACTGTTTTTTTGAATAAAAGTAGAGCTTAATCCATTTTTTCCTGTTTAGAATTGTGTTTCTGTTCCTTCTAAAGTTTTTTGCTTTTTTTTCACTTTCTGCATCTTAGTGGCATTATTGCCTTACTTAGGCAGAATTGATTTAAAAAATACTCAGCTTTCGCTTCTGCTCTCGATTCATCAGTTTTTCCCTTCCATACAACATTGAGCAGTACTAATTGAGTTTATAGTTGTCAAATCTTGATTAATTTTCCCTCTTGCAATTTCCTTCTTGGTACTTAAATAATCCATTTTCCTATTAGTGCACCTTGAATGTTTTCTTCAGTTTTCCTATATTCTCTTCCTGGAAAAATTTGTTACCACAGAAAGCAAAGTTATCCACCTGACTAACCAGAATTTCTGTAAGCAATCTGCACTTATCATGCTACATGAACTGTACCCACCAACTGTAATAATTGTACTATGATTTTTTTTTCATACCAAGATATAGGTGCATCATTATTTAGTCTGTAAATAGATTTTTTAAGACACCAAACTTCAAGGTGGACATATGGTAATATTTGAAACGGTAATATTTCTCTCATTAAAGGAGCCAGTTGAAGAAATGCTGCTGTTGTAGCATTAGAGTGAAGCCAATAGGACATCAAAGCTGCTGTAAAACTACCAACTGTAGGTATTTTCAACTACAAGTTAAGAGAAACTTGTTTAAGATTCTTAGTATCTTTCTCAAAACCATGGCCTAACAGTCTTGCTTTATTTTCTTAGATATAATCTAACAAGATGATACAATAAATGGATTTTAAAAGAAACTACTTCAAACAGATGATTACTAAAAACACTCTTGAGCTATTTCTCTATAACATCTACATCTTGAAATATTTCTTGATCAGATGTACATTGTTTTCATTACAGTCGTATATTCCATTTTCCAACATAATCCCAACTGACATATATTTTTTCTTCAATCTCTCCACTAGAACATCCACCCAGTCCTGAGATCATCTAGTTTGTTTTGGTTGCATATTACTTTAACTACTTTTCATGCATCTGAATTTTTGATCTTGTATCTGATAAAAGAATCCTTTGTTTGTTTAGTAGTTCAATTATTTACATTCTGAGCAGAGTTTTCATATCTATCAGCAATCATCTTCTCATTCTCATTTTCTAGGTTTCATCTGGCATAGAATTTTAATGACCATCTTTTTTCATCTATAGTCTTATTTTCTGTTCTTTATTGCCTCCTCCCATTTTAGTCTGTTATATATTACTGCTATCCTTAACTTTCATCAACTGGCATGAATGAATTTGACAGTAACCTCCCCTGTGGTATACAAACACAAATTATCCATCTTTTCTATATCCAACTGCAGGAATATTTCATCTTTAAAATTTTTTTTCTTTGACAATAAACTTTTAACATTATTATTACATACATCTGTATAAGCAAGTATATATTTGTACATCCATGTTGTACAAAATTTAAGTTTTTAAATTTAGTTTTTTTATTCATTTCCCTACACTTATCATTAGAAAAATCCTCCTTCATTATCAGTTAAGAATTTCCTAAGTGCAGTAAAATATACTATCAAAAGCTAATATGCTATTATTAAGTAAACATTTCAAACAATATCATCTTGCTGCTAAGTAAAAACCCAACAAGCTGCAGAATATTTTGTAGCTGAGTCAGTTGTGCATATATTACTTTGAGTCTAATCATACAATATGATTAAATTCATCAACCAAACACATATCCATAACTAGATGTAAAAGTGGATGTTTATACTTCATGTTTACATTGCAAGAGTCACAATGCTCTTTAATTATCTTTAGGAATTCATTATCGCAAATATCCTGATTATCATTAACATGTTAGACAATTTTCTCATGTATCAGAAATTGTACTAACTTCATTGCCATTTTATTTTCTTCTTGCTTTAAAGATTTTATAGCAGATATGTGTAACACAACAGAAACTCTTAAATCAATTTGATTATTAAATAACATGTTTATAAGAATATACTAATTACCTGGTGGGCACATGCTAAATCCACCACATCACACAGAATACAAGCTGTATCATTCGCAGAATTTAAAACATCAGCTTTCTTCAGAGAGATTTTAATCAAGAGAAGTGGCATATCATTATTTACTATTTGGGGCAACATGTAATCCAGTACAACTTGCAGCATGGACAGGTGATTGGTATCTAAACCATCTCACCAACAAGCTTTTTTTGGTGGTGAGGAAGGCGGCATATTACCCAACTGGATAAAAATGAAAACCTGTTACAGGGCAGATGAGCTTCTTATTGAAGTCAATGGGCAACATGTGTTTGTGTATAATATATATATATATATATATATATATATATATATATAAACGTCAATATTGAAGTCAACACAACAGATTGTTTCATGCTAAATGCAATTGTCAGGCCTGATGATTGCATTTAGCATGAAACATTGTCACCTCTGAGTATTGACTTCAATGTTCACTGTTATATTTACATATGCTCTATCACTGATATTGAGCACATTATCTCATAAATATAGCATACCTTAAAACTATATTTCTTTATATATATATATACATATATATATAAGGCTAGGATGGGGTTTCAAGCCTTGAATGGCAACCGTCCTAGACACTCAGCATATTTGGTCTAAGTTGGGAGTCAGGATAGCCTTATAAAACTTTGCCTCAAATCACAATGACAAATTCTCTGTCAAGCAGGACCCACCTTGCTTTGTAACAGATTAATCCTGGTCCTGTCTCTACCAAAAAAACATGGCTATGTATGTATGTATGTATGTACTATACATGATTCAGTCATAATTTTTTTTCTGCTAATAACTGCTAAAAGTTTTACTTTTCTCATTGCAGTAAGTTCAACCCTATCTCCAAACTTGAATTCTGTGTTAGTTGAAAAACATTCAACTAAAGATTTTTCTTTATCCATAAAAGCATCAATAAAAACATTTAATCATGTTTTTACCTGTTACAGTTTTATTACAAGAACTGTTTAGAATGCCCATCCTAAGCAACTTCTGATTAAACATGGAAGCCTGAGGTTCTGTATTAAATAATGTTATGTTAATCCCTTGTATTTGTTTTCACAATAATGATTGTAGTCTCTTGAGAAATGTTTTGTAGAATCACAATTAAATCATTTCTTAATCTTCCATTTCTGTCAGTTGGATTAGAATCTTAGAGATTTTTAAAATCCTCATCTTCCATGACGATGCCAATCTCTTATTTGAAGTGTCATCTCAACAGCAGGAACAATATCATTTGCAAAAGCAATTGGATCACCAAATATCTTTCAATATTCTTTACTTTATTTCACCCAGTATAAGATGCAAGTACCACTCAAAGTAGAGGGTTACTAAATGAAGATGTTAGGGAGGGAGTAAGAGTTGAATATTATGAAGATATGTAGAATAGATAACAGTTGATCCTCAACTTGAAGAGGTTGTAGTAATTAGGGAAGCATCTCCTCGGAAGTCTGTTGTACATTGCAACAGTTCTGAGGAAAAAGCTTTTTCAGTGGAACTTTCTCCTTACCAATGGAGTATGAAGGGAATGAGGATGAGTCAACTCTGTGTATGTGGTCTAATGGGTTCTTGCTGTGAAGTTCTGGAATGGTGGAACCAGGGAATGTAGTTCACCCAAACATCTATATGAAAATAGCAGAAGAGCAGCAAGAAGCTAGCAATGTTCCATCTGTGGGGAAAGAGCTCGAAAGGTGGAAAATAATTTATCAGCCACAAGGCCATAAATGCTTTTGAACTCTGTCAAGGCTGGAAAGTGAGGATTGGGCAGCTATGACCCAGATGTGGCAACAATACTCTGTCTGATCTGGCACTTGCAGACATTAGAGCATGGTAGGAGAAGTCAAGTGCATTCTGGAATGGTAGAGAGCTGACTATTTTTGCAGTATCTTTAATCATGGATTGTACGTGAGTTCCACTTGAGGTCTGATGTCACCTTGAGTTTCAACAGACATTCCAGGCAAGGAGCCTTATTGTGTTTACAACTATGATGACTTGAGGAAACTCAGGGTCTGCTCTGTGATGATGAGGTATTTCTACAACCAGTTCAGCTTTATTGTGACACCATTTGTTTAAATAGTAGAGGCCAAGTTGTTTGCATAGTTTACAATTTATAGCTGTTCCTAATCTATCATGATACTCCTTTATAGTGAACTTTTTGTATTTATTTATAGTCTTATTATTAGCATCACCATACTCAGTGAATCTCTAAAAGTAGGATTTTCTATTTAAAACATAACTGGGGAAAATATTTTTTTTTAAAATGTTCAATTTTAACAGATAAAAACTGAATTTGTTATTTTTTTTTTAAAACATTTTGGTACATTCTAATGCTGGAAGCAAATTGATTTCTAATGAACTAGGAGAAACAACAGCCAAATTGCATAGGCAAAGTTTGAAAAGAAAATTGGAATGGGATACTATTTAAAATTGCAAATATTTGTGATTTTTTTTTCTTGTTAAAACAATTCCAAGTACATTTTACCAAAATTGCAAGTGACTAATGAGTTACATGTGTGCACTTTTACTATTTGTAACTAATCTCAATTTTTTGTTCAATGTTAAAATTATTAATCTGTCAAATCTGCACTAGCAGAAATAATGGTATGATAATATTATAATAAAGAAAGACAGCTTTCTAGGAATCTCTTAATTCCTATTTTTCCTTTATTAATTTGGTTCTTGCTTATTTTATATTTAGTCTACTAAACAAGCAGTAGTCGTTAGCCTTTCATTTTAGAGTAGGTTTTAAAAAAAATCTCATTTTATGTAAAATATTTCTACATCCAGGACAAGTATATTTTTATAACCCCCCCCCCAAAAAAAACAAAAATCCATTTCTTTTTGCTTTCTTAACAATATAGCATGTACACGTTATCTCTGCAAGACATAGAAATTAGGAGACTACCTGTCCAAACCATTTTTGCTGTATGCCAATAAAGATAAGCCTGTGTTTTTTTTTGGTTTTGTTTTTGCTAGAATATAATACCAGCTGAAAGATAATCCAAACATCTTTTTTTTTTTATTTTGTGGCCAGCAGACATACAGCAGAAGTAAAACAACAGGAAAATTTGAGGAAAGCAAACAGAGAGAAAGGCAACAGCAAAATAAAAACAAAACCATATGTCATCATACGCAAAAATGTCAGTAAGATGATTCTTTAATAAGGAATGTGTAAATTGACACAAGGAAGAGCAAAAGTTGTCTGACAATTGACATGGAACGAAGAAATGTTGGGCAGGATTTCACCACAGTGGTTCAGGGTGTCTTTCAATGAGTATTATTTGCAGACATTATAGTTGTCATTTTTAACAACAAAAGGTGAGAAGAGTGTCACAGGCAGACGGTGATGCAATAACTGTAAACAAAGATAACTTCTTTATTTGATAGCATGATACATTATTATTACTTATTCCTTTTCACAGCATCTATTGCCAAACATTTTGAAGGAAAATTATTCCACAATACACCCTATATTATTTTTTAACATCGATGACATTTTAAAATTTGCCTTCTGATTTTGTTCAATAACTAACCTAAACTATTTTGATCTTCTGAATTAACGATTATACTATAAAATAAGATTCAGACAATAATAATATATAGAAATATTTAATGTTTTGACTATCTAAATATTTATTGGCAAGTCAGGTTAGGCTTAGGCCTGCTACTGGTAGCATGTAACTCAGTGCAACATGCCACATGAATGGATAGTTGGCATCTAAACCAGCTTCCCCAATAGCTTTTCTGCTGGTGAGGAGGGTAATATGTCACAACACAGGAGGAAGGATGAGCTTCTTATAGGAGCCAGTACATATATATATATGGCTTGGATGGAGCCTCAAGACTTGAAGAGCAATCTCCCAAGAGATGGTGTCTTGGACTACTGTCAGTTTCTGAGTTGGGAGTCAGGATGGCCTTGTAAAACTTTACCCCAAATCATTGACAAATTCTCTGTCAGGCAGAATCCACCTTCCTTTGTGCAAGATTAATCTGAGTCCTGCCTCAACAAAAATACACGGTTGTATCTATGAAAATTTATTTGGTTTTTCCTATTTTAATTTTCTGTTGAATCATAATTCCTAAGTTAATGATTTGAATAAGCTCCTTGCAAGTTCCACAACTCTAAAATACCTTGTATAGCTATAATAAATTGCAGTACTAGATATGCAGATAGGTCACTTTATTCTATAGTTGAAATGGCTAGATGTAACTGAAAGTTCTAGGCTAACAATTTCTTCTATCACTTGTGGAACTATCTTCTGGCTTACTGTTTTCCATTTAACTTTGATCTTCAAAAATTTAAATGTCAATCATTATCTCTTGTTTATATAATCACTGTTTTTTTATTGTTTTCTCTCCTTTATAATGTTTTTTTTCTCATATTCTCTCACACTCAGTAACTCTTTGCATATTAGTGTCTTTATTGCCTTGCTTGTAAATTCAATAGTTTTATATTTATATTCCATAGAGAAGTATCATACTTTGTTTGTTTTAATGGTAAAATCAATTTTAGAAGAGAGTTTTTCTTTTGGAGATCATTACCAACAATTGATCAGGTTTTGTTCAGTGGGAAGAATTTTTTTTCTTCTTCTCTCTGTATGAAATAATGTTTTAAATAAGCTCATGAGTTGAAAAATGGTAATGGAACCAGGAATTGTTTTCAATGCTGGCTGCTGGTGTTATTCCAAATTAATTCCCACCTCCAGCAGCAATGAATCTTGGATGAAACTATTCTAATGAGTGTAAGAAGTTTAATTTTCTATTTAACTGAGCTTTACCAAGGTCAGTTTACAAAGAAAAATAATAGGATATCTATTATGCAAGCTATTTGATTTTAATTTTTTTTTTTAAAATTGGTCTTCTTTTATATTTCATTCTCTTTGCTCTTATAGTACCATGCATCACACACTTTGCCAATTACCTCTCAAATTTCTGCTGGGGAAACAGTCATGATTTGAAATGTGGTTTAATCAAACTTTGAAATCCGCACAGATTAAATCCATCTTCCCTTCATGTCAATGTATCTTCTGATTTGCCTTATGGTCCTTCATAATTCTAAATCAATTGCCTTAGAACAGCCAAGCTTCACAAAAAATGATTGTCTACCTCTATGGCTGACTGTGAATCTATAAACAGAGAAGCATTTGGCTTGGTATGTGCTGAACACTAGATATACTGTGAGTGATAATGTGAAGGAAACACAAGTGTTGAAGTGAAATATGCATCCCTGTGGCCCCTGGAGTCATTTTCTTGTGAATGCATGGTCACACTGTGTGGTGACAAAAGAAGCAAGGTTCCACAGTCTTCAGAAAAGGATCAAAAACAATTTAGTATGTTTGAAATTTTGTGCACATATGAAGAGTATTGAAAAGTTATCAGCCAAATCCCTTCCCCAAAATCAGTATTCAGACTAATTTTGCAAAGTGGTTCAGGCTATGAGCTTTTCAGCACTAGTTTGTATATATAAAATAAAATAATATACATGAGATGGTGCTGAAAAGATCTCAGCCTGACACACTTCCTAAAGTTTGAGCAAACATCAGATTTTTTTTTTCAATCTCATCTTTGTTGGGCTAAGAACTTTTCAGTACCTCTTTGCATATTTGTACTATATATACATTTTGTAATGAGAATTCATACAAAGCAAAGGTTTCATTTGTTTTATAAATATTTTTAGTATGCAATGTCTATTTTAATGCTAAATCTTTCAAATGACATAAAATAATCCAGCCTAATACATAGGATTTTTCATAATTTTTTGAAAATTATGTATCAGTTGTTTTTGTTTTTTTGATTTTTTTTACAGAAAATAACAGATCTTAAAATATATATATCTAACATAAGAAAGCTAAATTTTACTTCAATTGTATTAAATCCTTAACATCTATAACTAAATTATACATTACTGCACACAGGTTCTCTGAACAATGCAAAATTCAAATTAAGTTTATTCTCTTTTATTACATCAATATCAATGTTACCAGCTGAGTTTAAAGAGTGCCACATTTGGCTGGTCTTTAAAAGTTTTAATTTGAACTATTATCAGTATTTAGACTATTATAAGTAACAAATTCCAAGTTGGAAAAGATTGAGGATTTGTTTTCATGTTAAAAGTTCAAATGAGGTCAATATGCACCTCCTTAATTTGGCAAACAGGAACGAGAATAAATAGAATTGTAATTAATTAGGACAAGATAACATTATAGAATGGAGTTTTGCTTAAAGTTAATTAAATTATTGATTTCTCTGCCTAATGTTCAAGGTACTTCCCTTCCAAAATATTTATAATTTTTTTTTTGTAAATTCATTTTTTAATGTACAGCCAATAAATGAGGTTTTAAAATAATTATTTACAGAATTTTAAAAATATTATTACTATTTTTTATATAATGAATGTTTTAGCTTGAATACCCCCCACCAAAAAAAAAAAAACAAGAAAAAGAAAAACTAAGTTTTAATTTCTTTCAGTTGAAATGATTTTATCAACTTTCTGCAATTTATGACAATTTGTTTGAGTACTGATATGGACTGAAGTTGAATCAACTAGTTTTACAGTTGTTACTGTAGCAATACAGAAAGTGATTATCTTCCTTTGGTGAAGATAAGTTACATTGGTCATGTGAGCAGCTTAGTGATGACACTCCATACAGTGATGAAAGCAGTAGTCAATTTCAGTTTGTTTACAGCAGCCAAACTGAGCAGGTGCTTTTTTAGCCTGGACCAAGGGGACTGGATTGAAGCTAAATCTCCCTCCTCCAGCAAATGTTACAGCTAAGTTTTAATTTCTTGTCTTTCAGTGGAAATAATTTCATCAACTTTCTGCAATTTATGAGAATTTGTTTGAGCACTGATATGGATTGAAGTTGAAGCAACTACTTTTACAGTTGTTACTATGCCATTTCCTTTCAGGAATATATCTTTGCCAGATATAGATAGAAACTCTGTCTCACAGTCCTCAATTTGGGAAAACAAAAGACTTGCTGTTTTCCCTTTGTGAAATATATCCTCACCTGGAACATAGTAGATGAATCTGACCCATTTGAATCTGAAGTCCTAAACAGGCCTTCTCCAGACACAGAAACATCTCCATATTATATGTAAAACTCTTCCTTTTTGTTTCTGATTACATTCAGTTTGCTCTGTAGATATACGACATATGGTTCTCTGCATGGGAAACTTGTATATGCCTTAATAGTATAAAAGTCTCTCATTCCTTTTACTTTCAGCCATTCTGTTCCGTCTATGAACTATGATGTTATTATATCACAGATATAATAATGCCCATAGTGGGGGAAAAAATAAATGGGGAAATAAATCTTTCTTTTAAGTTTTCCAGTTATATTACTCAATAAATATGATGATATGTGCTTATGGGAAAGTCAGTGATTCAATGCTCTTTTAATGAATAAATTGAAAGGAAAAAATGTAAATTTCTAAAACCAATTGAATCATGAAATATATTGTATTTTTCAAGGATTGTATGTCATATTTACTAGAAAGCTATTTAAGAACTTGTACAACCTTTGCTCTGTATGCACTATTAATGCTTGCGGAAACTTATTCCCACAACTAAGCTTTACCAAATTTTTCTTGACCCGAGCAAAGCCTGAAGTTGTGAATATGCATATGAATTCCATAAGCCCTCAGAGATGCACTTGTCGCTGAGAGTTAGGCCTTACCTTGTAAGCTTCCTTCACCTCTCTTCTTACTGCATGCTTGTATCAGGTGTATTTTCAATAAAGGCAGTCAATGAAAATGATCATTTTCATATCAGACTCATTGTTTTAATCTAAATTTAAACATGTGCAGGATTATATTTTTTCTACTTTTTACTATGTCTTTTGGAGCTAAGTATTTTCTTTACATCTGACCGATACTAAAATTGAAACTAAGGCATGAAGATGCATGTTTTTTTTTTGTAAAAGATATGAACAACCTTGTTATCATGGGTTCAGTTTTTTGATAGTAATACAGAGTTAAATTTTTATTTAATTATAGTTTATTTACATTCAGACTAATGTCCTCATTTTTGTTATTATCACAAAGTTTTGGCCATTGTGCTCTCGAGCCTTCTTCAGGTATCTGTTGATCCAAGTAACCTTCAAGAAATTTCAAATGGAATCCTTTATTAAATCTACAGGTTAGATTCTTCTTATTCTGCTATCCATATCTAGGCAGATTTTGTTTTGTTCTTTTTAGTACTGCTCAGATATTGTTTGCCACATTTTCTGAGTATGTGCTACCCAGGCTCTGGGATTGAACTTATAATTACTATGCCATCAAATACACTAATGTTTTAATCCATTGAGCTATTGTTTTCTGAAACTTAGAACTTTGATTCTTAAGCCTTATGATAATGAGGACATTAATCCAGATGTAAATAATGTAAACTGCTCATCCCAGAAATTCAGACAGTAATTATACTTTATTATTGATTATAGTTTTCTTTTTGCCTAACTAAATATGGTTTTACATGCTTTTTTTTTAATTCTATAAATATACACTTATTTTTCATCAAGAACAGTAAATGATGTGAAGCTCAAGATTAATATATGAAGTGATACTGAAAATTTCTCAGCTGGACCCATTTTTCAAAATCAGTATTTCAAAGATCAAAATACTGGTTTTAGGAAGTGGGTTAGGCTGAGAACCCCAGCTTATATGCTTAAGGGGTAATGGTTAGTAAGCTAATTTGTGATCATGTGCTAAAACTAAGCTATGTCTAATAACTAACTACTTGTCTGTCAAACAATATTTTATTTTGCTCACTAGATGTAAGATCATTAATTGATCACAAATTTTATGCAGAAGGTAAATATAATTTCTATAAGAGGGACTCATGCTTTTTTTTTTTTTTTCTGTTAAAGTCTAGGGTTTCATAAACGATTTCCATTTTTATGAGAGAAATTCCATCACTAATAAATCAGTTTTAATGGTTAATACATTTCACTGAAGATTATTTATCTTTGCATTGGTTGGGAGAGACAAGTCTGGGAATGAACAGGATGTTGATTTGAATGGGCACTCACAAAATTTGACAGCCTGCCATATTGATCAAACACCTGATACAGTTTGATGCTACATTTTTACAAAATATTTACAAAGCAGAGAGCAGAAATATTACCATCATCATCATCATCGTCATGAGTAAATTGTTCAGATTTTTTGGTTCTTTAATCTTTTCCACAAAAAATATCCAGCACATTTTTCAACAAGTCATTCATTAATATATTAAAATATTTTTTTCTTTAATAACTTCTTTTTTTTTTTTTAATTATAGTATAATGGGAGAATTCAGAAAGTGATTAAAGTTTTTCTTTAATACCTAACCAAATATAATTTTGCACACTTTTTTTCTCAAATTTCTATAAATATGCTCTTATTTTGCATCAAGAACAGTAAGTGATGTGAAATTCAAGATTAATGTATGAGGCAACACTGAAAACTTTTCAGCTGGACCCACTTTTTTCAAAATCAATATTTCAATGATCAAACATGCTTAATTTGGGAAGTGGGTTAGGTTGTGTTATAGGGGAATACTATTTAAGAAGAACATTCCACCATAATCTATTACAAGTCTACCCATTAAATAAATAGACTGTCAGAGACAAAACCATAGAAATTTAAAGCAGCTATGTTCATAGTGAACTCTTATTACTAGAAGACAGTGAAGGTAGCAAATCTGATCAGATATATCCACACAACAATAACTCTTAAGCAGTCAACAGAAATAAAATGCTAAGATGTGACAGACTGGTCAAATCTTTGTTGTATAAAAGCTATGTATGAGATTTTGTATATGGATCATTGTAATCATAATCTTGACAAGGGAAGCTGTTTTGTAAATAGTATAAAGCTAATCTGGATAAGTAGAAAGTTACTGTGTACTGATGAGCTTACTATAGAAAAACAAAATTTCCCAAAGCTTTGCTACATTATTTAATTTGGGCCTGAATTGCTGATTACAATTTCATATTCATTTTTCTTATTGCTGCATGCATATAAAATAATGTGCATTTAATTACAGAAGATAAGGAAATTGAACATAGAATAGGCTGCACTGAAGGTAGTTTTGCCCAACACCTCAAATTGCTACAAAACCAAAACATTAACCTGACTAGAGTCATGTTCGTAATCAGATTGAGACTTTCATATGGGCTGAGTGCATGGTGCCAAACCTGTTCAGAAATACCTAAGCTGTCAGCTGCATACAAGAACTTTCTAAGATCAATGGTTAAAAATGGCTTTGAGTGGGTTTCATGAAGACCAAAATCTGTGAACCTTATGGACTAGCACTACAGAATCACAAACAGTACCAGATAATAGAAACCATATCACTTCAGAACTTTCAACATTAGCAACAACTAAAATGCATATCACCTGTAACTTGAAGAGAAAATAATGTCATAATCAAGATGTTGACATTCCACACTACTTTAAACAAAAGGTTAGGAAGGAAACCTTGTCAATACAGGAAAGTGCAATAACAGCTATTGTACTTTAAAAGAATTTTTAAGGAAAATAGACTTCTTTGCAGAGAAAGATTTTATAAATTTCAACCAACAATGGTAATGGCTGCTCAGTCAATACTAAGTGTTTCCTTATAAAAAAATGGCTAATATTATCATTACCATTTCTCTTTGATGTCCCATGTCTCTTCATGACATAGGCAATCATAGCTCTACACAACTTCCTGTTTTTTGTAGGCCTTCGTAAATTTTGTCTTTTCACTTTCTCCTAGTCTTTGTTCTGCCAACCATTTACACATGCTCGTTAGGTAGGTTATGCATTATTTTCCTGTTTTTGTTACCCTCAATATATGAGTGTCAAATTTTCTAAGTCCTTTTTCTTCATTATATGCCCAAGAAATTTCAAGTGTCTCTTTCTACTGTTAACTATAAGTGTCCTTTTTGTTTCCATTTTCTGTACAACTTTGTTGTTGTTCACATATGCAACCCATGGTATTTTCAGCATCCTTCTACAGAACCACATTTCTGTTGCCTCAAGTCTCTTTATCTATAGTGTCCAACTTTCACTACCATATAGGAAGATTGATATTACATAGCAATTAAGTACTCTTTTCTTTGCTTCTAATGAAATTTTCATACCCGTTTTGAAAATTTTGATCTTGCAGGAATTTTTGTTTCTAACAACATTTTCCTGTTTCTCAATACTTTGCTTAGCTTTTGAAGGTATCTTTTATTATCCAAATACACTTTCAGATTTTGGTATTAAATTTTCTGTTGTTTGTTAAAACACTTCCTAGATACTTTTTATACTTTCTTTCTTGACCTTGGTATCTCCAATTTGTATGTTGGGCTCTTCTTTTTGTTAAAAACCCTACACAGTACACTCTATCTTCTTATAACTGATGTTCAGTCTTTTCTTCTCGCTTTGCTTTACTACCTTCTCTAGAAGTTCCTGTCTATCAACATTGTGTTATCTGCATATCTAATGTTGTTAAGATTGTGGCCACCAATAATGAATCCTCCTAGGAATTCTATTTTTTTCAGAATCACTTCACTGTGAATGTTGAATAACTCTAGTCAGAAGATACATGCTTGTCTTCCACCCACCTCTCTATTTTTGTATATTTACTGAATTCATTTTTTGTATGCATGCAGTTTGCTCCCAGTATATATTATTCTAACATCTTTCCCAAATATATGAAGCTCATCTTGGTATGTGTGACATATTTTATCAAACATTCATTTTCTTTTTTTAAATGTTTTGTCAAAATAGTGCTACTTCTATCAGTAATAACTTATTCTGATTTTGAATCTCAATCAGATAAATTTCCAAAGCAATAAAAAAAGCAGTTAATTTATTGCATTCAGTGCACCATTTGTTACTATTTACTATAAATTTGACATCCCTGTTTTATTTATATTTTTTTAAAACTGTGTAATTAATAACAACTGGCCTAGATTGAGAAATCCTCTTCAAGAAAAATGTGCCTCCCAACAGTAATCGAACCTGTATTCCCATTTTTCATCAGGAAAACTAATTCTATGAACAAAATGTGCTCAACTAATTAAACCATGAGAAAGCTATCATGAATGAGTTGCTTCTCAAGGCAACTATTTTCATTTTTTTTCTATTACTGATGAGAGTTTCCCTCCTAATTTTTTGTTTCAGGTAGTGTAGAAAGTCAATGCCTTAATTATATCATTATTTTCCCTTCTAGTTAAATGTACTATTCATTTTAGCTGTTGCTGCTGTTGGAAGTTTTCAAGTGATGTGGGTTTTGGTTATTTGGTAAAGTTCTTTGTGATTCTGTAGCATTAGTATATAAGATCTGATGAAGAATTGTCTCCTTTAAGACCTAAAGGATTCATTCACTTGAAGCCATTTTTAAGCATAGATCTGAGAAAATGGTTGTGTGCATGCACACACACAGACACACACACTTTATATATAAAAAACAAATTTGAAATTAATTTATTTTGATAGTTTCATATATTGAGGAGGGCACTATTAATGTAAAAATCAAGATGTTATGAAACAAGTATATTTCCTGCAATACACCTTTATATGGAATATCTAGAAAATACTATTCAACTGATGATTCTTCCATACTTAAAGATTGTTTTTGTTGCTTTTCTATTTTGACATTAATCTGATTTGTGATCTGAATTAAATCATTTACAATTATATAAATTTCATTATAGGGTAATCAGCAGACTGATGTTCAAGTGTTAGTTTAGTACTAGTAAATCAAGTATCAGAGATATGGTAACATTTTTTTCTTTTTTGAGAGAGTGGACAGGGAGGCAAGTGCACCTTATTTGGTAACTTATTGTACAAAAAGGTTCTAGGTGAGAATAATTAAAATGAATTAAAAAAAAAAGGAAAGGAAGAACAATTATAATATTCTACTGTTGGTAAAATTTATATTAATGAATGAATTGTCAAAAAAATTTATGCTTTGCATTTTATCTTGGTAATTTTTTTTATAACAAATATTAATTTTTTTTTTTTCAAAATCAGAGAGACAAACACTCCCCCATGCAAGAGAATAAAAAAATGATTTACTACCTGAAATAGGTAAGCATCTCCAAATGCAGTGCTGAGAGAGAAAATGTTTTCCCTTTTGGGGTGTTCGGGTACGGCTTGTGCTATTCCTCCCTCAATGACTGAAAAGTAACGAACACCTTTAAAATTCAATATAGCTAGCAGAGCAGTCACCTGGGTGAGCTGCCACGATTTTACTGACCTGTCTACTGCAAGCATCTCAGGGTGGGGGGAAGGAGAAAGAAATAGGCAATGGAGAGAGAAAACAGAAAATGAAGAATATAGGGGTTGGGAAGGAGGTGCCATTAGTACTAGTAATAGTTAAAGTTAAAAACAAAAAATATAATAATAATAAACGTTAGCATTCATTTATATGATTTTGTTAAAATTATTATTATTATTACACTGACCTGTTCTTTACCTTCACTTGGAGGGTAACCAAACAAAGGTTTTAACAGGAACATCATGCAATGTTATGTCTGTGTGTATTGTATATGGACTGTGTGAAGGTGCATAGAGGAAAAATATGTTTGCATATAATACAGGACAGCTCAAACCATGCACCACAAAAAAAAAAAAAAACAAAAAAAAAACATGGCTCAAAGACTAAAGGAATCTACTGTTTTAAATATCTCAACTGGAACTGACCCATTGTACCCAAAAAGTTGCATATTAAAAAATGAAACAGAAAGTGTTTGATATATTTACTCAGTCTGCCTTAAATAGAAATAAGATATGATACATAGCCATTTATACTTTAATCAATATTATAATACTTGATAGAAATGTAATTAATTTGCTTAATTTACACTCTGAAGTACTCTCTGGGTACAGTGAGATAGTAAATATGAATGAAAAGTTTATAAAATAGAAAATAAAAGTTATAATGATAAAAGCCAAAATAAAGCAATTTAATAAAATATCTTATCAGGTTAAACCAATTATTTTAGTAGTTCATATTTTTGGGGTCTGAAAAATATGTAAGCTCAGTTCAAAAAGCATAAATACCAAAATTACTTTATTTATTCATTTTGAAGATTACAATTGTTGACTGTAAGCTTAAAAGAATATCAAGGGCAAACCAAGAATTAAGTCACTAAATTTTAACAAATATTTTAAATGTGTCAATTATATAATAAAGTTAAAAGAAATAATAACAATCAAATATTTTTAATACATGGTGCGTGACTTTCTTACTGTTCTGTAAAACATGCTAGCTTTTATTTAAAAAAAAAAAAATAGATTCCTTCATTTTTTTCACTCCCTGTGTGTTTCTGCAACCTGTGGTGTTCACATTTAGGCTTTCAGGTGGGAACACTGGAAGCATCCGTTCTTTTTCTCCAGGGCAAGATGGCTGTTATAATTCTGCTGAGACTCAAGAGGTAGGAGAATTGTTTTGGTCCATCATTTGGTCAGCAACATATAAGGAACTCTCTCACTCTCTTGGGTAGCTTGCTTGGTATTTTAGGGGAAAAAAAAAACATCTGGACTGTTTATACAAGCTTATCTTGTTCTGACTATACCATGGAAAGAAGGGGGATGAGAAAGAGTAAACATGTCTATACATAAGAGCATCTGAAATACTGAAAATAGATATACATCAACACCTGAGGTAAACAGGTGTGCACAATGGGCCTGTGAGAACAGGTCAAAATAATAATAATAATAATAATAAAACAATCTTGCAATGAAGTAATACATTTTTCTAATAATAAAGGTTATAGAAGTGATATAAAAAAGTCAATAAAAGGCAGCAATTTTTTTTTTTTTTTTTTACTTATATATATATATATATACACTTTTATTGGGGGTGGGAGCACAATGTTTTGGAAATGTATACTGCTGGATTAATATGACAAGCTGGCTAATTTTCTTTATTATTCTCATGTATTTTTTTCTTTCTTCACTTGGTGTAATGAGAAAACTTTATTTTGCAATACTTTAGATTTCTCTGCAGGTGAAATATATGGTCAAACAAAATAAAAATGGAAAAAAAAGATAGAAAAAGAAACAATTTTCCTATTCTCATCTTCATTTAGAAAAGTTGTAAATAGATTAGTTACTGTTTTCAAGTCAAACTGACTTTAGGATTTCATTGACTCAAGTGAATTGATTGGTAATGTTGAGTAAAATCACTAATTGTATGCATGTTAACTGCTACTGCTATTATCATCATTTTTTGTTTTGTTCATACTTTAGTTTGTAACTTTCTAATCATGAAGAGGTAGAAAGGTAATAAATATAATCAAATACAAATTAAAATAGGCAGGTAAAACACCATGACACCTGAAGAGAATTAAAAAAAAAAAGAAAAAAAAAAAAGTTTTGATTAAAGGTTGCAAAAATGAAAAAAAAGTAACATTTCATTCAATCAAAGTGCTGGAAACAATTCTTTTGTTTAAAAACCTTAAACTGTGATTTCAAGTGAAAGATATTCAAAAAAAAAAATAAAAGTGCCATTTTTATTACCTTTACCTTTAAATTTTTCTCCCTGCCAGCAGAATACTCATTTAACTTCCTAATTTAACCCAAATCATAATTTTAATTTCTCCAGTTATTTTCTTTTTAAATTTGAAGAGAAATAGTTTTTATCACAAATTATTCCAAGTAGATAAATTTTGTTTCTCCAAGACAAACTAATGATACAATAAAACATGAGAAAGTTAAAACCATTTTCTTGAAAAAAAAAAAAAAAGTTTCTTAAGTCAATGGTAACATTAGTAATTATTGAAATATCTTTGGAATTTCTTTTGACACATCTTGCAAAATCTATAAATAGCTTTGTACTGCTTTTCTAAATCCAGTTCTTATATTCTTGAAAATGAGAGCAATTTAGAGTAAATTTATTTTTTTTAACATTTCCCCAATTTCTTACAAAGTATAAACAATATGAAAAAATAAATAAAAATATACTTTTTCTTAGGTACTACTTGCTATTTTTCAAAATGTATAAAGTTATTATAACTGCAGCAATATATATATATAGATATATATAAAGCATATAAAATATACATTATATAATCTCAATATACATAACAAAGATGCATTGGGATGTGTTATCAGTGATGTTAATGCTGGATTAATTTGATAGTTTCTGGACTTCCAGCATCATACCATCTTAACCAGTTGATCAAGTGATGAAAAACACAATTTAAAAAATTAAATTCTGTCTAAATACAAGTTTTTTATAACCTTTTTTTTTCTTTTTTAGAAACTATTTTTAAAATGTTAATCATTAAAACAATTTTAATTTTCAAAATCATTAATCTTAAAAAAAGAAAACATCACTGCTTGCTGCAGTTTTCATGGGCAGCTGATCTAAATTGTCAAAATGTGTCCATAGCTCTTGGCCAGCTCTGAAATGAGAACTATTGATTATCAATGGAGCTATGTAATTGCAGATGTAAAGGAGATTTTTTTTTCTTTCCAAGCCCATGTTTAATTTTTTTTGGAAAAGCCTTATCTGAGAAAGCAATTTTTTTTTCAGAGGCATAATCACAGTAAAAGAAATTGAAATCTAATGTTGTCATAAATAAACTAGTTTAATTGCTTGCAATTCATTAACATTTTTTTTCTCAAGGCCATTTTAGTTTCATTTCCATTACTGATAGGGCAATTCTGAATTACAGTCCGCAAATAACTCAGAAACATTAATCAGACTATTGTTTGGCTTGGTTGATCAAAATCCTCTCTTTTGAAGAACATTTTTATTGAATTCAAGCTTTGTAGGAACCCTGAAAATGTTTCATATCAAATTTAATGCTGTACATTAGAAAAGAACAAAAAATAACAGAAAAACAAACACAAGAATGGAACATTTTCTGGAAACGCTACTGTAATTAATTCAGTAAAAGTCATCATCAGTTCCATGACTGGGTGTGGTTATACAGTCATTGAGCACCTGACTAGTTCCCTCATATATCTGGATTGAGAGAGAGAGAGAGAGAGAAAAAGGTATTCATTTATGTGTAGTGCTTCTTGGGCAAGTAGACTTGGTGGAGCCCATCCCTCTCAGAAACAAAGCACGACTGATGTCATACAACTTGGAGGCTCATCTTGGTCATGGACAATATGCCAGGTATCATGTAACCCAGTACCTGCGACATAGTCAAGTCACTGGCAATCAAACTTGTTTCCTATTAAAGCTTTTCTGATACGGAAGGGAGTTACACACTCAGCATGATTAAAAACAAGATCCATCAAATAACAGATGAACCTTCTTGTAGGGTCAACAGCCATCTAGCTCAATGAGGTAGACTGGCTACCATAGATATGTATGCAGCTAGTGCACATCATTGCTGGGTGGAGGGCTTCCTAGACTGAAGTCAACAGTTAGGAAGGAGGGTTCCTCTGATGGAATCAATGGCCATGTATCTGTGACCAAGGTGAGCCTTCAAATTCAGGAGAAGACAAAACATTTAAAATTTAAAACCGTTTTATGTTACCTGTTTAATGATCTTCTAAAGAACAAAAATCAAAAAGAGAAAAAGACTTTTTAGAATGTTTAAAACTGAAACAAAATAAAAAAAAAATTAAAAAGATGTTATGTGTGGTATCATTTTGAAAAGAATCTAAGAATACTTATATTAATTTCAATTAGGGTTGCAGTAGTTTATGATGAATGGAAGATTGAATACAAAATAAAACCAATTTCATGTAATGATTATTGACAGGACACAAGTCAGATATTGATTGATGATCAATAAATCAAAAGAAAATATTAATTATTCATATACTTATTTTTTTTTTTAAATAGAGGTTAGTTAAAATTTTGAACTTTTTAAAAGTTAAATCCATGAATTGTCTTGGTTTGAATGTAAATTTGAATATCAACTGTAGACACCAATATAAAGTCAGAGTTTGTTAGTTACTGCCACTAGTCACTTAAAGAATTGTTTCAACATATTTAAAAAAAAAAAAAAAATTAACTAATTATATGATACCACGTGCAAATAACAAAACATTTTTATCCTGAAATAAATGTTTATTAAATTCATGAAAAAAAAGGCATACATTTTTGATAATTAAAAAAGCTGCTTCACACAAAAGATCATTACATTATTAGTAAATATTAAAAAAAAAAGACCAGGATATTCTGTAAATTATAATTAGACATCATATTATCTAATCAGAAATTAATTATTCCTACTTTTGAAGCCAGGTATATTGTTGGAAGTTTAAAAAAATATGATGAAGAATCAATATGATCTATTTTAGTTTTACATTTCTCTGATTCTGATAAAGATGTGTCAAACTTATTTACTATCATTTGATAGCAACTGCTCAGTAGTAATTCTCTATTAAGAATATATTATTCTTTTCCATAATGTAATGATGTACAAATTTAACCTTACTATCCTTTAGCCTATTAATTTCAGTCAGTATTTCTAAGGCTCAGTTGTTAAGGATCAAACCCATTTAAAAATGTTACTACCAAACAGCAAATGAACCGTTTCTATTACAAGTAATGAAATAAATATCCATTTTTATTGTTCTCTACTTCTAAAATTAAGTTAACCTGTTTTCTTTTTACAATTAGTATAATAATTAAAATTAAATACATTTTTTCTTAACTTGACTTGTGGGGTGCCCAAATGTAAAAAAAAAATAAGACATTAAAAAAATTCAAATTAAAAGAAGGCATTTGCTTTCCTTAAAAACCCATATCACTTTCTCTCTCTCCCCACCCTTCTATCTCAACTAATGAGAAGGCAACTTGCATATAAAAAGAAAAGACTATATAACTGCTGCAAAACAGAAGTTTGCTAGTCCAGGGTCTAGTTATTGTGACTAGAAATCTACCAAAATAAGAGATTCTCCATGCATAAATTGCGCAAAAAAAAGAAAGGAATGCTGGAAAATAGATAAAATAATTCTAACCAATCAAAAGAAAGAGATTTTTGATGTTAGCCAAAATCAAGCTTCATATCAAGTATTCTGAAGCCTTTCAAAATTGTATATAAAAAAAACAGACAGCAGAGAGCCGGGAATTAGTTCGAGCATGCTGTGTCAAGAACTAAGTGGTCATCTGCTTGAAACATTGTTTCGAACTTTTTGAAGGCCGAAAAAACACAGCAGATTAATGCCGCAAATGTTTCCAACACTCCCAACAAGATGATGACTACTACCAAAATCTGACTCATAAACTAACAACTACTCAACTGAACCAATTTTCACCAACACGATTTACAAAGGACTTACTCTGAAATTTTCTGATAAATATTACTAAAACCCTCTGGCACTTCTTCACAGACTTATATAAAACATAATTCTTTAAATCCATTATAATGTCAGGTTTTAGAATTTACTCTTAAATCTATTGTTATATTGGGTTTTAAGGTTTGCTCCTAAATTTGTTATGTCAATCTTTAACATAACTTTCTCTTAAATGTTGAAAATTTCTCTCCGAGTCCATGATTAAATATTCTGAAATTTACAGACAATTAATATCATATAAAAATAACATATAGATGTGTGTTGCAGTGTAATGTGCATGAGAAATCAGAAAGCTGAGTTTAAATTCCAATCATATTTGCTACATTCACTTACATGCAAATACCCTTGGGAAAAGTATAAATCCATCTCTTCCCCCCAGTTATGGGTTGAATAGCAGGACTGATTGGGTTCTATAGCCTTCATTGTCAACCAGTCTACCGCAGAAAAAAACTGCAACATACTGCTGGAAAATTTTCTGCCTAGTCAGTCATGAATTGAAAGAGATATGATCGCCCAAGCATGTATTGTTTATGGCACTTAGGTGACTGAATATTATTTAAATGTCTGGATTACATGTTTTAAGACCTGCACTTTGTACAAACAAAATACTCAAGACTTTTGTCTAAATTTCTGGAATGAGGAGTTATCATTATTTACATTATTTACACATGGACTAATGTCCTCATCTTTGTTGCTATCATTTTTCAGCCATTGGCCTTCAGCAGATATATGTTGATCTGAGTAACCTACAGAGAATTTCAAACAATTTACACCTGTAGTTTAAATAAAAGGTTCAGTTCAAAATTCCCTGTATGTTACTCAGCTTGACATACACCTGATGAAGGCAGGGAGGGGGGTAAATGATCCAAACATTGTGATAACAACAACAAAGATGAGGACATGGAAATAATGTAAATTAAAATACTTCTGATTTACTATAAAACTGCTTATACTTGCTTATTAAATAAATGAAAAGAACTCTATATAAACATTGCCATAACCCAGAAAATTAACATCTGAATCTCTAAAAAAACATCATATAACACAAAGGTTTATAACTAATATTTTCATTATTATTTTTTTTTTATTGAATCAAGATTTAGTAATGTTAGCTTCATCTGACAGAAGATTACACAGGGGAAAAGTGTTTCATTAATATTCAAAGTAGGAGAGACTTGCCTGCCAACCATGAAAATCAGCATTCAATATCTTGGTTTATAATACAGCTTGTACCAATAAAAAATATACAACTATTCCAGTCTCCAAGCAGGCTATTAAAAAGATACAAGGAGGTACTGAAAAAAAATCCAAGCCGAATCAACTTCCCAAAATCAGTATTTCAATGACTGAATATTAGAATACTGATTTGGAGAATTGAGTCAATTTGAGAACTTTTCAGCACCCCTATGTAAATACAGTATAATATTTTAACTTTAATTCAATATGTCAGATAGAATTTTGTGCTTTATTTTTTCATAATGTTTATCTTATTTTGATAAAAACCCCAATATGACATATAAACCTCAGTGAACCCAGTATAAAGGATGTTATACTGTGTACATGTGTGTGTATATATTTATATATATAATGTGTGTGTGCTCAAAAACATTTATGTAAATTTCTACTTACTAAATTTTTTACATAAATTTATATCTATGTTCACTTAGTATATTGGTTATTGATGTGTAAAGTAGGATCAACACACAGTATTCAAATTTTGGCTCAGGTAGTTCACTTCTGCACAAATACCCTTTGGAAAATATGAATATTGTCCTGGGTATGACAATAAACTACATCTAACAGGCATCTCTGATCAGGAGGTTTTGAGAAGCGTGGAAGCACTTAATTGCTGGTGTTCCCAGGTCCACCCTGACCTGAGGTGGTAGCACTTAACCCCCAAACTGAGTTTAAAACACGATGAAAATGTAAATAGGTTTTAATACCAGAAATATTTTGTAAAAACATTATTGCCAGCAATACATGTTTTAAAACAGAAAATATTACCAGCTATACATTTTTTGAAAAAAATATTACTAACAATAAAAATTGTCAGCATTAAATAAACCCATTGAGGTTGATATGCCATAAAACAACCAAACCAAAAGTATGACTATCACTATTTTATCAATATTTGTTTTGTTTTTTTTCTACCTACATTTATATATGTTATAAATTAAACTAAGCACAACTGACTATTAAAGGATGAAAATTTTTGCGGAGGATTTTGACATCATTCAGGCAGAAGGAGGGAAAATTCATGATTTTCTTTTGGTCATGCTAAGTTTAAAAAAAAAAATAAAAATAAAAACGTTATCTCAAATTCATTATTTTTTTTTTTTATCCATAATGTTGAATATGATAAAATTATTCAAATTTTTAACAAGAAGTTTGTTAAAAATTACCACAAAACATTGATTTAGTTAAGATGGCATAATCTAGTATATGTCTCTAATTTGTATTTAGATACATTGTAACAGCCATCCTAATGATGTTGTCCAAGGGAAAAACTGAGTATAGTATTCCTTGGTACCTATGTTGTTGCAGGTGTTGCTAGAACATAGTTGGATGTAATTGCCTTTAGGGCTCTAGCTCCAGATTTATCCTCAGGGTTTACTTGTGAAGCCTTTCCTATGACTGACAGCAAGACAGTAAAGGTTTGAAAAAGTTTTCCTTCTCTTATATGCATTGACTTGCCAGGATGATAAGTTCTATCTATTTGAAAGTGAATTACAATGTAACAACTACAATTTCTAACTCCTTTACTATAACATCTACAGAATGTCTCAAAAAAAAAAATCTATACACATTTTGAAGCTTTCTCAAGAAAAAATTCAATTAACTAGAACCAATTATATCTAATTTAAATAATGCATATGAAGACAGTATTTATTATAAATGTATGCTCTTACAATATTAAGATTTTGCATATTTAAAAATTGATGTCAGTTATGATCCAGATATTGCTGACAACATACACAATGGAATCACAAGCAGGATTCCACATTTTGATTAGGTTTCTTGGATTTTTGTGAAAACATTCCATCAACCTTTCTTGCTTCACTGGACTTGTTGATATCCATAGTCTTGTGCCTATTGTGTACACTATCATCAACTTCAAATTTATCTCTAATTCATGAGATTGTAAGCTGAGTGGGTGGATCTAAATGAAACTCTCTTCGATACCAGCATTGAACTTCAAATGCATTTTCATACTTTCAGGATGAGTTTTCTTTGTTCAAACCTAAGCCTGGATGACATTATTAACACTATAATGTATAAAACTGAAAAGAAAGCAAGATGACTTGAGCTATACACTGCAAAAGTGGGCATACATTTTTTAGGAGAGACTGTATTTAAAAAATAGAAATAAATAAAAAAATTAACATGTATTGAAATCAGTTTTCAAAAATATTATAATTATAATCTGCTCCAGTGCATATGATATTTTCATGTTTATTCATGATGTTTAGATTTTGTTTAATTTAACATTTTATTCATGTTTAGATTATTCATGTTTACATTTTGTTTAATATAACATTTTATAATGTTAAAAAATATTACAATTGCCATGACTGCTATTTTACTAGTAACAATTTTAAGTATGTTATTATATTAAATTTTGCATAATAAATTCTGATTTCATATATTTTATACATGGTTTGATTTTATTTTCAAAATTTTTGTGCATTCAGTAAACAGGAAGAAAAATTAACAAAAACTTTATTGGATATCACTCAAGTCATCTTTAAACATTTCTTCAACTGTTTTCAAAGCTGAGCTTATAAACATCTCAGAAATACCAATATTTATTTTCGCTTTGTACCTCAAACACCAAAAAAAAAGAACATCTGTATATTTGTATAAATATATAATTTGTTTTTTTACCCCTTCAGTTGCTATCCAAATAGAAATTTTATCTGGAAAAATTATTGAAATATTTTGTGAGACCCTTTTACATTGCTACTGAAATACTTGCAAATCTATTAATTGCTAAGTCTACAGTTAAGAAGGGTGGTTCACTATGTCTTGCTAGACATTTTTTCTTGCCAGAATCTATCTTACATATTTATAAGTCTACCATTCACTCTTCCTTTGAATATTACTACCACATCTGGTCCAGTGCTCCTGCTATATATTTAGAGATTCTTGATAAAATCCAAAGAAGAATCTACAATATTATAGATCCTCACCTGGCATCTTGTTTTGTTTGTTTCCTACAACTGAAATATAGCTTCCCTGTGCCTTTTTTCTAAATACTTTCATGGTAATTGTTCTGATGAACTTTCCTCTATGGTACCTATATTCCATGTATGTCTGTAGATATTTACCAAGTTTAATGTTGTCTAACACAATGCCAAATTAAGGGAAATGACCAGACTGGAAGATTATATTGCACCAACTTAACAAATAAGGAAGGAATGCCTCCTTGAAAAATTCTGTCTTGAACATTGAGAAATACTGAACTACATCAGCCAAGTTCAAGACAGAATATGGCAATTGATGTTATATTTAAATTTTTGAAGATCATCAGTAGCAGATAAGTAAGAAACCAGATGAAAATTCCAGCATTAAGAAGTGCAAGAAAATAAACTATTAGAATAGCACTTACGGTTACATTAAGTTATTTCAACAGTAAAACGATGAGACCTAATAGCCAATCTAGTAGTATTTAAATTCACATGGTTGAGGTAATAATCAGAACAATTGCTATGAAAATATTTATAAAAAAAGATAGAAGCCATGTCACAGTGGTGGGAAAGAGACTGAAGTTGAGATGCCAGGTCAGGACCAATAAAATTACAGACAGTTCTTTAGATTTTGTCAAAAATCTTGAGCTGTTATGAGAAAAAGAGCAAAGCCAACATAATTCTACCAACTGATTAAATGCCAATGAACTATATGTTGGCCAAAAACCTAAAATGAGATAACTTTGGTTTATATTGTTATTTAGTTGTAAGAGAAAAAGTCATGCAAGAAAAGCCATAGATGAGATAGAAACAGTTTAATTTATTTATTTTAATTTAAAAAGGTTATATTTAATTTAGAGCAATGAAATAAGTAATATTTTAATTTAGGGTCAACCGATATCTATACGACATATCATCATAATCATCTTCCTTTCTTATGCTCTTAGAACAATCTCATTCAATAACTCTCTACCGTGAGGGCCTTGTATTGGGTGAACAATAGTGTACAAAATAGTTTATTATTAGATTGTGTCATAAATAATTTCTGTTTTTGTTGATTAACTTTCAAAAAAATACTGTACAATTATATTTTATTCCGTTATATATTCACCATTATTTGCAATGACTTCTTGTCACTTAGTACCATTTTTTATGTGAAAATGTTTTTGATGAACACTTTAATCTGGTTTTCACTACAGAAAGTTTTCATCATCAAAGTGTTTTGCAGAGATCAAAAAAGGTAATAATCAGTTGGTGCAAGGTCAGGTGAATATGGTGGGTGGGGTAAAACAGATCAGCCAAGTTCCAAAATGTTTTCCTGTGTTGTTATTGCTGCATGTGGCCTTACATTGTCATAGAGGAGAACAACATTTCAAATCCACTGTGTATGCTACAAAACTAATATAGGTTAATTTACTTCAAATTTATTAACTAACATGGGTGATTAGTGGTTAGGATGATAAATTTATCATTTTAATTTTTTCCTTGAACAGAAATTACTTATGACCCAACCTAATAAAATATTAATTTAATTATTATCGACCGTAGTCCAGATCATTGAGTCTATGTGAGTGATCCTTTCCTTAGCTGCATAGTAATTGTTTTGCCAGGGCTACACACAGATTTGAATTCAGAGTTTTCCTTCTCCCAGACCGGTTGCCGCCCACAGCTATATAACTCAGTCTATCCTGCTATTTACCCATAGCTGGGAGAAAAGATTCAGACCTTTGCCAAGGGTATTAGCACATAAGTGAATGTAATGAACTTGACCGAAATTAAAACTCCACTTTCTCTGATTCTTCAATCTGAGCTGCAATCTATTACTACTTCATGCCTCCTTAATTATTATGAATAAATAATATGGTCAACATTTACCTTATTAAATAAAATGTTACGTTATATTCTACATATTACATATTTTAAATTTAATTTTATATTAAATTACTTTTACTTACTAAATATTACTTATTTTAAACTTAATTTAAAATATTACATGAAATGTTACTTTTACTTACTAAAATACTATTTTAAATTTAATTTAAAATATTAAATAAAATTTTTTTACTTACTAAATATTACGCATTTTCTCTATGACATTTTCCCTATTCAAATAAAATATACCTTATATTTTTTCTTCCATAACTTTATTTACACAATTTCTTGTCAGCAGCTATTCTGCTTGTTTACATGTATGATTTTCATGCTGTTTATTTAGCTGGGATCAGGATAGTATGTGTATTGTGAAATATAACCACTTTCATGGTAATTGGTCAGATGAGGTCAACGCTATGGTACCTAGGCTATAATTTAAGCACAGTACTAGACTGGCATTGAGATCTCATCAATTTACAGTCAAGCTAGCTAAATGTAGCCATAACTTCTATGCTGACAGTTTCTTTTCTCATACTTCTCACTTGTGGAATCTCCTTCTGGTTCCATGCTTTCCAGCCAACTTTAATCTGCAAAAATTTAAATGCAATATCAATTGTTATCTACTGTCCTCCTGATTCCTCTTTTCTCTTTCTACTCATTACTAATGTTTCTGTTCCTCATTCCTCCACACCCTGTAATCTCTTGCGTGCTAGTGGTTGTACTGCCTTGTATACCGATTTAAAAAAAAAACAAAAAACAATAATGATGAATTATCAGAACAGCTTCAAAATCATTAAAAGTTCTCTTCTACCTAGATTGAAAGATTGTTTAGCAATCAATCATTTCCACTAATTTCTTTGTGATTAACGTTTTTACTGCTTTTCTTACTAGTAACTTTTGAACTTGCAAATGATTACTGATCTCAATAGACAAAAACAACTTGAAATTAAATCCTATTTAACAAGAAATGTTCTTAATTGTTGCAGAATTTCAACTCTAAGTAAAAGTCCTTAGTAGAAAGCCAAGAAATAATGTCCGGATTGCAATCATGAATATCTAAAGTTTAAAAAAAAGAAAATCATTTATAAAAGTTGATAGATTTTTGTCTGTAGAAATGTTTTTGTTCTTCAATACAGTTTCAGAATACATTTGAACTCATGAATATTCATCATTAAGACAATTCAACAAATCTGATATGATTCACTAAAGCCTGTGGCACATTTTGAGAGTGATTCAATTGAAAGATTATAAAAATAAATGAAATCAACAGAAGCTGTACACTTCATTGAGAACCTTATCTTCCTCACTTTCTTAATTAAATTGCTTGCATTAGAAAGATGACTGCAAAGAAAAGATTTCTTATCTAGAGAAGAAGAAGAAGAAATCAACTTAAAAAAAATCATAGAAATTAAATTCAAAAGCAGGTCAGGTTTCTGATTTGGCCAACTGGAAGCTAGGCAAAATTTAAAGCTGGTTGCAATTTGCAAAAAAATAAAATATTTGACTTGTTCACACTTGCCTAATCACATGCCTGTTCATACAAAAACATACCAAAATGTCAGAAGTTAAAATTAGCAATTTTTTAAAGACTGGTATTCAATATAAGAAATGTGTAAATAGTATGAAGGTTATAAGCATGGAAATTGGAATTGACAAGCTGAGTTCCAATACTGGCTTTGTCTGCTGCATTCATTTTGCACAGATACCATTCAGAAAGCATGAACCCGTTCCTTCTCCTTCCAGCAATGGATTAACAGAGTAGACTGGCCTCTCAAACATTGTCTGGCAATCAGTCTTGAAGAAAGATAATTCTGAATTGAAAAACAAAGTAGACAATGGAAGAACCACTTCATTATTTTTACCAAGAAGTCATGGTAGTTGACAGATAATAAAGAAGAGGAAGCTGTGGAGAGTGATAATCCCCAACATCCTGAAGGAACATGACATTGAAAAAAAAAAAGAAAATTTAATACACAACACAAAAGTTTAATTACAATTTCCAAGTTCAAATACACTAACTTGATTGTGTGCAAAAAAAGTTTTGCAATTCAAATATAGTTATTTGAGATTTATCAAGAGAGTAGAATTTTTTGCAAATCTTCACAGCATTTAAAATTGTTGAAGTTATTGCTAACCTTTCTTGTTGAGATTGACAAACTCTACATTTTGTTCAATTTTGCATAGCAATTGATAAAATTTGAATAAGCTGATTTGTTTGGTAAAAATATTTTGACAAAGACACTAGTAAATTCACATGTACTTTGTACCCCCTTATTTGTTTGCACTTCTCCCCCAAATTTAGTTTTGACTGGTTAATGTATGACTATTTTAGAGGGTGTGGTGGACAGACTAACAGAAGTCAAAGAATTTTATATATAGATAGATGGTAAATCATTTGATATTAGAAGCATGTATTGGGGTGCTTGAAAAATTTTTACTTTTGCCTAAATTGATGAGAGAAGAATCTGAAACAAAATGATAAATATACATTGATTCATTTGACGCATTATGCTCATCTTGGCTGTTTTTCATATTTACAATATTCTCAGCTGCTGTACCCTTCAGTCTTGTGATGCCATTTATGCTTGTTCTAATCAATTCAATAAATAAATAAATAAATAAATAAATAAAAAAGAGGAATGTATAGAAATAAAGATAGTAATAAAGCAAAACAGGTATTTCCTTTTTTTAAAAAAGAAAAAAGTTAACACTGATCAGTGCTTATTTACTGTGATGTCCTTATTGTTTTCTTGCTATTTAATTATATAGAATGAGAATCACACAGACTAAATACTACAGGTATGTGTAAAAGGCCAAAGAGTATGGTAACTGAAAATTTGTGAACATATAAACAGACAAGACGAGAAAAACAGTCTGAAAGACTGAGTGCATAATGATAATTCATTATCTGAAAGATTTCAGACAGAACTTGTAAACAAGTTATTCATTAAAATTAATATTGAAAATAAAAATAAATTAATTTATTTTTATTGTTTATTTGGCGTATTAAGTAAGAATAATAATTAATATTTTCACTTAATAAACCAAACAAACTATTAGCCAACCTAATATAATTTATCCTTCAGAATATTTGATAGTCCTGTATATGACAATAACTAAATCTAGCAGCAAGGCGATTGGGAGATTGGAGTTTTTAAGGAGTGTGGAACTCCCCTCTTAATTGCTCTTGTTTCCAGGTCCACCAAGACCAGGGGTAGTAGCATCTGTTAGGGTCCCAGCTATGGGCAAATAGTGAACTCTCAAGCAAAAACAAAATACTATAAAAGTATCAAAATACATTTTTATAGTAAAAATAACAACAGTACATATTTATGGTAAAATGACCAACAATAAGTCATGCACAAAAGCTGAGTATCATATACCATGTATTCAATTGTGAAAACAGAATAACATATTGTTTTATTTCTTCAAAGCTCCCAAGAAAATTACATTTCAGCATTAAATTACCCCGAAGGAATTGATATGCTGTTAAACAAAAAAAAAAAAAAAAAAAAAAGAATATTTGAAAATAATAGTTGTAGGTTTTGATTGAGAGATTTGTTTTTATGGCTTATCAACCCAATCATGTAGGTTATTTAAAGCCAAAACATATTTGAAAGTTAATTTTGCATTCATAATTTTTTTGAATAACAATGATTTTTACAAATACAAGTTCTACTATTTAACCCTTAGCTGGGGGTAGTATATAGATTCATACCTTTTCCAAGCGTATTTGTGCATAAGTGAATCTAACAAATCCAACTGGAATTTGAACTTGGTTCTCTGAACAGTTGTAGAAGTCATAAGGCAGACTATGTTCAGGTACAGTTATAATTTTTCTTCTAATGTAGGTAGGAAGAAAGCCATAGAGAAAATAAATAATATATTCATCTGTTAAATGATTAACATATCTTAATACAATAACAGTCATACTTAATTGATAGTAATGAAATATAAATGCTACTAATAAAGTTTGTAATTTTTAGTAAATAGTATCTTAATAAATGACTTAATAAAATTTAAGGTGAAATATTATCTTTTTCAAATGAAAATATTACTTATTTTTTGTGACTTTTCTCTATCTACAAACTGAAGGCATCATTTTTTTCTCATGCCTTTTTCTGACCGTAACAAGGTGTACCTTATAACTTTATTTTTGTCGACAAAAATAACAAACATTGTTTGGTATATAAGCAACAATCATCAAAGATGCATTCCAAAAGCTAAGCAGAGTATTAAGAAACAGAAAAACTTTGCTAGAAATAAGGAAAAGAGTACTAAACTGTAACGTAATATCTGTCTTCCTGTATGTCAATGGAAATCAGTATTTATGAAGAAGTGAAAAACAAAATCAAATAAAAAAAAAAAACGAAAAAAACTTGGAGTTACCTTCATCATTTTATATTGTAGATACAAATCCAGAATGAGTTTGCTGCCTCTTTGTTTCAAATCAGATTATTTAAACTTTAAATCAGCTAATCTTATTCAAATAAGGTTTCAGCAAAGTATACTTTTTAATTATTTTTAATAAAGAGAATTACGTTGTGCTGAGAGATTTGTAAATGTCTTACCACTTATTTTTAGTGATTTAAAAAAATAATTTCAATCAATTTAAATTTGTTTTGAAATGCAACAAAAGTATTTTGCTTATTGGAAATATTAAATGTAATCTATTAGCTTGAAATTAAAACTAAAATAAAAGCTTCAAGGAAGACTTTTCCTTTTTCAAAAATTAATTTTAAATCTGAGGTATCTCCAAAGAAAAATGATATCTAATTGTCTCTATCTCATATATATATATATATATATATAGATACACCTAGTGAGCCAGACAAACCTACCTAGGTTTCACCTAAACGGATTGTCAGGGTTCCCTGACGATCCGTTTAGGTGAAACCTAGGTAGGTTTGTTTGGCTCACTAGGTGTATCTAGGTCTGCTCTACAGTTGTATTGAGCTCTTTTGTTAGTTAGTTGTTACTCGTATCGGGGTTTTTTCTTTGGGCTTCAGACCTGCATCTGTGCGATTTTTTGTCGGCAGAAGTCCATGTTTGTAGCTCTTCTTTTTTTTAAAACCTTTTTTCCTCGAGATTGATTTGATTAGCAAATCAAAAATTCGAGAGTTTTTCGAAACGAGTCTAGTTATCTATATTTATATATATATATATATATATATGATTGGACACTGAAGTCAATGCCATTTCATGCATGAATGCAATAATTATGTCCTTAACATTGCATTTAAACAAGAAACAGACTGTCACCATTTAGTGTTGACCTCCCTGTCCACTCATTATTTACACATGCTCCATCTATTTACTCATAAATATAGCACACCATAAAACTATGCTTTTTAAAACGTGACAAATACTGATGTTATTTTCAGTTAACAATATGGAAATAGCTTTTCTCTACATTCTAGTTGCTAGGAACATTCTGTTTTTGTTTTTATTAGTTACCTTGTTCAATTAAATTCATTTCAAATTTTGCTTTGATAAAGTCCACATTGGACGAAACACGTCAGCAATTACTAGTTTTCCAATTGTCATTTTTATTCATAAATAAATATATATATATATATATATTTGGTAGGAGGAAAACAATTGCTTCTTCATATCAAGTATACCCCTCATAACAAACGCGACAAAAGATAATATTATTCTTCCCTAGATTCTGGATTCTGTACCACCATCTAACCAAATATTCTGTAGTTGAAGATATTTGAATGAGAAAAATGAAAACACTAACATTCTTATATATTGAAGGAAGTGAAGAATTAATGATTTTTCTCAATCAAAACTTCCTATTTGCCTTCTGGGGATAATTATTGTTTCATCAGTAACAAAGATGAATACAACAAGCGCCCAAGGAAAATTCTGGAATTTTATATTCTAGAATGAACTACACCCCACCACCAATGATGTTGCATCTCAAGAATTTTTATCCAAAATGCTCAAAAGAGATTACATTTGGTTACAAGTGGTTATTCTTTCTTTTTGATTAGCATCAGTTATAGAAAATATTGATTTTAATTATCTTCCTACCAACCAAATACACTTTCCTTTGTAAAAAGATTTTTTAACTTCTTATTCTAAAGCAAAGCTATTTCAAAAAAAACATCTGACCCAATTTCCCTTTCTATAAGGATAAAAAAAAAAGTAATCTTCAAGTTTGGTTTGGTTTGGTTTATTTTGTTTTATGGCATATCAACCTCAATGCCAACAAGATTTTTAGGATATGTTCATATGAACAGAATATGTGTATTCTTTTTAAGAAATAAGTTTGTAGATTAGTTTCATTGACATATTTTTGTAAATAGGGTTTTTGTCAAGAGTCAAATGTATTGCTGGTGTTTTGGTGGGGTGTGTTTTTACTATAAAAATCTATTTTTATACTTTTAGAGTGTTTTGATACCTGTTTAGGGGTTAACTATTTGCTTTCATGCTCCTCAAAACATCCTGATCAGAGGCCTTACTGCCAGATGTAGTTTATCATCATACTCAGGACAAACTCTTCAGGTTTGTAAAAGGTTTTAAAAAAACAGCCTTGTTGGCTATGATCTACCAGATAGCTAAGTTAGTTAGATATTTATTAATAGTTGCTGTTAAAACCTAGGTTCAAGAAAAATAAAAATTTCACCATTTAATAAATTGGCACAATCCAACTATCTTCTTCCTTTGCATTTTCATCTATTTGGCTTCAGCTGATTAGGGCTATCTTACAAGATATATATCAAGGTAAAAAAGAAATAATGTTTGCTGTTATATAATGCATGTAGATGTCAATATACCAGATTCTATCCAAACAATTACATTCTCTTTGTCCTTGGGGAGAAAAAAGGTAAATAAATAAATAAAACTTTACATTAACAAACAAGATAGTTCAAGAATTCTTGCTTTACTTTTAAATTTTGGAAAATGGAAATCCAATTGAAGAATTTCTTTCTTTGATAAGGTATGAAATTAATTTGGAAATATGTATTATGGATGAAAGGAAAAAATTACTGGCTTTTACATTTTGAATTGATTGAAAAACAAGCAAATCAAAATCCACTTAGCTAAGTTACTTCTTTGATATACAAAGTTCCAGGTTATCAAAATTACTCGGGTGATATTCTAATGGTAGAATACATATGCAAATAAAATGTCTATAAAAGTTCAAATTAATGTGCAGTTGATACAATATACACACAAATACATACACTTTATTGTATTCATATATAATTAAATAACAGAAACAAGCAACATGAAAAGCAAATGTTACAAAGATTTAAAGACCAGGAAAAAAATGTATGTAATATAAATTGCAAAGACAGTCTTCCATTAAACAGAAAAAGAAAAATCTGGATTGTATTAAGGCTGAGATAATGTAAGTTCTTGGCAATATATCAAACACAGGATCCAAGTTATAATATTTTGTGTTGGTTAATTTGATTGACATTTTCTGACCCAAGCAGACATAGAGAATTCTATTCAAATATAAAAGTATATCTTTTGAGAATCAGTTCTGCTTTGATACTTTTGTTTTTGCTGTGACTTTTTCTTCTTCATTCTCTTTTAATAGTAAAAAAAAAAAAAAAAAAAGAAAAGTGGAGGTTCTCTCTGAGCCAACCATCCAGTCAATAAGAGAACTTGATTCATTACTACAAGCTGAATGTTCTTATTGTATTGGAAATCAAAGAAATACAGTTTCACATTTTTCCTTGTTGAAATTGAACATCAATTTTGTGCCTAAACCAATATTTGGTGAATTAAATTTCCTCACCATGATATAAAATGGACACAGCTGCACATTATTTATGAGTTTGGAATCCTTTGATTCTTACAAAATATGAGTGGATAAGCTAAGCTTAAAAAAAAAAAAAAACTCTCACAATGCATCACTGATAATTCACTGCTATTATATCAAAATAACACGTGTATTACGAATACAGTAGCAGATGTTTTGATATTAAATAAAAGAAGACATTGTCAAAATTTTATGTCAACTTTGGGGATAACACTAATCCAAAACAAAAATTGAAGTTTGTTCTGTTTCAACAGATAATCTGAACTTTAGATAGTACTTCTGTGGTAATAGCTTCTGTGATTTGTTTAAATTTACTTGGTGTCTTGTATGCTAGCCAAAGAGCAAGAAGCAAACAAGTTGGTCTTGAAGACTATTTCCTAATGTAGTGAGCTTGTTGCTCATTCTTGTGAAATGAAGCTAAGTTGAATAATTTTTCTTCCTTGACTATATCTTACATTTTTATTAGTCTTCCATTTATCCATGCTTTCAATATTGCTACCACATATGGTCTGGTGCTCCTGCTATATATTTTAAAATTCTTGATAAAATCCAAAGAAGAAGTGGCAATATTACTGGTTTTGACCTGTCATCTTGGCTTCAATCACTTTCTCACCAACGTAATGTAGCTTCCCTGTGCTTTTTCTATAATTACTTTTATGGTAACTGTTTGGATATACCTCTTTGCTATGATACCTACATGTTATCAATTTAAGTGCAGTTCTAGATTGGTGGCAAGGTCTCAACAATCATAGTTGAATTAGCTAGATTAGTTGTAAGTTCTATGCTGACGGTTTCTTTTCTCCCACTTCTCACTTGTGGAACTCTCTTCCGGCTTCATGATTTCCAACCAACTTTGATCTTCAAAAATTTAAGTACAATGTCCATCATCATCTACTCTCT
This sequence comes from Acanthosepion pharaonis, assembly GCA_903632075.3. Taxonomy (NCBI): domain Eukaryota; kingdom Metazoa; phylum Mollusca; class Cephalopoda; order Sepiida; family Sepiidae; genus Acanthosepion; species Acanthosepion pharaonis. The sequence goes on from CAHIKZ030000158.1 coordinate 189,409, forward strand.
TGATTACTCTTCTATTGTTATCCCTTGTGTCTTAGTGGCTTTATTGCCTTGCTTGGGGTAAAATGATTAAAAAAAAAAAAAACTATCTACACTGAAATTGGTGTCTTATGCAGCATTCATTCGTGATTATTGTAGTGAGCTTGAACTTCTTGTGGCCATATTAAACAATATGAGTGGACAAAAGCTAAGTGTAACATAAATATATATGTGTGTAGATAAAGATAATAGTTTGGAAATAAAATCCTGTTGCATTTTTGCAAAAGACCACTTTGAGGTTACTTTTTCAAAATTTATGGTAAAATAACCCTTATTTTTTACATTCTAATATTCCCTTTTCTTTCTTTGCAGATTGCTTTATATCAAAGTAATTTCTTTTTATCAATTTTGCACTTCTAAAAAGGATTTAGATCAAACTCAAACTGTATGTTATATGAATTCAAAAAGGGAAATTTATCAATGGAAGTGGAAAGAAATATTCAACAAACTTTAATCTTTGCATCCCCCCCACCAAAAAAAACAGTGTGTCAAAAGGATGATTTTTTCCTTTGACACCCCTATTATTTTTAGCCTCCTTCACTTCTCCGTAATGTTTATTTTTTAAAAAGCAATGATTAGAATTGTAATAAAACCTAAACATATGATAAAAGTGAATTTATAGATTTTTGTTGTTCTTGAGAATTTATAATAACATTATTTATTAGATTATTGTAAATATAAAATTATTCTTGTAAATAAACATTATAAAAACTAATACAATGTAATATTCATAAATTTATAAACATTTACTAAATTATTAAAATATGAGAACCAACTATATAGAAATCCTTATTATTTACCATTTTATAAAATTTGAATTGATTGGCAATTAATTCCAATAAACAATACAATAAATAGTGTAAATAAACAATCTAAGAAATAGCATCTCTTATATTTGTTGTGAATTCTCAAGAACAAAGAAAATGTATAAATTCACTTTCATTTGTTTAGGTTTTATTAAAATTTTAATCATCACTTTTCAAAACAATAAACATTGGTGAGGTGTGAAGGTTGTTAAAATAATAGCAGTGTCAAGGGAAAAACCCAACCTTTTGACAAACAATTTTTTTGCAGGCACAAATGTTAAAGATTGCCAAGTAGGAAATAAAGGTTTATGTATTTGGACATTTTCAAATTTCTCTCTACGGCATTCTCCTTAATCTGGATCACCAAGTTCTGTCATTATTCAAACCCTGCAAACTGTAGTTCAGGAAAATCCTAAGCCAATTTCACTAGAATTAGCAAGAGAGTTCAATACAAGTCCTACTTCAATCATAACACATGCTCATGAATTCAGATAAATGTATAAGTCTGGTCAGTGTGCCCTCCATCATCTGATTACTTCTCAGCTTAATGAACCATTACTAGATAGATGAGTTATCTATAATCACATCCAATGAAAATGACAATGTTTAGCATCCACTGAAAAATGAGAATCCATCCCCAAAAACTTATGCTCTATGTTTGGTGGAATCTGATGGGAGCTAAATAAAATTGCAATTCAGGAAACTAGAAGAATTGCACAAAATGTGCCTATTATTGATTAATGAGAATTGATTGATTTGTTTTATACTGCTTATCAACCTTTTGCAGGTTATTTAAAGCCAGAAAATATTTTTATATTGTAAGAAATTTTTGGAGATAATGATTTTTACTGATACATGTACTATTAATTAGCCCATAGCTAGGGGAAAAAGAGGTGGTTTCATACATTTCCCAAAGGTATTTGCATGTAAGCGAAAATAATGAACTTGACTGAACTTGGAACTCGGCTTTCCAATTTTCAATTCCAAGGTGTTATTTATTACACCATCTGCACATCCAAGTTTACAGAACCTAGTATTCTCAATTAGTGACCTATCTAGGTACTGACCAGGCTTAATTTTGTTGATCGTAAGAGAATCACTGTTTCAATGTGATATGGTTGTAAGTCTTGGTTAGTCATAAATGAATGTTGTTGTTACATAATAATGCAAGACCATCTATTGCCCAAGTTCCTCAGGAAGAAATTACGCTATTAAATATAGAAGTTATGCCTCTTCCTTCTTCCTCTCCTGACCCTGCTCCATCTGACTATCATCTTTTCAGATCATTGCAACATTTTTTAGAGGGAAAACAATTTATTGTGAAGAGGTTAAAACTGATATTGTGTTTCTTTGCATCGCAACCTGAAAAAATTTACAATCGAGCGATCAAGAATTTGCCAAATAAATGGGATTATGTTATCAATAAGGAGGGGAAATATTATCTTAATTAAATATATCTAAGAACAAAGAAACACTTATTTCTATTCCATAACAGAACTTACTTTTCAACCTAACAGATATAATCTCACTATATCTGGAAAATTGCTGAAAAGTTCTCTGCCTAAACAAGAAGAAATTAAAAAATATTTATTTGGTCATGGAGTCAGATTTTGAGAAGTGGGTCATAATATTCCATTGCCTACTTTTATATTATGATCATAGATCAATTTCATGAATGAAGATTTTAGAGGGGATTCCACACCTATTGCAGTTTTAACAATAGCCAGTGAAATCTACACAGGATATGCATATTCTTGTACTGCCGATGCAGGAGAAGATCTGTAGTTTTTAATATTGCTTATTTTCTTCTGCATAAATAAGGAGGTTGTTTATTATATATATAGTGATACAACAGTAGTCTTTATGATGTAATATTATTTATATATATATAAAAGTGAACATAGAAGTCAACACTTAGAGGCGACAGTCTGTTTCATGCTATATGCAATTGTCAGGCCACATATGCTGTTATTTTCCTGGCTATTTATATATATGCGGGTTAGTGGTGCATTGTGGGTATTCTATTATGGCGGTTACCTTCAACCTAAGAGAAGGCACATATAAACCATACAGAAAACCTAATGATAAACCACTCTACATATACACATCTTCCAACCATCCGCCTTCTATAATCAAACAGATACCAAAATCGATTAACCGCAGGCTCTCCGACAATTCCTCCAATTAATCCCTATTTAACAAAGCTAAGAAAGACTATGAAACGGCCCTAAAAGATAGCGGATTCCCAGCAACACTCACATACTCACCACAGAATACAAAAAAGGCCAACAGGAGAAGAAATATCATATGGTTCAACCCACCGTACAGCAAGAACGTAAAAACAAACGTAGGAAAAATATTCTTCAAACTCTTACACAAACACTTCCCAGAATCAAGCACCTTACACAAGATATTCAACAAAAACACAGTAAAAATCAGCTACAGCTGCACCGAGAGCATGGCACAAATAATAAAAAAGCACAATAGGAAAATTATCAACAAACCACACAAACAAATTAAACCCACGTGCAACTGCAGAATAAAGAACGAATGTCCCTTAAATGGAAATTGTTTACAAAACAACGTAATATACCAAGCCACGATAAAATCACCAGATAATGAAGAAAAAGTATACATAGGAGTAACTGAAGGACCCAGGAAGCAAAGAAATTATACACATAAAACATCTTTCACAAATAGTAAATATGCGAACAGTAATATGCTTTCTAAGTATATCTGGGAAATTAAAAACAAAACGCACATCACACCAAAAAATATCTTGGAAGATAAGGAAAAAGTCATTAGCCTACAACAACCAATCAAAAACTTGCAAACTTTGCTTGGAGGAAAAAATAGCTATCATTACTTTCCCCGACCAAAATAAATTATTAAATAAAAGATCCGAGCTCATCTCAAAATGCAGGCATGAAAATAAATTTTTACTACGTAACCTAAAAAATGAAAAACAGAAAAAATAAAGAAAAAAAACAAATAAACACACTAATAAAAAATAGAAATAAAAAATAAATAAATACTATGTTGCTTAAAACTGAAAACCGAAAAGAGAAAATATACAAGTAAAATAAATTGACCTAAATTCATCCAAGTAAATAAATAGACAAACCAATCAAAAATTAAAAAATCTTCCCGCCAAAAAATAATAGAATGAACTACAACAACCAACCCCAAAATTGAACAAATAGCTTTAATTAAATTCTCAAGCCAAAAGAAAACTGTTAAATAAGTGATATAAACAAGTTTTTACTACGTTAATAAATAAATAAAATAAGAAACAAAAATAAAAACGAGCAATATAACTTGACCCAAATAAATAAATAAATGACTTCTGGTAAAATAACCGCCATAATAGAATACCCACAATGCACCACTAACCCGCATATATATAAATAGCCGAGAAAAATAACAGCATATGTGGCCTGATGATTGCATATAGCATAAAACAGACTGTCGCCTCTAAGTGTTGACTTCTATGTTCACTTTTATATTTACACACGCTCTATCTCTGATATTGAGCACTTTATTCCATAAATATAGCAAACCTTAAGACTATATATATATATATATGACATATAGTAAACAAACTCCTTATTTGAAACAAGCCATATATATATATATATATATATATATATATATATATATAACCCTACAAATCAAAACCTACCCACACAAGACAGACATGCTTACGGAGGTGTTGAGGCCCCACACAAATATACACACATCATACTCACTCACTTCCTAATGAGCCAAATAACATGCACACACACACACTTAACAGAGACACATCCCCTCTCTAGGAACCAATAAAACTGTCAAACTGACCAGGGGAATTCAGCGCAGCATAGATCCATCCAGCTCTTATCTCAAATAACAACTTAAAAGAGACTGTTTGACCAACACAAGGAATGTTAAAAAATTCATGTTAAAAAGATAAAAAAAACAAATGAAAACTACAGAGAAAAGTTCATTTTCTCCATCAAGACATTCATTTCTGTAGTTCACTGCTACCAGCAAGAAGAAAACATTTTTTCTCCTGATGATGGCCATGTTGGCCAAAACTAGTCGAGGAATCTAAATGAAATAATAATAATAAAAACGAAAGAATATTAATCTACAACCCAGTGTGTCTGAAGATTTTAATTTTTTAATATTTTTTATTGTTATATATATATATATATATTCAATAAAACAATAACAACTCAATTGACATATCTGATTGACCAACTCAAGAGTTTTGTGTCAAAATGTTCAAAAAAAGATGCTAAATACATCTGTTGAAATTAATATTAGATTTCATATTTATATTCCATAGAACAAATGAACATAAACATAGATTTCCAATTTGAAATTCTTATGTTATTTTTTTTTTTTTTTTTTTCACAAAACTCCTACATGGTAAGAATTACTGATTTGAAAGTTATAATTAGTGTTTGATCCAAGGAGTGTAGGTATGACATGATAATAATTTCAATAGATTTATTGAACATGACACTAAACTCTTGAGTCACTCAACCAGATGAGTTAATTTAACTTGTTGATTTATTTTATATGATAGTGCTTTGAGCACTTCTTGACAGTTCTACTGGCTTGAAAAAATGTTAAATTCTCATAACTTTCACATATTTTTCATTATTATTACTACTACTTTATATATATATATATATATATATATATATATATATATAGATCTGACCTAAATTGTAAATCAAACCATCAATATTTTCAATTAAGGATGCATGTATTGTGGTTATATGCAGTCTTTAATAACTCATGACTATCACACATCAGAAAACATTATCAATATATTCTCATTTGTTTTCTCGATTACATGTTTTTGTACTCACGTTATTGAGAAAGTAACATGTGTTTCTGGTTTGGCTTTTATGTTAAGGGAAATACTTAAAAGTGGTCAGAAAGCAATTTTTTGGAATGTTTCCAATAAAACCATTTCCTCATTGTTGTAAAGGTTGAGATTTGATTGCAAAAGTATTTGCATTTGCTGCCAGCCAACTGCAAATCTGAGGGGCCATTGATAACAATCTGCAGCTGGGGATTTGCATATTATGCTCGTAAAAAAATGTAAATATCCTGTTTTCAACATATTCAAAGCTGCACATGCAGCTATTAAATAAACAGCATTAACTTAATACTGATAATACAATAGACCTAAAGGGACCCGTTCTTAACCTTGACTATAGTAAATTTAAAGCTGCCAAACTATTATATCTCTTTAAAATGAGTGATGATATCAACATGTAATGAACTTTATATGACATTTCATAAGCACTCATTATATCAACATGATATGCACTTACAGGCATATCATGTTGAAACATGAGTTCCTTTACAAATCCCAAATTTAAGCAATGTTGACCCTGGTCAGTACCTAGATGGGTAACCACTTGGGTACACTAGGTGCAGCAAGCTTGGATGTGCGTGCAGTGTAATGGATAATATCTCAAAATTTTGAATCAGAGATCTTTCCAATTTTCTTTGGGTTCATTATATTCACCTATGCACAAATAACACTTCTCCCCTAATCTATGGATTAATTAGTAAGACTAGTATCATTATTAGCTAAAAAAAAATGCTTACAATCTAAAAATATTTTCTGGCATTAAATAACCTGCAAAAGGTTAATAAACCATATAAAGTGAATCAATTAATAAGTACCTAGAATGAAAATTCTTTTTTTACAATTATTATATTTTTTTAATATGCATACGAGGAATGTCTTGTTAATGTATTTGACAAAGTAAAAAAACAAAACATTCAAGTGCAATTATTTTAATGTCTGCTGCATCAAAAGTGGTAGTTTAAATTTTCCTCGGCCAAATACAGAACAATTTATCATTCTTCAAAGGCTGAATATAACATTGTTCAGATTCCAACACTTAATTATAATGAAAATAATTTGATTCCTTTTCTCTAGTTTTATCTGAACAATTAAAAGTGCTTCCATATTGGTAACTATGATAGTTAATTTTTTGTTATCCTTTGTAAATCCCAGATTTTATTCTTAACTAATAAATAACATAGATGAACAATAAGTATATTTTATATCCTTATTGAAATACTGTCATCTCTTCGTATGCTTGGGGGATATGTTCAAAGACTTAAAGCACACCTGAAACTGCATAGTGTACCAAATTCTCTCTCTCTCTCTCTCTCTATATATATATATATAATCAATTGCCACTAAGATGCAAGGAAGACTGGAAGTGAATGAGAATAGAAAAGAATTTAGTATATGGCTTCTAGGTCATTATAAACAGGAAACAAGATATAGACTTCTACTCCTGTTCAAAAGACTGCTGGAGGAGTGTGAACTGGATGATTGACAAACAAACCTATCTACTCCTACATGTGTTTTTTTTTTTAAATATACCTATGACATCATTTGATTAATACATTTGGTAAAATAAAAGATTAACAACAATTATGATGAAGTAGAACAATTATGACAATTTGAATAATATGCTTGTAAAAATTAAAGGAGAAATCTTGATACGTAATGCATAGAAAATTTGTTCTTACTGTAAATTTTAGTAACTTCAGCATGTTATTATTTCTTTAATTATTAACAGAACTTTCACATTTTCACTTACTTAAAGGAAGCACTTTACAGGTTCTCTTTGCAAATTCTCCAAATTGGCTGCATCACTGTTCTTGTACTTTGATACCAATATTATATAAAAATTATGAATTCTTTAATTCTGGATTTGACTTATAGGTAACTGAAAATGTATTCAAGGGGAAGTCACTGTAGACTTGTTTATTTCAGAATAAATTTTTAAAAGATCATTTCTGCATGGAAATTTATTTGTATTCTATCATGAATCTGATACACTCCTGAATCTAGGAGGAGGAGGAGGAGGAGGAGGAAGTAAGAAATCCAGATTATGAAGATATGTAGAAAAGATAAAGATGCTGTAATTGCAGTAATTGGGGAAGCATCCCCTCTGGAGTCTTTTCCTCAAAGTAGTATTTCTTTGGAAGATGTCCAAATGGACTTTTCTTATTATTAATAGAATATAAAGGGAATGAAGATGGTTTATCCCAATGTATGTGGCATGCCAGATCTTAGCTGTGAAGGTCTGAACTGGTAGAACTAATGAATGTTGCTCATCAGAACAGCAAAAAAACAAATGCAAATAATTTTTAAAATTCAGAAGTAAAAAATGAGTCGTTTCATTTAATCTTTAGATCCTATAACTTAATAATGTTGCCATGACTTATTTTAAACAGAACAGAAAAGCAAGAAGAGTTAGAGACAAATTTACATTAAAAAAGCACAAGAATCAAACATATTAATCAAGTTAAGTGCAAAATGCCAATCAATAAAAAAAAAAATGAACAAAACACAGCTACATGGTTATTGCTTTGGATTAGAGGTTCTATTTAACAAGCAGATATTAAGGAATATTTATGAATAGGTATGTTAAGGAAAGAATCATGAAAAGGGTTAGGCAAGGAATATTAAAAGGAATTAGAAGTTACTTAGTAGGGCAAAGGAAGAAGGGTGAGCATAGCATGAATCACAAACTTACCTAGTACATGTCTTGGGGCACTGTCTTCTGTTATAGCACTTTCTTCATCACAGTCAAAGAAAAGTAGCATAGTTCCTTTCAGACATACCCAGTAGCGCTTCCAATTGCGTTTTGGAGCTAATTCCAATTTGCGCTTCTTGTGGATCAGCCAGTTCTTCACAACCAGCCATCTGTGAAAGAAAAACACAAGAAAAATGCCATTATAAGGAAAACATCAACTTTATCCAATGTGAATTCTCCATTGAAGAGACATTTTTTTTCTGATATTTTCTGGATAACAATGAACCCCATGAATATAGCCTAAGTTTTGTTAGTCTTTCTTATGGCTATAACTCTGTGTAAATTTATTTTTGTTAGATTGCTTTGTCCTTTTGCATGATAGACAACATTGTGCATAAGTAAATCACTAATTCCAAAGCACGATGATGAAAAAGCAATTATTTTAACAAAGTCCACTACATAGATGTGTGGGATTCCACCATCTTTTTAATGCAGAAATGCCACAACATATTTATGCTTGAACCGTCCCACCAATAACACAAAATATTTTTGTCTTCTTATGAATAGCAGTTAGCAAAATGACATCTGATATGAAAGTGTATTTAAAGTAAACATGCATCATTGAATTTCTCCATGCAGAAAAAATGTACCCATTGATATTCATCAAAGATTGCTGAATGTTTACTGAAACTAAAATGTAATGTAGTGGATAATGTATTTCAGCAGTGGTGACAGCAACATACATGAGCTATAATCAGGATGGACCTCTATTAACCTGCAAAATGAAAAGTGGTTGAAAAATTTATACTCAATGGTAGGTAGTGACTATGCGGAAAAATAGTTTTTTATTGTTAGAAAATTGCTCTATCCAATGGTGTTAATGTACTTTATTGTAGTTTCTGCAAAAACAGGGAGTAAGCAATTCTTTTGGAGTATCCATCATATTTTTCTGGAAAATGTAACTTTTTGTGAAACACTAATATTCAGAGTTGAATATTAATTGCATAGATCAAACATTATGCAGTAAAAATTATAGATCAAAATTCAGCTAACAATTTCAAGGAAGGCTATAAACATATTGATGGATCATCATATAGTGTTATTTGGATATCTGAGATAAAGTATTTTCAGTATTCTATGGATTATTCAAACTTAGCATTTTTTTCTTCCTTTTTAAAAAAATGTTTGACCGACATCTTTATGCGGATGGGTACGGCAGCTTGTAACCTTTGAAATTTATCCAATATTTTATTGTTGATATTTCAAATGAAGCAAAACTTCTTAATACTCAAGTTGGAGTAGAGGAGGAGTGGCAACAAAAAAATATTGAGTAAGACTCAAAGATTACTGGCTAAAGTGTACACTTGAAGATGAACGGAGAATGTATTGGCCAAAATGTAAGAAGTTGCCAACAGTTAAAATATTTTGATTGAAGAGTATTATATCAAAATGCAGAATATAGACATATTGAATTTGCCGCATTTGCAAATTGTTGTTAAAAAAGTTGATGGCAAAGAAGCCCAGCCATCTTTCATTACCTAAAAAATAAATAAAAATGTATATTCCAGATCTTACATACCAAGACTACAAAAGTGTGCACTTAAATGAATGACATAATGCACCTAAAACTCATATATATATATATATATATATATATATATATATATATATATATATATATATATATATATTATATAAATATAAAATAAAAAGAAAGAACAGTAAGATATATAATCCGGTGTTCTTATAGATATTTTTATTTTTACAAAATAGTGCTCAATGTAAATTTACAGAGCATTAATATTATAAATTAATTGATTTAAAATATGGTTTTTTTCCAGCTACACAGTTCTAACCATGTTTCAAAAATGGTTTCAAAAATTTTTGAAACATTGTTAGAACTGTGTAGCAGAAAAAAAACATATTTTAAATCAATTAATTTATAATATATATATATATGTGTGTGTGTGTGTGTATACATATATGTGTGTGTGTGTATATATGTATATATATATATTTCTTTGAACAAGATTATTAAGGTACAAAGTACTTTGCCAGTCTTGTTCAACTAAACATGTCTTAAAAAAAGGATTCCTGCCCAAATACACATCTATGTATGTTTTCTAGATACATTTAAACAACAAATGAAAATGTTAATGTGATGCATGTTCCATAGTATTACATAGAGTGCACTGAAGAATTAGGAATAGATAATAATATAAAGAAAAATAGGCAGACTTTGACCTTTGTGCCTGCAAAAAAAAACCCAATGTGTCAAAAGGACTGTTTTTGCCTTGACACCACTATTATTTTGACTACCTTGATTCCTCAGCAATATTTTTTTTTTAAAGTGATGATTAAAATTCTAATAAAGATGAAAGTGAATTTATACTTTTTTGTTTGTTTTGTAAAGAATAAAAAAAATATTTAACTATCTAAATAAATAGTTTAATATTTTTTAAAATCTTTTAGATTGTTTATTTACAAGAATGATTTTATATTTACAACATTCTAAAAACTAATACAATTAAAACTAATCAAATACAATATTTATCATTTACCAATTTAAAAAGAAATAAATAGGAAAACAATTTTTTATTCATAAATTTATAAGCATTTACTAAATTATTAAAATATGAGAACCAACTATAAGGAAATTCTTATCATTTACCATTTTATATGTTCAAATTGATTGGCATTTATCCAATGTTTTGTCAACCATTCCAATAAATAATATAATAAATAAATAAATAATGTAATAATCTAATAAATAGTGTTTATTATTTTTGTTGTCAATTCTCAAGAAAATGTATAAATTAATTTTCATATGTTTAGGTTTTAATAAAATTCTAATGATCATTTTTTAAAACAAACATTGTCTAGAGAGTGGAGGTAGTTAAAATAATAGTGGTGTCAAGGGAAAAACTGTCCTATAGACACTATTTTTTTTGTGGGCACAAAAGTCCAAGTTTGCCATAAAATATATTAAATAGAAAAAAATTATATTATTAAAACATGTTACTTATGTCTAACTTAAAAACAAAAACAAATAAAAGCTTATTTGATATAACCAGCACCGTCTTCAAGGACAGCCATGATGCAACCTCAAAATTGATTGCATGTCTGGTTCATATGGTTCTCTTTCATGTTGGCCATCTTCTTAATGATGGCACCCTTTAACTAGTCCTTGGTATTGTGCAACTGCTAGTTGGTCTCCTTCTCGATAATACCCCAGATTCTAATGATTCAAATCAAGTTGCATGTTAAGAGTGATATGATTATGAAAATTCTTGGCTAGCCACTCCTGGGTTATATAGATCCTGTGAGAGGTAGCAGAGTCCTGTTTAGCCATCCACCTTGATCCAGGGTTTAGACCTTATGTCCAGCACCTCAATGAAGAGTGTACTGACTCTGAGGTCCTTGTTGATCAGGATAATCAAAAATTATATGAACCTGGTGTGCATCACCATGAGTACCTCCATGTGGTCTGCACAGATTGACCCGTTGCCACCCCCATCAACAATCATGTCTGTGAAGAAAAAATTTCAAAATCTCTATAAAATGAACAAATTATACAAATTCTAGCAGACATATTAAACACATTCTGTTAATCAGTTTCAGACAAAATAAAACCACTGATATGACATTCTTACTGATTGGATACCAACTTTAAATTTAATGAACAGAGAAAGATAAAAATTATATGACATGTAAAACATATCAAATTATGAAATTGCAAGATTTCAGCTTTTTGCCTGTATAGTTATTAAGCTATTAAATATTTTATGCTTTTTAAGTAACATATTCCATGATGCAACTGAGCATTTTTCAGTTAAATATTAGTGTTTACTACTATGTCCATGTGCCAGGTATAAATCAAGGACAACGTATCAAGTAGACAGTTTGAATCATTAAAATATCTTCCTGTGTCAAATTTAATTCCTGTTGTACAAAAGCTGTCTTCATAAAAAGAGAAGAACAAATTAAGGTTGAAGCAGTAAGTGAAGTCATTAAGAAATCTTCCTGTGTTTTGTCTATTTCCTGTTGTACAAAATCTGTCTTCATAAAAAGAGAAGAACAAATTAAGGTTGAAGCAGTAAGTGAAGTCATTAAGAAATCTTCCTGTGTTTTGTCTATTTCCTGTTGTACAAAAGCTGTCTTCATAAAAAGAGAAGAACAAATTAAGGTTGAAGCAGTAAGTGAAGTCATTAAGAAATCTTCCTGTGTTTTGTCTATTTCCTGTTGTACAAAAGCTGTCTTCATAAAAAAGAGAAGAACAAATTAAGGTTGAAGCAGTAAGTGAAGTCATTAAGAAATCTTCCTGTGTTTTGTCTATTTCCTGTTGTAAAAAGCTGTCTTCATAAAAAGAGAAGAACAAATTAAGGTTGAAGCAGTAAGTGAAGTCATTAAGAAATCTTCCTGTGTTTTGTCTATTTCCTGTTGTACAAAATCTGTCTTCATAAAAAAGAGAAGAACAAATTAAGGTTGAAGCAGTAAGTGAAGTCATTAAGAAATCTTCCTGTGTTTTGTCTATTTCCTGTTGTACAAAAAAGCTGTCTTCATAAAAAGAGAAGAACAAATTAAGGTTGAAGCAGTAAGTGAAGTCATTAAGAAATCTTCCTGTGTTTTGTCTATTTCCTGTTGTACACAAAAAGCTGTCTTCATAAAAAGAGAAGAACAAATTAAGGTTGAAGCAGTAAGTGAAGTCATTAAGAAATCTTCCTGTGTTTTGTCTATTTCCTGTTGTACAAAATCTGTCTTCATAAAAAGAGAAGAACAAATTAAGGTTGAAGCAGTAAGTGAAGTCATTAAGAAATCTTCCTGTGTTTTGTCTATTTCCTGTTGTACAAAAGCTGTCTTCATAAAAAAGAAGAACAAATTAAGGTTGAAGCAGTAAGTGAAGTCATTAAGAAATCTTCCTGTGTTTTGTCTATTTCCTGTTGTACAAAATCTGTCTTCATAAAAAGAGAAGAACAAATTAAGGTTGAAGCAGTAAGTGAAGTCATTAAGAAATCTTCCTGTGTTTTGTCTATTTCCTGTTGTACAAAATCTGTCTTCATAAAAAGAGAAGAACAAATTAAGGTTGAAGCAGTAAGTGAAGTCATTAAGAAATCTTCCTGTGTTTTGTCTATTTCCTGTTGTACAAAATCTGTCTTCTTCAAAAAAGAGAAGAACAAATTAAGGTTGAAGCAGTAAGTGAAGTCATTAAGAAATCTTCCTGTGTTTTGTCTATTTCCTGTTGTACAAAAGCTGTCTTCATAAAAAGAGAAGAACAAATTAAGGTTGAAGCAGTAAGTGAAGTCATTAAGAAATCTTCCTGTGTTTTGTCTATTTCCTGTTGTACAAAAGCTGTCTTCATGATAAGATACTGAACCAAAAACAAATTTTCTATAATTTTGGATGTACACTTTATCTGCTTTCTTTTGTTTTGTGCACAACTTGAATAATTTTACAAGACCAAAATTTCACCCTCTCAATCGCTCACATTCTCATTTTAGCCATTTTTTTTCAAGACGCTTGCTGTCTTTAAGTAACTGTGGTGCCAGGTAGTGACAGGAGTACTTTTGCATTTCTTGTGCTAGATTGGAGGCTACTATGTTAATGCTCTTGATACATCTTAAAGAGAAATGAGAATGCTAAAATTTGGTGTTAGTTGCATAATAATAGATTAGTTCAGCTTCCATCTAAAGTTCACTAAAAATATGTCCTCAAATACTTTGCACCCCAGATATGTGTGTGTATAACACTTTTCTCTGTCACCAACTGAGTCCGCTGTAGTGATATATGTGATTCCTCTTTCTATATATACTAGAAATGCTACAATGTATTTATACTAGAAATATTGTATTAAAGGAACTCTTCAATTGTAATTGATTCTGCAGATGAAAAAGAAAACTTCTTAAGATATGTTTAAAGATGAATATATTCAAAATTAGTTTTAGTTATCCTAACGGTTTTCATTAATAACATAGAGACAAGGTAGAAGATTCAAGTGATATCTTTGCTTTATTTTACTTTTAGTTCTGTTCAATATTCAAGAAGTATCGAACATAAAGAAAGAGAAAAATAAGATAATGGAATTTTCCAACAAAAGGATTTATCCAATTGAACCTCTTGAAATTTATTTTATCCAATTGAACCTTACAAAATTTATTGTTTGCTTTGAATTCTCAATAAAAGCAAGATGCATATTTTGAATTGACAAAAAAAGAAAGTAAGAGCTAGTTGCATGGAAGTGCATGTGCCATATTCAATATACTGCATTGGTTAAGAAAGTGACTGACTCAAGGATAGTCTGTTTGAGTCCTTGCAAGAAAAAAAGAAATAAAGCACAGAGGGAAAAAAAGAAAGAAAGAAAAAAAAACAATTTTTGCCAAGACAAACTATTTCCTCTTAATTAGATTGAAGAAAAAAATAAAGAAAACAAAGAAAAAAAAAGAAAATCTTAAAAAAAAGATATAGCAAAAATAAAAAAAGATATTCTGAGAACTCTAGCAAAGAAAAAAAGGACAAAAGAAAAATGAGGCTTGTCTTAATTAGCCACTCAACACAAAGGATAACAGTTCAGGTGCCTGACCCACTTCATTCATATTTATATCTCTGACAGGCTTATCCCTAATTCTCTAATAAACCATACTCTTTTGCTTTACCTCAAAATATATGGTATCAAGTTAAAGTTAAAATTAAAGAAGTTATAATAAAAATTAAAACTAAATGTTTGTGTTTATTTCAGCCTCCTATGAATTCTATATAACACGTCATGCAGATCTCTTTTGATTCACACAATCTATTTGTTTTGTCTTGAAACAATCATGGAGTCATCATATTGTTTCTTTGATCAACATGCAGCATGCACAAGGTGGAGTCTATCAAAGATCAATCAATAGAGAAAAGATGAATAATCGACATAATCACTGCAGAAAAGACAAGGCCAATATCAAATCCAAGGGACAAGTGACAACAAAATTAGTAATACACATAATAATAAGATTACTAATTTCAAGGGTAAGGAAGTGTCCCCAAAGAGATCAGTTTTATATTTAGTAAATCTTGCTGGCATATAAATTACCCACTGACAGATCAATTAGATAAATATTTACAAAGCATAAATAATTATACATATACCTATTCTTTTATTTGTACTTGTCTTAATTCCTGACAATCCATTTTGCCTGATTTTTTTAATGTAGACTGAAAAATTGCTAACATAAATTTAAGATTGATGACTTCAAAATCTGTTCTTTAATCATTATCATTTCGAGAATATTTAAATAGGACGAGAAATGAATAAGAGTTTTTTTTTTTAATCAATTCTCCCCAAGCAAGACAATAGTGCCACTAAGACACAAGAGGCTACTGGGAGTGAAAGAGAATGAGAAGACTGTAGAAGGAACTTGAAACTCAATCTTAAACAGGAAATAAGGGATATACTACTACACCTGTTCAAAAAACTGGGAAGGAGAGTGAACTGGATGATAGGCAATTCACACTCCTCTCTATTCTTTTAAACAGAAGTAATGCTGCTATCCTCAATTCAAAAATCAAAATAGGAAGATAGCTGATGGGTAGCAACAAGCAAAGTGAAAACTGTATATACAGGGCTCAAATGTTGTCAGAATTAAAATACAATTATTATTGTTCCATTTAGTTTGTTGCATTACTGTATATATGTTACAAAGGGAGGGAATGAAATTTTGTACATATTTATTTTGATACCATGAGTTACAATTCTCTATTGCTGATTAATTTTAAGCATTAAAATCTTTATGACTGCTCAGCCATTCTAAATAAAAGAATCTAACCCAATGTACTTGTTTTATTTTTGTCATCTTTACCACTGTTTTTGATTTGGGGTTGAGGACAGTAGCATTCAGTTCTTCCCAAAATTAATTAATCCAGCTTCACTCAATCCATTAAAAAATTACAATGGCTAAGTTGTTATTATTATTATTACTATAATTCTTTACCAGCTAATTAGTGACTTTTGTGCAATTAGTTAAAAAATAAAAAAAGGCTAAAAGCTGAGATATGCTAGCCCTTTTTGAGAAAAAATTTTTTCAATGAGAGGGAAAAAACTGATGACAAAGAACATTTTTTTTTCATTTTAGTAATCATTTACTTGAATGATAATTGGATGACAGATTTAGATTATATGACATTAGAATTTTTGTAACAAACACCTAAGATGAAAGTTCAGTCTTAATCATTAACCTTCACTATTTCAAAGATGATGCTTGATTGCAAAATTCCCATTTGATTAGTCAGTTAATTTTTTTTAATATAGCTTACTCAGTACAAAACCCAAAAGCCACTCAAGGGAGGTGACTGAATGAGGTGTAGGATATGAACATAAGAGTAGGAAATGAAGATAACAAGGTTATGGTGGCGAGATAACAGCTGACTCTAGACTTGTATAGACTAAGATTATAGTGTTTGGGGAAACATCCACACAGGAGCCTATTCTTGGGAAGAAGCTTTTGGAATGGAACATCCTTCTTATCAAAAGAATACATTAAAAATGAGGGTGATTCAACCCGGTGGACATAGTAAGATGGGTTATGGACATAAAGGCTTGAGTTGGTGGCACTAAAGAATGATGCACACTTGTATATTTTCTATAGAAGTATTGGTAGCAGCAGGCTTGTGACATCTGAGGGATAGGGACTGTATCCATAAGACTACATATGCAATTTTGAACTTTGTCAAGACTGGGAAGTGAGGATTGAGTAGCACACGTTCAGCTATGGCAACAATACTCCATTTCTGGTCTGATCTGACATTTATAAAGATAAAGCATAGTGGAAAGAATCAGGTACTTTCAAGAGCAGTACAAGAAGCCAACCATTATTCCAGCATCTTTAGCAATGGATTATATATATATATATATATATACGAGTTCTATTTGATGTCTGGGGTGAACGAGTCCCAATAGGTGAAGCAAGAATCATCAGTGAGAGTGCAACTATTAATCATGACTGAAGTAATATATTTACCATCAGTTTCAAAGGTTGGCATTCAAGACCAGGCTAAAAGAAATGCTGATTTTCAAAAATGGCACAAAACAATCTTTCTACATTCCTCACACTCTTCCTATTTGGTCTTTGGCCTTCTTCCATATGTTGTGCCTCTTCAGGACATGGACAATTGTGTTTCTCCACAAGTTGCTGTCCTATGTAGCTCTTTTTGCTATCTCTTTAATCTCTGTTCTGCCAACTATTTACACAAGCTTGTTAGGTTATTCACTGCTTTCCTCTGTCCCTCATGCCTTCAATGTCCTGTGAGTGTCATATTCTCCAGGCATGCTGTGTCTATGAAATTTCAGCTTTTTCTTTCTGATTCTAAGTGTCCTTTCTGTTTTCATTTTCCTTAAAACTTCTTCATTGCTTACATGCTCTGTCCATGGGATTTTTCAGCATCCTTCTGTAGAACCACATTTCTGTTACCTCAAGTCTTTTCTTCTTTATTTTGAAAGAAATTTTTCTGATTCTTAATGCTTTGCTTAGCCTTTGAAAGGCAATTAAAGCTGGAAATATGCCAAATACTCTTTAAAAGGCATTTTCATGATACCAAGCTTTATGTAATCAAATATAAAACCTTATATAATATTGTAAAAGATAATAAAAGGATAGTCTTTTTCATTATGAAATATTGTTTTGTATAAACCATCTACATTTCAATTTTTTTAATTTATTTCTATTAAATAAGGATGAATTTTCTCAATATAAAAGGAAATAATCTTTTCTGTTAAATGGCCCATATAAGTGTCTAAGTGCCAAAATATATCTAGTAACAATTCCCTGAAAACTTTTAATGCATAATGGGTCACCCTGATTCTTGGTGCACTATTTCATAGTATTATCAGATAGAATTATTTGGAGACTTTCCCATTTTCAGAGTAAACTTTTGTAAAATCAATATTTGACAAAAGGTGTTTAGCTTTCTACTCCTTCATGCAAGTTAGAGCATCTTGGAAAGAATAACCTGAAATTCACACAAATATTGGTTTGCTTGTTTTGACTGCATTGCAAGATTTTTGAATATCCACTTATATAAAACTGCACCCTATGAAAAGACACTCCCAACATTAAGAGGATTATTCTTTCACAATATTATCCAAAAAAAAAAAAAACAAACAAAAATATTTTGCAATAGAAAAATTAATCTTATTGAGGATGAAGAAATGAATGAAACTATTTGAATTACTTAATAAAGGACAGAAAACCCCGGCTTAGGCTAAGCAGCAAAGACTTGATTAAAGAAGTCGAGAGATAAAAGAAATACAAAGAAAACTGATTACTGGAAAGGAAGCCGCCATCATTAAGAGTAAAACAGCTGACACTGGACCTGAGTTGAGGATGAGATAATGAAAACAACAGTGTAAAGAAAAGTTAGGCCAGTACACAGCAAATTTCTGAAAATCCTTAAAAAATGTTTGAGTAGCTTCCAGTCAATCTAATCTTATAGTCAACAAGAATTGGGTTACTTTATTATAAAGCTACTTAAAGACAACCAGAGAACATGTTTATTGAAAAGAAACACAAAAAGTCAATTCAGTGAATCTTTGGAGTTAGCATCTTCATATTAGTTATTTTATTATGTTTGGCATAACTCTCCAGCCCTCCTCAGGCAACAATGGTGAAAATGTTAGAAAAAAAGACCAACTAGGATGAGGATACTAGCATGCAAAAATTACTGAATTAATAATGTATTATCTTAGGAAATCCAATAGAAAATAAAACAATCAAGAGAAGGATGTTAGTTCTAAAACACAAAACCAATCATATCCTGTATGAAGAATTATCACTGATAATTTATAATACATTTTATATAGTATAAATCAGATGATTAGTTTAATAATGAGCAACACTGATTTCATGGTGAATTATTGAATGTATAAATAATTGCAGAAAGTGGTATTGGCAAGCAGGGTTCAAACTATGACCAAGTCATTTATATTTTTTTTGTACTAATGCAAGATACAGATTCATGACTTTCCAAAAACAAAAAAATGAAAACTGGAGAAAGTAATGAGAAACTTTTCCAGTATTTTTTACTGACATGCAGTGGAACAATTGAATCAATTGCTAAGGTCTGCTGCTAGGAAAGTGGTTTCACTGTGTCATGCTAGACAATTTTTCTCACTGGAATTTTGCATCTTTATAAGTCTACCATTTGTTTGTGCTTTGAATATTGCTGCCACATCTAGTCTGGTGCTTTTTGACAATTCAAAGAAGAATCTGCAATGTTATCAGTCCTGACCTGGCATCTCAACTTCAATCCTTTTCCATTGCCATAACAGTTTCTCTATGTCATTTACTGGTGAAATTGTGAGATGCAACCCTAAATTCTATGCTAATAGTTTCTTCTCTCACACTTCCTGTCTGTGGAACTCTGTTCTGGCTTCTTGCTTTCCTGTCAGCTACCATCGTCAATAATTTAAATTCAATGTTAATCATCATCTTCTGTTGCTTTGAATTCTGGTCTTTTAATGTCCTCTTTTTCCTCAACGTTTTTTCAGTTTCTTTCTCACCGAGAAACCCCTTGGGTCTTAGTGGCTTTATTGCCTTGCTTGGATTAAAAAAATGCAGATAGTTCATAAATTTTAAAAGGACGCTGTTGAGAGCAATGAGCATTGACATCCTGAATGAAAATTGTACTTAAAAAGTGGAGTCTGTCAGTGAACAAGATTTTTACTCTTTTTACCCACTGACGACTTTCATTATCTTTGAAAGAAACAGATTTTTTTGGCTATTCTTCATTATAGTCTTAGAAAGATTACTGAGAAAATGTGCTGTAATTCTAACAATCTGAGATTGGCACATTATTCAAGGAAGACAACTTGCTTAAATTTTCTGAAATTATAAAATTATAAAAGAAATATAACTCATACTTAACAAGTAAAGTTTTAAGTTTCATAAAACTATATTTTTCTAATTTCAATTGAGTTTTTACCTCCTTAGAGCAAGAGAGATGGGGAAATGTAGCAAGCCACCAACTTGATGAGCTTGTGTGAATGGTTGACAGAATGGTGAGTGAGAGTCTTAGAAAAGGGAGAAAAAATGCTAAGTGCCACAAGGGATAGGTAGGTTTGGAAAGGCATGATCACCCATTTCCTGAAGAGACACAACATATAGAAAAAGAGGGAGAAAGCATTCTTTATATCTGCCCCTCATTTCAAGTATGTCAATTCATATCATGGCATAAAGAATTAGGAAGATTTTTATTTTCTTCAAGGTTTGTAATCATGATCAATGTTAAAGAATAACAAAATAAATCAGATATTCAATTTATTTTGATCTGAAACCCCTTAAATTAAAAAAAAATCATGATTAAAAGTAATTAATATGATTTACATAAATTCTGACTCCATCAGAAATAATTCATGAGGCAAGTGAGAGACATGGAGAAACAGTGATTAACATATGTGACAATTTTGAATAAATGGATTGCAGAACAAGGAGCACAAAGAAAATGTGGGGTGATAAAAAGTCATGAGTTACTTAGATCAGCAAAATACAAAAGTCATAGAAAGCCAAGATTGCCCATGTACTGCAAGGATATGGTACATAAAAGAAGAAAACTTTGGCCCTTGTGACTACCGGCAGCTCCTGTAAATTTCTCCTCTCTTCATTCAATTTCAGATATTAACATCCCTCTACTGATAAAGCAGAATGTTTCACCTGTAAATTCTCTTTAAACTCTACTCCTGACTCATCTGGAGAATCCTTGCCTCAGAATTGAGTCTCTGTTGAGTGATATGCATATAAACACCTTCCATGGTTTATGCTATCAACAAAAATTCCACTTCAAAATCTTCACCAAAATTAATCCATGAAAAGTAAAACATTTCAATAAGTAAGAGTATAAAATTCAATGAAAATTTTTCTAACAGATAAATGGAAATAAGAAAAATGCTAATATGCTGCATTCTTTATTATTCTAGAAAATCACATCATCACTGAGAAAGCAGGCAGTATCAATTGGAAAGAGCAAAAGAGATTGTTTTGATTATTCAAGTCAAACAACTCTTTTGATGTTTCTTAGAATGTAGTTCATAGCCCACATTCTAATAGTTACTTACTAAGGTTAGCATAGTTTGGTACATGGCCACAAGTGTTGAGGACACTTAGTGAGAAACAATTTCATTTCTCAAGTAGATTGATTTTTGAGATGAACCTGCTCTCCCCTGTAATATAGTAGGTGTCTTAGAACTGATGGAACAACTTTTATTTACATTCAAAGGATGATGTGTGTGTGTGTGTGGGGGGGTAGAAAATCAAATACATTTTGTTGTGTTAATTGAAAATGAATTACTTAGATTTATTCCAAGTTATTTATATCTTCTATCTTTTAAAACTGGCTGAAAGGTGAACAACTTCCTATTCCATATTCAATTTCATTAATGTCTAATCTTAGTATATTTAAACATTTTATTCTTTAGTTCAATGGTTGTGTGTGTTGTAACCTCTATAATTTGATAGTGTTAATCACTTTTATATCTCATAATTAAAGAAGCTTGCCTTACTTCTATTATTATCATCTCATTAATTCTTTGTTTTATACATGATTATTTTGGGGTGTGAACATTTTGAAGTTAAATGGTCTTCTTTATTTGATTGCCAATTTAAACAAAAATTCATGGTAAAAATAAGCAGTATTTTTCCCTGTATGAAGAAATTTAATTGTTCCATATATCTTTGCAGACAGTTGTCTTCCTCTTTGTTGTTTTTAATATCTTAACTTTTGCATTCTTTTAACATTCTTGTATCATCATTAGTTCTGAAATGATATTTAATTATTCCATATATTTTTTCAGACTCATTTTTGTTGTTATTAACACAATCTTTTAACTCATGCTTATTTTTTTGTCCTCTGAACATTTCCTGGGTTTCAGTTTGCTTGAAGAAGTTAAGATCATGGTTATCAAGAAAACAAACTCACAGAACTTTGTTTCATAAGGTAACAGTTCTGGGGAACAGGTTGTTTGAGTGTAAATTCTTCTTTACCAATGGAATACAAAACAGATGGGTCAACTCTGAGTACATGGCATAGCAGGTTCTACCTGTGAGGATCTGAATTGGTGGAACTAAGGAAACTAGCTCATCTGAATATAGCAATAGATTAACGAGAAGCTAGAAATATTTTGTTTGTGGGAAAGGAGTTATGGGGTGAAAATAATTCATCCCTCAAAGGATGTGTAAATACAATACATTTACCAACCTTCTTCAGGTGTAATTAGTATTCAGTCTTTAATAGTTTCATTGCACTTTTCTCCTTTTTCCTTCCACCTCTTTCTCACATCCTGAGTAAAAACATACCAGTCCAACAGAATCAGAGGACTGGGTGTTATGGTATTGTGTTATTAGTATCAATAACAGATTCCAAACTCACCAGTTCTCTCAATGATATAACAAACACTAAACTTTAAATCTCAGTCCTTTGATTCTCTTGAAGAATTATAAGACTTGGCCGGAAGAGAAAAAAAGACTGAGCCAAATAAAATATATATTTGAAGGCTGAAGAATGTATAATTTGAAATGCTGTATTAAGAGATAAAGACAGTATATGAAATAGCCAAAATACTTCAACTCAGAACTTCAGAAAAACAACTGAAGAATGTGAAAATCTATCAACAAAACACTGGCATATTTAATCATATAAAAATAAATTGAATAAAATATAGCCATGAATCTACCTTAAGAAAGCTCATATAAAAACAAGTAACTTTTAGCTATATCATGTATTGCATGAATTAGTGTATTATCATAATTAGTTTGAGAACAATCTTGTAAATCACATGTTGATTCTGTCAATGTTCTAATGAGCAAAAAATATTGAAGATGTGTTAATTAAGTATCTCCCAATAACATTGATCAGATCTCATTTTATACTGGAAATAAACACCCACATTTTAATTATTATATTCTTTGCATTTAAGAATGTGGACAATAATTTCATCCTTTAAAAAGCAAGAAAAAACCTGCTTTCTACAAGCATATTTTTAATATCAGAATTTATCATGCAAGGCAATATTTTTACAATAAAATGTTTTTTTTTTTTTAAATTATTTTGGTAATAAGTTCCTGTGTGCAGTCAGGTGTTACTCACTCTCATACATCAACACACATTATTTTGGTTGTATGAACTATGTTTGATTCTTTTACATTCCACAGAAGCAGATAACAGCATTTGTCAGGTATGTTCATATGACCATTACAATGGAAGTTTACATTACTTTGAAGGTAGAGCAGGTTCTTCAAGCAATCACTATTCAAATAACTCACATTTTGTTTTATACCAGTTTATTTCTCTCTCATTATTTTTATTTCTCTTTCCTTATCTTTCCTTTTTTCTACCTCTCTGAAGTATTTTATGCCAAAAATGTGTTAATCTTTTCCACTTTCCATCATGAACATTTCCAGTCTTTATTACAAAAAAAGTAATTATATATATATATATATATATATATATATATAATAAAAAGTCTTAAACACTATTTATATATTTTACATATGCATGTGTATATTTACCACTAATATTAGCTATATATATAAAAATACAATGAAGTACTGTGATCAACACAATTTTCTGATTTTATTAAGTGCTATTCAAATATTTTAGGTGAATTTACATCTGTTATTTAGTATGTTTAATATTTATTTTTTCTAATAATATAAGTTTGATATAAGTTATCTTGTTTGGGGGGAAACTCCCATCTGTTGCTTTCCATCAAGAAAGAGCGTTAGGAATATCTATAAATTTTTGTTTCAAAATACAAAAAAAAGAAAACTTATAAAAAATGGAATTTCAATAGATATTGCTTGCTGATATGAAACACAGATGTTGCTAAAGTTTTCAGGATATAGTTATATGAGAAATATGCCAGAGAATCTCAGCTTATCTTTTTTTATTAGAAATATTTACAATAACTTATTGGGTGGATTTTATAAAACTCAAAGGGTTTTTCATCATATTGTAAATAAACATATATAATAGGATAGTTATTGATACTTGTTTATTTTTTAATTTCAGCTATATAGAGATATGAAGGCAAGGTGGAATAATAGATAGGGACTCAAAGTGAGGAATCAGTGAGCCAAGTTTGAATTCTAGTTCAGAACATTACATTCACTTACATGCTAATACCCTTCAGAAAGGTATGAATACATCTCTTCTCCATCCAACTATGGTTCAATAGCAGTACAGATTGCGTCCTATAGCCAGACTAGAAGAAGGAAAACTCTGAATTCAAACCAGCCTGGGCAACATTGGGCTCCATCAGGCTGTCTTGCCCAAGACACACCACTGTTGCTATAGCTGCAGTAGATGTGGTGCTCCTATAACCCTAAGGAGTTAAAGAATTTAAGATCATGATGTAAAGATTGCTATGGGTCATAAAAAAAAGATATAACCTCAAAAGAGAAACAAGTTGAGCAATCAAAACAGAAATAGAAAAAATTCGCTATAATAAGAAATAACTGTTTCAAATTCAGAAAAAAAAAAGAAAAGATGTAGAATATTAAGAACATAGGCTAAACATATGAAAGCAACTAAACTACCACAAAAAAAATGTTGGGAGAAGAGAAAACTGAAAAATGATTTCTTATCAATAATTTTGAATGATGAAAGTAGGGCTACATTGAATGGCTGAGCTAATAGTTCTTGACAAATTGACCATGATGACCTGGGTCACATGGTTGGAAAGTAAACATTCTAATCACTCAGTCATGCACACCTATTAATAAATTACATTTTTTAATACTAAAATACACCCAATACAAGATTCAAGAGTTTCTTAGACTGAAATATTTCCAGCAGCCTTCATGGAATTTGATACTCCCACCATTTTGATTTTTCATTCATATGTAAACTTTATTGCATTGTATATGAATAAATATTGTAATTCTATTAAAAGGTTATGGTTACATTAAAAACCAAAGTCTCAACCAAGCAAGCAATAAAATTGGATAATTCATTTCCAGAATGAAAATTCATATCAGAAAGCTGAAATTAAAAAAAAATAACAAAAGTTGTTTTTATCAAAAGGTAGGAGGAAAATCCTTTTCTCTTTAAACCGATCGTTCTCAACCTGTTTTGCCCAATACACCCTTTTCCCCATAAGTCATAAAGTTATTTCCTCCATTCTAAGATTTTCTCATCTAAAAAGGTACATTTCAAATAATATGCATATATATTATTGAAAATCTTCATTCTTTTTCATGTTAGTACATATATTTTCACATGGATTATTTTTATTGAGGAGTTTTACAAATTTAATAGCAATAGAAAATGCTGATGGATTTTTAAACTTAAATACATGTACAGTAATTTGGTTTAATTCATAAGTAGTTATTAAATAAATAAACTGAAGCATATTTTAATGAATAAAAAGTTCAATAGAATGCCAGTGTATTTTATTTCAAAAATAAAAAACAAGAAAAAAAAAATTCCTCCCTCCCCACTGGAAGGACACCCACCCCAAGTTGAGAACCCCTTGCTTTAAACAAGTAAGGGTTTCTATTAAAATTACGGTACTGAAGAAGTCTGTAATAAAGGGCTTAATGCAATGGCAGGAAATCCCGTGGTGCTATTATTATTACAGTTATTATTATTGTTGTTGTTGTTGTTAATAAAAATAATAATAGGTATAAAACAGGGGATAGAATATTAGCAAAAAAGGCAGAGTGATGAAAAAGTACTTATATATTAAACAAAATGAAAGTTAGCAACATTTATAGTAGAAAATCATGATAAAACAAATGAAGTAAAAAATGGCCAAAGCAAAAAAAAAAGATAGAAATTGTTAGGGTGCAAGGATTGTGTTGGTGAGGCATAGATTAAAAAATGATTTTTTACTTGATGAAGCAAAGAAATAATTCTCTCTTTCACTTCAGTTTGATTCCCAATGAGTCAACTGTTAATAAACAGCAAGATTTGATTACATTCAATTAGCAAAGTGTGGCGGGAAAATTACTTGGCAAAGGATGATTTTGGTTTTTGTTAGATCTTGGACAGAAGGAAAAAAGAAATATTCCGATTTGTTTGCAAATAAATGTCAATAAATAGAAAAAGAATCTAACATTTAACATAAATATTTGAAACGATTGGCTTCTAAATATTATTTTTTTATCATCATTATCATTCTTTTTTTGTCATGTTTTCTTCTCCTCTTTTTGTAAAAGTACTGGAATTTATTGATTCTACTCGATGGAGGAATACGAATAAAACACTCTCTTCTGCTTTAATGATGTCCATGGAGAGAAAAGAAAATAGCTTTAATTCCAACAAGCAATTAAAATTTCCCACAAATATAAATTGGGTGAAAAATAAAAAAACAAAATATTTGTAATACAAAAAAGCAATCTTTTCCAAATCTAAACCAGGCATTTCTAACTTTGTCTTCATTTTGCCTGTCTAAATGCAAATCTTCAAACAAACTCATCAACATTTTATGGATTCAACAGCGAATAACTGCCTTTCGATTCTGATAATTAACTTATAATTAACTTATTTATGAACATTTGAGGTAAGGCACTTTATACCTCATTGTATTGAAGAAATCTTGGATTGCCTTCCCAGTGAAAAAGGCTTGAGGAGAAATTTGGTTGATCCACTGAAAGAAAGAAAACACTAAATAGACAACAATAATAAAAAAAATTGAAAAATAATAAATAAATAAATAGAACTATGTCATTTGCCTTTCATACAAATTTTCTTAAATTCCTATGCTTTTCACAAAATATATCCTAGAAAAAAAGGTGCTAAACTAGACTATAATGATTTTACAACTTCAAAATCTATTATTATAAATGTTTAACAATCTATGTTAGCTCAAAAAAGTTATGATAATAACCCTAACCTCATTCTTAAAACTAACATTCACAAATATTCAACAATGGCTGTTGTGATCATGACACATCTCTACATATTTTTTTTATTCAGACAAACATAAAATTGATAAAACCTATTTGGCAAGGAACTGAAATCCTGCTGTGGTGTTCATTACAACAAGATGCGATGGATAAATTGTCATCTAAATTACACAAAAATGAAAATAATACTGAAATCTCATTTTAACAGATATATTTACCAAAATTACACAAAAGTATCTTGCAATATGAATGAGTAAATTTATTCAATAAAATCGCCATTGGCTTCAACCACAGACTCCAGATGACTTAGGAATCTCTTGCAACCCTTGTGGACAGTCTCCTTGTTTAAGGTGGTGAATGCTGCCATAATCCTTGCCTCCAGTTCATCTTTGGTGCTACAAGGAATTTTGTTGGTCTCTCGCTCAACTCTGCCCACACATAATAATCAAGGGGTTGCAGTCTAGGGAGTTAGTTGGCTAGATGTAATGGGTGATGTAATTACAGAAATTGTTTGACAGCCATGTCTGGATTCTTCTATTTATGTGGCATAGTGCAGAGTCCTGTTGCCAAACATAGGATCTTCCAGCAGCCATCTGGACCAAGGCCATCACTACTCTCTCAAGGCACTTGATGTAAGACTCAGTGATGAGTCTGAGGCCTGTGAGATGATGAATGGAGGCATAATGTTGTCATCACTAGTGATCACTCCAAACACCATTGTAATCACCATTAGACTCAACCAACTCTTTTCGAATCCTCTGCACAGTCCTCAGATTGACACCCAAACACTTCTTTGAAATGTTTGTATTAGAGCTTCTGGATTGAATGCCAAATAGTACAGCATGCCATTTCCAAATTTCTGGTGCAGTGAATTACATCATGGTACCCAACTGACCCTACTATACTGTGCAGTCAACAAAATCAAAAACAAACAATGTGTATACGGGAAATTAAAAATATAAAATAGTGAAAATTTACCCATAACACCCTGTATACTATATGAAGATGGAAAATATAACACCAAGATCCAAATATGCATTGGACTAGCAAAAGAAGTATTCTAAAAGCTAAGCAAGGTACTGAATGCATTAGAAACAAATAAAAGAGTGCTGGATTGCTATGTGATATCCGCCCTCTTATATGGCAATAAATCTTGGATAATCTCCCCAAGAATGAGGAAATATCTAGAGGCAGCAGAAATGTGATTCTACAGAAGGGTTCTGAAAATTCGATGGACAGAGCAAGTAAGCAACATGGAAGTTTTAAAAAAAATGGCAACAGAAAAAAGACTCCTACTCAGTATCAGAAAGAGCTGACATTCCTTGGACACATAATGAGGAAGGAGGGCTTGGAAAACTTTACCCTCCTTGACGAGCTTGTGTGAATGGATTGCAAAACAGGGTAGGGTAGCCTTGCCAAAGGACGAAAAACTGTTAAGAGCCACACAAGATAGTTGTGGAGAGTAATGATCGCCTATGTTCTGAAGAGACACGGTACATAGAAGACAATGATATGAAGATTTAGACACACGTGATTTGTTATTAAAATCCCTGTTTAGGTGTAAATTGATGAGCCAATCATTAATATCATCATATTTCAAATATAATCAATCTTGTGATGGCTCATAACCAAAGTGATCAATTCTAAAAAGTGTATCCATTAAGAAACATGAATTTTAAAGAGTGGTATAAGCTTATGATAAAAATGGAAGCAGTAGCTGCAACCAAAAATTATTTACTGGAGTTGACGTTTGGGTTATAAACAAACATGAAAAAAGAAAGTGTCTTTATTTTACTTACTTTTTTTTTTTTGACAATGTTTGAAATAAGTTAGAGAATTTTGTGACTGCTAATTATATTTCCTTAAATGAAACAACTTAAAATTCAAATTAGGAGGGAAAATTAATGAACATAATTGACTAATTTAAAAATGTATATCCTTATTTAAATCTAATCAGACTTTGATTGATTCTCCCTAAGAATTATTATGACTAATGCAGATAAGGGTTATATTCTACATTGCTGATTAATGATAATCTTAGGGTTGGTATATTTTAAATTTTAGGTAACCACATCTCTAAAAATTTGGATGCCATTCACGAATGCTTAAATAGTTTCAGTTTCATAGGAGTTAATTAAATCAAAGAAGGTATGAAACCTATTAATTATTAAATCCAGAAGGTGGCCCCAAACTTTTAACCTAAAGTGTATGTTTTTTAAAGCCGGGGAATTGCTAGCCCCACACCCAACCAGTTTGGGGTTCAGAGTTGTTCTTCTCCTAGACTGACTGCCAACCAAAACTAGAGAACCCAGGCTACCCTATTATTAACCCTTAGCTAGAGGGAGAAGAGATGGATTCATACTTTTACAAGTGCATTTTGGCAAAAGTAAACACAACCGTCTCAGCTGAAATTTGAACTTGACATGTCAATCTCAATTATCTGTGCCAAAAACAAGATAGTGGGCAAAGCAGAGTATAAATAGTCTTTTATATTATTTTTAGTTTAATATTCTTAGTATATTGAATATGAAGATGAAAATGCAGAACAAAATTTTTTTTTATATAAGTAGAAAGCAATTACAAAATTACCTAAATAGGGCATCATTTTTGGACGGTAGAGATAAACAAGTATTATGTTTTAAACATAATTTGCACTATTTACAGATATGGTCATTGACTAACAGTCTGAATAGCTGTTATGAAAAACAACTGTTGAGATGTTGAGTGTTTCCTCGTGCATGTATTGAAATAAGGACAAACACATACATAGGGAAAAATACTGGTATATCTGAAGAGGTATTTACAACAGAGAGATTAGTAGTCAAACGAACACAGGTTAGTCAGTAACAATCAGAAAGAGTATAAAGTCCAACTGTATCTTCCAGTAGAGAGACGGAAGTGTGATGGTCACCTGATCTCCTAGAACTCTATAGAACTGTCCTATTAGTAGTAGAGAGATCAGTCCATTCTGATGAGAAGGTGGGTGCGCCCCAACAACAACAAAAATTAAGATCAAAGAAATACAAGTAAAAAATTAATAACATCTGCTACATTTTAGTCTTGAATGAAATGCTGATGATTTTAAATTATGGTTTTCTAAAATATTGAATCTTAAAAGAAATGGGTTAATATCTTATAGTTTAGAAGTTGTGAAAGTTTCTAAATCCTCAGATTAGATTATCAAATCAATATGTACGTTCTTTAAGTTTTGAAATATTATCAATTTCCAAATTTGTCCATTGGCTAAAATGTCTATTTTATTTTATTTGAATTGTGTACACAATGATAAGTTCAGAACATTTTCATTTATAAATCTTTGTTGACTGGGGAAAAAAAAAGATCACTTTATCTGACGGTGATTGGAGAGTTGCCAATGAAAACATTATGAATTTCTAACCTAAAAGATAAAGGCTGTCTGAATGAAGACATTCCATCCAATATTTCAAAACTTTATCTTATAATAACAATAACTTTTTAGTAAACTTGTCCTGGAGGTGGGTGTAGTCACTGAGCAATGTGCCTTTGAAAGGGTTAGGTCATGCAGATGCCGTAACTGGTATTTCTATCAGAGTTTTCTATAAAAAATAAATAAATAGATGATGATGGTAGTAGTAGTTAGACAGAGAAGAAGAAAGTTATCCACACTTGAAGTATTGATCATTTGACATTAAAAGAGTCAATATGATTCTATATCATTTTGATTTTATTATCAATAGTTAAAATATGGCCTTGTGGGTGACTTTTCATTCAGCAGACTTTTATTAAAGACTAGCCAAGGTACCTGGCATTGCCTGGGTGTACATGGCTGCAATTGTATAACTGCACCCTACCTGTATACCAGTACCCACCTGTCTAGAAATGTCTGCCTACATCCTTGCATACATCATCTGTTGGTATACTAAGCTACTCCCACCATTTATCTTTTTTTAAAGTATGTCCTTTGCAAGTGTTTGATTGTTCTTAATAAAGGAATTCCTTCGATAAAACCTTCTTGTGCGGTTGTTGCTCGGGGTTTAATTGTTTCAATGTTTTAGATATTCAGTAAATTTCCATGGGCCGTAATAATGATGTTTGGTCAGATTGTGGGAAACACATGGGTTAAGAACTTTTCCACAGCTCTTATACATAAATGCATTATAAATCAGAAGGAAAGACTTTTAGCAGTCAAGAATTAATGCAAGTATTACTGAGAGAACAGAGCTATTAGATGTATAATGTGAATGCAATGCTCATTATTTTAATAAAGTTATGCATTGAAAATTAGGAAGAAAAGCATTGTCACTGGTCAGAAATAAGAGCAAGTGTTACTGAGAGAATATAGCTATTATGTATAATCATTATTAAATGACTAATTGATAAAATGTCAAAAAAACAAAATAGAATCACCTTCTTCAAAGTAAACAAATCAATGAAAAATCAAATCAAACTCCATATCAACTCTTCACCACTTCAGCCAAATGAATATTTGGATAAATATTATTGTATCAGAATTAATTTAAGTTCACAATACTTACTTCTAATAAGTATTGTGCATTTAAATTACTTCTCATACAATAATTATTACTCTAAATTACTTTTGAGCACATCATTAGTAGAAATTCTGTTCACTTCAATATACATTGAATTATATAATTTCATGAAAATTAATAGGTGACATTGATATTTTATTATTTTATGTTATTTAAAGAAATAGATATTTGCTTTAATATATGGAGAGGATTTATTTATTTTTATTTTTTAATACTAAAAGTTACCTATATTTGTTGGACTAAGTCAACTTTAGTCAGTCAGTTATGTACCATGTGTGATACACGCTGAGAGGATCATGACTGATGAGGCAGATTTTTTTCCCCACAGTAGGTTGCCATTCTTTCTGCACTAGACCAGTTGCTATCCAAGGCTAGAGAACCTAGTCTGTCCTGCTATTTACCTATAGCTGGGAGGGGTGGGAGAAGAAGAGGATTCATACCTTTCCCAAGGGTATTAGCATGTAAGTGAATGTAATGGATTCAAATGGAATTTGAACTCGGCTCTCCAATTCCTCAATCCGAGTCGTTATCCATTACTCCACTGTGCAACTTTAGTACATGATCAGATTCATAGGGAAGAAACAGTTTATCAGAATGCCAGATGAACCATCAATCTCCAAACAATTATTTGTTTATTTCAATAGGCAAGATTGCTAATCATAATCTAGAAAGGCATAAACAAAGAAGATTCTGAAATATACTACTGATTTCATGGAGTTACAAAATGTATCAAAATTATTAGTAGAGAGAAAACAGTTCAAATTAATTAGCAAATTTCCTACAGTTGCAAAAAGTAATAAAACTGTTTGAACTGTTAGGTAAGCTTGATTTATTTGGAAAGGATATTAGAATTATCCAGAACTTATAATGGGAGCAAGCCATGACCATATGGATAAAAAATAGATTCAGTAAATATTCAAAAATAGAAAGAATGGGTCTTCTCACCCAAAAGATGTAAGACAAGGATGTGTCTTCTCATTAGACTTTTACAACTTTTACAATGAAGCAATCCTGATAGAATCAGAAGTTCTAACCTGATTCATTATTAGCAGCCACAGTTTTAACGGCATCAGTTTTGATAGATCTAGAAAGGATTAAACATCAATTGTAAGAAGCCAAGATATATGGTTTTTAGCAAGGGGAACAGCCCAACATCAGAATTACAAATTGGGGACATAAAAATCAAGTACAAAAATTTAAATATGAAGAAAATCTTTTAACATAGGATGGAAAATACAACATCTGAAGACATATTGAAGCAACAAAGAATGCCTTCCAAAAGCTAAGCAAAGTATTAAGAAACAGAAAAATCTTGTTAGAAACAAAGAAAAGAGTATTGAACTGTTACATAATATCAGTGAATGCTAGACAATCTCCTCATTGAAGAAGAGACTTGTGGTTCTACAGAAGGAGGCTGAGAATACCATGGACTGAACATGTGAGTAACAACAGAGTTTTAGGAAAATA
This sequence comes from Acanthosepion pharaonis, assembly GCA_903632075.3. Taxonomy (NCBI): domain Eukaryota; kingdom Metazoa; phylum Mollusca; class Cephalopoda; order Sepiida; family Sepiidae; genus Acanthosepion; species Acanthosepion pharaonis. The sequence continues at coordinate 222,687 of CAHIKZ030000158.1, forward strand.
GGAATAAAAAGAACACTTACATTTACAATCAGAAATAGAAATTTCTAGGGCACATAATGAGGAAAGAAGACTTAGAAAATTTTACACTCACAGGACATATTGAAGGTAAGAGGAATAGAGGAAAAATAACACATAACCTACATAACAAGCTTTATCAATGGCTGGCAGAACAGAGATTAGGAGAGATAATGAAAAGATGGCAAACATGGATAAATGTGCAATAAGACATAGTATCAAAAACAATAAACACTGCCTAAGAGTGAAGATAGTTAAAAAAAAAAAAAAAAAAAAAGCAGTGTCATGGGGAAAAAAATGTCCTTTTGACACTACGTTTTAATGCAGATGGAAAATTGTGGAGGGCCATGGCACATAGAAGAATAAAAAAAAATATTGAGAAATCATATTCTTCTCTACACCAAAGTGTAACAGTATTTCACAAAGGCCTATTCTTATTACTGTGGTGACTTCTTTCAAGACCTATCCATTGTCTTAGAGTTGTTTTTTTTGTTCATTTTTTTAAAATAATTGCTTGATTTATTATTAAAACTCCCTGGTGTTTCCTTAAAACAGTTTAGTATATTTTTTAAATGTCCAACATCTTCAATTTTCAGTGACAATAATTTCATTACCTTTTGATCCCTTCCAAATATGATGTGACAATAAGGCTTGTAAATATTTGCTGCATTATATATATATATATATATATATATATTGTGGCCTGTTATGGGCCAGAAAAAAAGACACGGAAGAAGAAAGTAGGTCGAACAAGTGTATTAAAATAACAGAACACATATACAAAATAAGAGTGTTATTAGTCAGCAGATAGAAGTGTCCATCCAAACTATCAGGTTACACTGCGTCCTAACTGCCTCCCTAGGATTTGAACTGGTGTACCTCTGTTGTTAGATCCAGCCTGAAACAACTCAGCCACAGAGCAACTTTGCCAATCAAGCAAAGTTTGAACAGTGCCTTTAAGTGAAATCCTTCTCGTCACAAATTCCTTGAAATTTTTCATATCTGTTCAGTTTCATAGCCAAGCATAAAACACAGTAATTTTCTAAAGTAATGGATTTTTATTTATCAATCTAACAGATTTTTTTATAACTTTAAATGTTATTTTTAGTCAATACTTTTATTTGAATAGATAGTCCATTTATTTATTGAACAGTATATTTATTTTATTTTCATCTATTGGCCTGAATATTTAAGCTATTTTATTAAAGAAAATATGCACTCAGAGCACATATTTTCTTTAATAAAATTTAATCCTTAAATTGATGAAAATAGCAATTAAATTGATAAAAAATCTGTTGTATGAATAAAATATATATATATATACATACATACACACACACACACCCCTTTATATATACATACATAAAAAAATATGTATAAAAGGAAAAAAAGTATTGATAAAAAATGAATTGATTAAGAAAATGTTTTGTTGAATATGCCAGAGAAGGAAAATTTGATTAATTTTTTTTATTTAGTTATTCCAACATTCTGACATTTTTCCATTTGTAAAATATGAGAAAATGCAAAAATGTAACAATGTTGGAAAAGCTAAATAAAACTATTCATCAGATTTTCCTTGTCTGTCATATTCAACAAAACATGTTTAAAGGAAAGGTTGGTACTGAAACATATATATATATATATATATAGATAGATAGATAGATAGATAGAGATAGATATATTTTACATTGATTAAAAAAATGAATTATGAAAATATATTTCTATATAATGCTTTATTATCACCAATACTCACTGTGCACTTAAGCAGCAATTATTCATTTAAACAAATTTTATTTAAAATTATAGACATTCCATTCTATATATTAAATTGAACCATCATTTTTTTTTTTCTAAATTGTGAATAATTTTCTGCAAACCTAACTGCTAAAGATGCAAAACATATTCCAAATCAAGGCTGTGTTCAAGCTTTTAATTCATATGTGTCACCTTCAGGATGTGTACAAGTAAAGTAAGATGAAGAAAATGTGTTTTAAGTTGTACATTTTAAAGTGTCTTTAAATTTTTAAAAAATTGAATAGCATAAATTCAAATGCAGGAAGTCTTTTCCTTTATGTGCTATTGCAATATGCATGTGCAATGATGTGATTTTTTTTCTTTTTTATTCATTGGAGAATGCAGAGGTTGGCAGTGATAGTTATTTTTTATTGATGCATGTTTGTTTTCTTTGACTGTAATAGCTTCAATAAACTTCAGTCTTGTTTTTTGTTATTGGAGTTAGGGAGTATGTAAGTGTTATTTGTAAGCACCTGTCTAATGTTACTATAGTTCTTGTGGTACTTGTTAATGTACTGTCTAACAGCACTTTGTTCAGTTAAATGGCACTTAAGCTTGTATGAAAGAGTTGATGCTGTGTAACTTATGAAAGATATATATTGTCTATTAATTACAGAGATAATGGATAAATAAATTCATAAACAATATTAATCTAAAGTAGGGGGTTGATGGGTTGAGAAATATTATTTTAATAATTAGCTTACTAGTTATCATTTTTTTTTTTATAATAGATAATAAATCTTATATGTGTATTTTTTTTCTACAGGTCAATAGTCCAAATAATGTAAATAGTGTACATAATACTTCATCTCAGAAATATAGACAGATACAGGTCTATTATGTATATGTATTACACTTGTTATTGCTATTTCATCCTTTTTGTAATTGTGGTGGTTTTGATTTCAAAAAAATATATATATATATATATATATATATATATATATATATATATATATATATATATATATATATATATATTACAGGAGGTATGGTGGAGTAATGGATAGCAGCTTGGATTGAGGAATTGAGAGCAAAGTTCAAATTCCATTTGAATCCATTACATTCACTTATGTGCTAATATTTATATACTGGGAAAGGTATGACTCCTCTTCTTCTCCCTCCAGATATGGGTAAATAGCAGGACAGACTGGGTTCTATAGCCTTGGATGGCAATTGGTCTAGGAGAAGGACAACTCTAAATTCAAAACCTATGGATGGTTGTTTGTGGACCTTGTGGCACGTAGTGCACCAGGTCTCTGTATTTGGCTCTTCAAAAAGTGTGGATGGTTCTGCACAAAACCTTCACCACTATAATCAAATTTCATGTGCTGGTGTGAGGCTTTCAGTTCCTAGGAACTGATCTGCTTGACCCTCATACATCAAATTTGGGGAAAAAAAAAGTGTGAAATAAAATACATCTACTCTAAGTTACCTCACCAAAAACAAATTTTTGATAAAATACTAATGGGTACAAAACATAGATTGTCATGCACTTCATCTTCAGAATATATTTTCAAAAGTTTTAAAAATTAGTACCAATCAACATTGAGGAAAGAAGATTACAAAATGTCTTAAAAATTAGTTCTGTCAAACTCTGAAAATTATGGAAAAAAAAAAAAGAAAAGAATAAAATCTAATTTACAGGAAAACTCCAAAATTATGCATAAACAATATACATAAAAAATAAACTATATATATATATTAACTAGATATTTCTATTCTATATCACATTGAGGTGACATTTTGTCAGTTTCAAGAAAGTGCTGAAAATTCTCACCCCAATCAACTTCCCAAAATTTGACCAAATAGATCTTTTTTGGAAGGTTAAGTAAATTCTTTTATATAAGGTGCTACCCCAATTTTCAGAAATTTTGGCCCCAAAACAAAAAATTATTCATCCTAACATTGAACCTTTTGTTAGTACTGAGGAGCTGTGATACAGTGAAACAGTACTGTCTGTGAATGATATATATATACACACACAGTTTTGCAAATGAAATATTTTTAGCATTTATATTATATTGTTAGAATATATTATATCTTAACATTTAAAAGCATGAAAGATATAAATATGTGTGAGTGCTGAAAAAGTTAACTGGAACAATTCCCAAAATGACCAAACATAAAACTGTTATTTTTTGGGGAGATGAGGGGGGGCTTCTAGTACTTCTTATTACTTCATGTGTGCATAAGAGACCCAGAAAATATTAACCAAACTGTCAACAATTACCAGTACCTGAAGATTGCATTAGGCATGAAACTCAGTCATACTGTTAACATGGAATATTATGTATTTTTATTAATATATACTTAATAGCTCTGTTATTTTGCATTGAGCACTGTTTATCATACACCAATGGATGTATATGTATTTGTATATAAACATCTACCCATACATTTATTTGTATTTATTCATTTGATTATATTCATATTTTTATATGTATGTGTGTATATATATGTATGTATATGTGTGTGTGAATAATGTGCTTTTTTTGTCTATTTATCATTGTTGTGAGTGGTTAATATATATATCTACATAAAAGCTGTTATAATTACTTTCAAACTAGACAGTTTCTCCCAACTTTGAAGACTGGTACAGCATAAACATGTCATATGGCCCCATACAAGATGAAGGTCAGCTTGGTAAACATCTAACTACTTTGTGTTCATATTTAATATAAAATTCAGCATTGGTCCCTGACAAATAGTAATTTTTTTTTTTAATAAAAATTAAAAAAAAAAAAAAACTTAGAAGAAAAAAAACTTAAAAAAGAAATAATTTGAGCTTCTTTAGAGAATACAGAATTGATTCTATCCATTTCATCTTCATGTGTCAATAAAATATAATTATTTATGTTTGCCATAAGCCATCAAAGTGACATTTGTTCAATTTTTTCCTTTTAATTACCAGATCAGTATCAACTGAGTCAACTAATTCTAAATTCATTTTATTTGTTTTGATATAAAGTGTTTTTGGGTGACTGTTTTTTGTTTATTTTTCTATTTACCTTGTTCTATATTACTTTCTGTTTTAGCAGCTATAAAACATATCTTGGATCAGATAAGTTTCCAAAAAACTTATATATCAATCTAACACTGAAACAATTAATCACAAGTCTGTGAATTACTTATTTCACTACATTAACACCCTTTTTAATTTCAGCTGGCTGAAGCTGCTCAATCCTCACTTTCCAGAATTGAGAGTACAAAATCATTTACACACTCTTGTGTAAGAAAACTTATTCTCCATTCTTCAGCCTATTTTCTACGGACACAATATTGCTGCTTCTATAGCAAATGTTTAGATCAGCTTCATCCTTTTGTTTCACCAGTTTAAACATTTACTGCTAACACATGACATGCTACTTTCACACAGTTGAATCACCCTCATTTCCTCTGTATTCCTATTGTAAGGAGGAAGTTCTGGTGAGAAAGCTTCCCGCCCCAAGAACTGCTACTTTGTGAAACAGAATCCAGTATGAGTGTTTCTCAACCACCATGCCACGGCACACGAGTGTGCTGTACAATATTGTCATGGCATACATGTGTGTGTGTGTGTGAAGGAATAATGGTACAGCATTAATATTTGAATAAATGAATAAGTATTAAACTTTTAAAAAAATATGTTGCCCAAATAGTTAAATGAAAACATTGAAATAAAGTAAGTTCATATTTCTGTGTGTATTTTTTTAAAATTTATGGTTTCATTTTATAGCATTTAAATGTATACCCTTTAAAAATTTTGCTAAGTGTGAGTGATATTTTCATTTGCCCCTATGTGTGCCATTGCTTGAAAAGGTTGAGAAACACTGCCTTAACATTACAATTTAAACTCTTTAAATCAAGTGTCAATCATTATCTATCCTCTTTATTCTCATAATCTTCTTTTCCCACCATTTCCATTTTCAATGCTTTTAACTGTCTGCACAGTAATTAATTTTTAAATTTCTTAAAATGTTACTATTGTTGCTTCAGTAAATAAAGAATTGTAATAAGCAACAAGTTTTATAAAAAAAATTGTGAAGTTCCAAATCTGCTTCCACTGACAAGGCTTTTTTTTAAAGCATGTCTCTTCAGGGCAGAAGCAATCATGTCTCTCCACAGATCCCTTTATTTTTTATTATTTAATAGCTTAAAAGCCACTCTATTGGGCAGCATGTTAGCTAGCTCCTGTAGAGGGCTCTTGATTGGACCTTCATCACAACAGGAAGGAAGGAGTTGATGCGGTAAACTACAGAAGAACTCAAAATTGATTGCTGCATTTAAGTATTGCATTAATATTTAAGCTTACTTTTTAAAAGTTCAATGATAATTCTTTTGCTACTGCTTAATTTAAAGACAGTTTGATGTATGCAGGTCCTTACTTTCCGTACAAACGATTATTTTTATTTCATGGGTGACTTTTGCTGGATTTCACAATTAATTTTGATTATTCCCAAATTTATTTCCAAGTTATAAAAATAGTTATTATACAAAAACATTTGTCACAAAAAAAAATCATGTAAAAAAAAAATTGCCAGAAACAATTGCAGTAATGAAAAATTGGGAATCCAAAATTTCAGGATTACAGATGCAGACCTGGCATTTATTATATAGATGAATTAACATGATTTTCTTGGGAAAAATGGTGCAGTGGTCTTCACCACAGCATTGAATTCAGAGTTTTCCTTCTCCTGGAAAAAAATGACATATAGTTAGAATGAGAAAGACAACATTTCTTGAACACATAATGAGGAAAGAAGGTTTAGAAAATTTAACATTTATGGGACATACTGAAGGTAACGGGAATAGAGGGAAACTACAAGTAAGCTACCTAATGGGCTTGTATACATGGACTGCAAAACAGGAAGAGATTGTAAAAGGACAAATATTTTTAAGAGCTACAAAAGATATGTAGTGATGGAGAGTAATCATTACTCATCTTATGAATGGACACAGCATCTAGAAGAAGATCCTCTGCTGATACTGAGACTACAACACATTTCTTAGTAACATTTTAAGAAATTTAATAATTACTGTGTAGACAGTTAAAAGCATGGAAAACATAATTAGTTGGCTAAGAAGATAAGGAGGATAGATAATGATTGACCCATGATTTAAAGAAGTTAAAATTGTAGTGTTAAGGGAGAATTCATGCTGGATTCTGTTTCACAAAGTAGAAGTTCTTATGGAAAAAAATCTATATGTTTTCTAATTACTGTAGAGAGTTAAAAGTTTGGAAAATGGAATTGCTGAGCCAAACTCAGATTCTGGCTGAGCCAATTTGTGTTTACTTTGTACTAATATCTTAAGGAAAGATAAGGATTCATCTTTTCTCTGCTATGGTTAAAGATTAGGAAGATTTGGTTATCTACCCTTGTTTACAACCAGTGTAGAAGAAACCAAACTCAAATACTGGCTGAGCCAATTTGTGTTCACTTTGTACTAATACCCTAGGAAAGATATGAATTCATCTTTTCTCTTCTCTGCTATAAACTACATAAAAGGAAAGATTGAACCCTTTATCCAGTCTAGGAGGACAACTATGAATTAAAATCTGTGAAGAAAGTGACAAAAACTATAACACTATCTCTTCCAAGAATAATCCTATATAGTTTACAAATGTTAAAGAAACAGGAGCTGTAGACAGCTATGATTGTCAATGTCATAAACGACATGGCATCTAAAGAGAGAGAGAGTGATTGTTAAAATTAAACACTAACATCTTAATCAAACTGATTTCAAAATCATCCATATCTTTATAATAAAACAAATATGACTCCAAATGGTAATGACATTAGTTTCTTTTTTAGGTAGTGTTCCATGATGAAAGACAAAGAAGCCAGGTATAGTATTGTAAGTTTGAAAATAGATAAATAAGCATTTTTGAAAATGTAATACTCAAAAGCCAGACAGATAATGAAAGCCAGACACAAACAAGAATAAACCAAATATAAAAATTTCAAAGAAAGTGTAGCCAAAACTGAGTGCGTAAGACATAAACAACTTGCATCCAAAATTACAAACACAATGAGAGCAACATAAAAAAGTAGAGTGGAAAACATCTGGTATATTCCGCTCTTCTCAACTCAACCATCTGTTGTTTGAAGGATTTTTTTGAGAGTCTGATCAAAAGATTTGTATATCTTAAGATTGTCTTTGGGCAAAAGAATATCAGTGAACCAAAGCCATTATTTTATTTCAAAGTGAGAATATCATTAAACAGCAGTACATAATAAAAAGATATTTCAATACAGAAAATAAAAGGCACTGAAGTTGGATTTAACATTATATCCATGTGATATTTAAAAAAACAATTCATGGAAGCACAGATCTTGATCAAAGATAATAACTTTTAAAATTGTTACAGTTGAATCCAATTGGCTTACTAACTACCGAATACAGGAATTAAAACTCACCATTGCCAGATAACTATTGATGCAGAACCCATACTGATAGTGGTTATTGCTAGAGTTGTGTTCAATTGGCTCTTTAATATTGTTCAATTACTGTTGACCATTTCTATTAATTCATTCAATCAAATCCTTATTAGTAGTTTGGAGATGCCATCTTGTCACCTTAGTTTTGGGCTGTTGATAGAATGGGTAACACACTTTGAGGATCAGACTTCTTGCTAATAAAGTTACAGGATTAGAATGTAATTTTGGTTCTTTGCAGCATGTAGAATGTTGCAAAACACCATTATAGTAAAAATAAAATTATTAAATACTAATTTGGATCTCCCACATTGAGGTGACATTTTGTCAGTTTCTTTTTTTACTAAGAAGTGGACCTAGTGCTAAATGCATTATTTGACGTTTAAAAGATTTAATCCATCTTTTGACTAATATCCTTATCAATTTTTTCACTATGTAAGTTAATGTATTATTCAGCCTTCTTTAGGGACATAATTCATTTATATAAGTTTGAAGCAAAAGTTGTCAGCATTTTTCAATAAAGTTCTTAATTCATATAAATTCATAGCCTCATTATTCAGTTATCAGTTTATTTTCTATGATCTGATGCTAACTTTCATGCAAAGTATGTATTCCATTATAAAAGAATGATGTCAATGTTGATGAATTCTTAAAGGAATTTTTCAGTATCTTCAATTTCTTGGAACTGGAAACTAAGCAGGGAGTGTTGTAAGTGAGAGTATAAAGGTAACAGGCCTACAGAATAGATTGCATGTGAAAGAACTTCCCATATCAGTTTTAGAACCACCATTTGATTTGATTTTCTACAAATTCACATATCTCCCTACCTTACATCAGTAGAACAAAACAGCCCACATTATTAACACATAATGAATTTTTACCAGCCTTATATATATATATATATATATATATAATTCAAATTCTAAAACTTGCCATACATAAGCAATATATCTGTTGATAAAATTTTTTTAAAAATTTATCATCTTTGTATAGAAATAATTCTATCTTTATTGTCAAAATTCAGTTGTAATTTAGAAAATCTAGTGTTCATAATAAGCATTGTTGTCATCTGTTATTTCACATTACTACAAATTAGTCAAATGAAGCTGAAAAAAGCTTTATGGGATTATCTGAATAAGTCAAAACAATGTGTTTAATTAGATTTTTTTCACAAGTGAAAAAATACTGAGTTTGCTGAATTCATTTTTATTATTATTAATAATATAAACATTATAAAAATATTCAAATGAATCTCTCATGATTGGCTCTATGTAGCTAATGTCTAGATGAGAAAATTCAAATGAACTTAGCATACTGACAAAAGGAACTTTAGAAAATACATATGAGGAAAATTTGTTTATACAGAAAATTTAAAGGTGTAAAAGAATTTCTATAACTTTTCTCTATTAATAGGATGGGTATTTAGCTAGTCCAAAACCATTTTTATAATTTCAATGCATCATTTAAACAAGTTGTTTGATTCACTTCTCTTTCTTTTTTTCTGTAAGTTTATGTATTGTTTGTCTGCTACATTTTCCTTCAAAATCTTCAATTTCAATCAGTTTTCAAGTTCTGAAGTCTTCCTTGACTGTTTTTAAACACAGAATCTGTTTTCTTGAACTTAACAAACCATTTCCAGCACATTCATCCACTGCATCATTTCTCTCAGTTTTAGTGATCCTATGCCTAACTTCATTTATTGGTTGGGTGATTTTATGAAACCTACTGCTTTATTCAATGTCAAAACAAGTCTTATTTTTTTTTGTTTTATATCATATTTGATTCTATATAGATTTACATGCTTCAAGGTCAAGTAAATAGTAACCATTTATTTATTAATTATGCCTATAGATAAATAGTGGTAATTGATATTTGTGCCTATATGAATTTACTTGCTTCAGAGATGAGTAAATATTAGCAATATATATTTGAGTCTATAAGCATTTTCTTGGTTTTGCGATAGGTAAGTATTGGTAATTTATAATTGAATTTAGAAGCATTTACTTTTCTCAGCAGCAGCTAAATATTCATCCTTTATATTTGAGTCCATAAGATATTTATTTGGTTGGTGTCTCCTTTTGGGAAGGTGAGCTTTCTCTATTCAGATTAATATTCTAGGTCACCAAGATTTTGCTGCACTTTTTCGACATTAAAAATAAACTTTAAACAGTTTTGGATTCCCATTTCATTCGGCTGTAATTTTGTAGCAAAATAGTCAAATTATCATTTTCTCCCCAAATAATTCTTGAAGAGTATGTATTCAGAAACAATAGCTAAGTAAACTTTAAAGACATAGGATTTTTCTAACACTGTGCAAAAGATGATGCTGGGAATGTTGACATGAACCTTATGTTAAACTATTACAACAATATTTTCAAAACTATAAAAACATATTATCAAGGCTCAAAAACAAAACATAAAAGTATTTTATCAGGAAAAAAACTTATAAACTCCTACAGAAAGAAACAGGAAGTTATTGCCTCCTTTAAAGTTTGCATATATGAACCTAACAAAAAAGGCTGTAAAAGGAAACCCATAAAATTTAATGTTATCTGGACACCTATATGTATCAACATTGTATTGAATTTTGTATTAGTCTATGCATTTTTTTTCAGGCTAATGTATACAGCTTCTTTTACTCTACCAACACTACCAGAGTTTCCTGTTACATTAATCTAATTCTATTATAGGAACTTTTTTTTCCTATAAATGTTTTGATATGCTTAACTTCTGTAAGAATTTTAAGCTGAATTAAGCATGAATCGTCTGCTTTCTGAGAGAAAGCAGACACTGTGTTGGGCTCTCGCTTAATTTTTGAATTTCAAAAATAATTTTGGTACATTTCGATTTGTGGGAAAACAGCTGTGTTTGTTTTTCATCTATCACCAATCAAAAGATTTCCCCTCCCAATTTTGAGAAGTGAATTCAGAGCCTACCTGTAGGTTATAAAAGGGTGCCTTAGGTTCATTTGAAGGAGTCAACAAACATCTGCTGCTGAAACCCAGGTCGCTCCATCCAAAAAGAAAAACAATACAGATGAGAATTGAAAGGAAAATCGAGGTCGCTCCCATGTCAAGGAAAAGTCTTTGGCTGATGTGATTGTTTTATTCTTCAGTGTTACCATAAACTCTGCTTTGAAAATTGTACCAATTATTTGACAAATATTAGAAGTATTTTCTCCTTTTCTACATTTTATATGTAGCTTTCTTTTCTAAGGACCTTATGCAGTATTATAATTTTTATTATAAAAGGGCCTACTTCATTTGCTTTGAATATTTTTACATACATGTTATTGGCCATCATTTGGCACACAATGCACTTAATTTGTATAATTCATTATTTTGTATGCTAATAAAAAATTCATCATTTGTTCTTAAATTCAGCTCGTGTTGTCTTTGTTGTGTGCCCATATTAAATGTTACATCAAACATTTGATTGAACTATTTTTTTTAGTAGGGATTTTTTACCAAATAAAAAATTCCTTTACTTCTTAATATCCTCTCAGATTATTCACTTTCATATTTACTATTATAACTACAATCAAGTGACAACAAAAGCAACAGACATTGCATTTTTAAATCAATAATACCTGGACTGAGAACAACAAACATTTTCCAGCACATGTATAAATCACTCGTAATATCATTTTTAAACTATGGAAGATGATAATTGTAATTTGGTATAGCAAACTGCAGGTACTCATATAACATTGAATTCCATCCTGGGTTTACTTATTCAACCTTTTTTCAGGCTCATGTATACAGTCTCCTTCACCTATATCCTCTCTGGAGAGATTCCCAATCTGTTATTTTGATTTTGTTTCTAAGAAGATGACAGACCAGTATCAGTTAAAAAACAGCAAACTAGTTAAAATAACTTGTTGAATTTTACTTTTCTGTTCATTGCAAACATTGTATTTTGTTCTATTTAGCTCACTCAATAGATAAAAAAAAATACCTAAATAACCTTCATTCTAGAGCAACAAAAATGTATTGTCATCATTTGGCACATACTGAGAAAATGAAATTATTTGATCATGAAATCACTACACCTAGCCAGATTTTTTCCCATGACTATTACATTCTCTCAGTTTGCAGTAATTTTTAATGCACAGTTCTAGAAACATTTATACCAGAAAAAACACATGTACCAGCAGACACACACCAAAAGAAAGCCAAATAATTAATTGGTCAAAACATAGTGATAAAACCAAAATAGAGAATAATAACAGTTATCTCTGAATTTCAGAAAATATCGATCAAATTCATATAGGCTTGAAGTATTTGAAGATGGCTGAAGAACACATAGGCCAAAGACAAGAATATTAATATGAATAACTCATAGAATAATAACAATTGATCATCTCTGAAGTCTGAACAAAATTTATCAAATTTATAGACTTAGTTCAAGGAAGCTGAAGTACACATTAGCTGAAATGTAAAGATGTAGCACTTGTTATTTATCTTATGGTGGATCAAAACTATAATTCAAAATGGTAGGTATCTGATGAGGATCAATTTAAAAAATTATAATATAAAAAATAATAATGAATAATTATATAATACAACAACTTCAAATACAAAACATTACTAACATGTCCATTGAAAAAACAAATGCCTTTTGTAAGAAAAGGACAGTGTAGTACTGTACATGCTGAAATGAGCTTTGTACACAATTTCACCAGATCATCAAAGGAACCAGGTTCAGGGTTGACCTGAAGTGGCCTCCTGGCTGCTAAATGCAGAATCATGTGACCTCACAACTGTACCTGGTTTTGCAATTGTGATACAAATAGATATATAAATAACCACCCTAGAGAGGAGGAGAACAGTCTCTCAGACATCATAGGTGAGAATGTAAGGTCCATGTACCAGAAAAAAAAGCAGTATGCCCACACACACATTGGCTGGGAGTAACTGACAAAGTGTTGGATTTAAATAAAATGTAATGTTAAATATGATAGATCAAGTCTTGTATTATTATTTTGTCTGCACTTCATTACATTACAACAGCAACTTGTTGATTATTGGAAGTGAAGGAAGATGCCTCTCAAATGATTATTTCATATCTTCTCTGAAGTGTTTCCCAAAGTAACATCATTTTTTTTCATCTTTCTAAAAATTTGCTATCAATCAATAAGACATAATAAAAATATATTTAGAATGTTATTGCAAATTTGTTATAAATATAAAAACACCATCTAAAATTCCAAGTGATAAATAATTGAATGACTCTAGTGTATCTGAGAATTGCTAAGAAGCTTTAGATCTACTAAGAAATTGATAAAAATGGCCTTCTCACCTACCAATATTTAAGTTGATATCTTCTGTTCACCTCAACATTTTTTTTGTTTCTTTTTTCTATCTTCCACCATGTAAACAAAATAACTGTTAAAGGAAACACAGGGGTTTTACTAAGTTTTTCCAGTCAGTAATCTCTGCAATTTTTTTTTCTTCATTTCTTTTTCTTTAGCATTGACAAAGAATTGATTGATTCATAAATACACAGAGAAAAAAATCTGTTTATCCTAACATTCATTTTTACATACACACAGAGAAAGTGTTACTTAAAAATTCAGAACGTTTTAACAACACGAGAACTGAATGTAATATCAACTTTTGCTACTAACCTTCATGAGCAGTACCTATTATGACATACACTATATAAATAAGAGACGATTTCAGCTGAGACAATAGAAACTAGTCATTATGGTAAGGTTTTTCATCATAAAATTCTCTGAATTTGGAATAAAAGAATTTTGCAATAGTCATCTATGAGATGTATTTTTGTGACATTGCTGTATACATGTCAAAAGGAAGAATTTTCTAGCTTACAGAAACCATATTTAGGGCAATTAAACTTTGTAATGCTTATTCAGCCCATCTATACAGTGAGGCAAATCAGGAAAAAAGGATTATTTTGATACTCACAGGTTGGATTGAAGGTAAGAGGGACAGAGGAAAACAACACATAGCCGAGCTAACAAGATTGTGTAAATGGATGGCAGAACAGGGTTTAGGAGAGATAACAAAAAGACAAAATTTATTAAGAGCTACAAAAGACAGTAAATTGTGTAGGGCCATGATTGTCAACATCCTGTAGTATATAGTAAAAGAAACATTGTAATGGTCAAAATCACAAAATTTGGGCTAGTGTAAGAGAGTAACTCATATATGAGAGAGTGGTGCAATAATTCTTAACCTGACCAAGAAACCCTTCCCCAAAAAATCTGTTTGGTCAGATTTTGTGAAATGGGTTATATATATATATATATATATATATATATATATATATATATTCATACTCGGCGGCACAAGCATCATTGTCCAGCAAATGTTGCCCAATTGCTGACTCATGGACTGACTGAGTTGTTGTTCTTATAGGCTGACCAGGACTGCTTGAATGTACAAAAGCAGGAACATGCTGCACCACCCTCGTTTACAACCTTAGATTGGTACGTCCTATGTATACCATGGCACATCTGAAAAGACTGAACACATAATCTAGGTAAAAATTCCAGACCAAGCTAATTTTCCAGATGTTGCTCAATCTCATTACCACCTATTCCAAAGTTTACAGAAATCGATAGACTAGTTTTTAAAGATCATGATGAGGAAGCTACCTTTTCTACATTATTCCAAACTCAAAAAATATTTATGAAAAGCTACCTTTTCTACACATTCCAGACTCAAAAAATATTTTATGAAAACAGTGTTATGAAGCTGGTGAATCACTGGAAGTAGTTTATTTGCAATGATAGTGAATAAATTCTAACTGAACACATGTTTTTTTTAAGATTCTGATTTCAGAGTTTATTAATGGAATGACTTTATATACAAGGAAATGCTGAACAGTTATTAGTTCAACCAAATTCCTAAAATCTGACCAAATAATTTTTTTTTTAAATCCCTTCTTTTTCAACCCCTCCAAACTTTTCAGCACCTTCTCATATATAGTTTTCTCTGGATTTCAAAATTCTTTTATTCATTAGAGTGAAGTTAACTTCATCATTGGTGATATTTGAGATATCTTATTGATAAATTCCCAGTTAAACTTTCACTGCATTCAGAATCAAATAAATTTATATTAAATGGTGTTGTTTTCACATGTTATATTTAATATTTACTTCAGTGTTTGTTCAGTTTTATCTCTTCTCATGGAGACAAAAAAGAAGGTAATTGATATATAGATGTGTGATATTTTCATTGTTCAAAAAGTCATTCCAATTACACCGGCATGCAATCAACATAAATCAACAAACAAGAGAGAAATCATGTCTGAATATAAAATGACATGTTTACATTTAGATTTTTAATTTCTTGTTTTCCAAAATATTTAATATTTTGATAAAGACTAAAGTTAAAACTTGCCATAATAATTCAATGATTTGAAAGTTAAATATTAACTGAAAATTAGATTTTAGGATTTCATGTATCTACTTTTTAGAAGTATAACTGATAATAGTAAATTAGTGGCAGAGACAGTTGCCTGATTACTTGGAGGCAGAGACTGTTGCCTGTTTACTTGGAGGCAGAGACTGTTGCCTGTTTACTTGGAGGCAGAGACTGTTGCCTGTTTACTTGGAGGCAGAGACTGTGGCCTGTCTATTTGGAGGCAGAGACAGTTGCCTGATTACTTGGAGGCAGAGACAGTTGCCTGTCTATTTGGAGGCAGAGACTGTGGCCTGATTACTTGGAGGCAGAGACAGTTGCCTGTCTATTTGGAAGCAGAGACTGTTGCCTGATTACTTGGAGGCAGAGACTGTGGCCTGTCTATTTGGAGGCAGAGACAGTTGCCTGTCTATTTGGAGGCAGAGACAGTTGCCTGTCTATTTGGAGGCAGAGACAGTTGCCTGTCTATTTGGAGGCAGAGACTGTTGCCTCTCTATTTGGTGGCAGAGGCTGTTGCCTGATTACTTGGAGGCAGAGACAGTTGCCTGTCTATTTGGAGGCAGAGGCTGTTGCCTGTCAATTTGGAGGAAGAGGCTGTTTCCTGATTACTTGGAGGCAGAGACAGTTGCCTGTCTATTTGGAGGCAGAAACTTACCTGTTTACGTGGAGGCAGAGATAGTTGCCTTTTTTACTACTGGCAGTTATGGTTGCTGTTTGAGCCAGGGATTTTGAAAGCAAATTTTCAAAGAAGACAAGTCTTTTCTGCTTAGAAGAGAGGTGAAACATAGTCTTTTTGCCATGATTTTCCTTCATATGGCCTTATGTCATACTAAACTAAGTTTAGAAAATAACATAAAAATTACAAAAGAGGTTTTCATATAGAATCAGTCATATTTTTCAGAATTATTCTAAAAATGAAATGTTATGCATTTATTAGTAAAGCATGAAATAAAAATCTCTTAAAATAACTATTTCCTTATGAAAAAGAATTTAATAATTATCAAGTGCTTTGAACTGGCCAACTTATTAATGTTTGGATTTGTTATTTAGTATATCATGAAAATGACTGAATGGTTTTTTTATGGCTTATCAACCTTTTGCAGGTTATTTAAAGCCAGAAAATATTTTTAGATTATAAGAATTTCTTTTGAGATAATAATGATTTACTGATACCATTCTTACAAATTAAGCCATAGGTGGAAGGAAAAGTGAATACATACTGGAAAGCATATTGGAAATCAGACAACCAAGTTCCAATTCTGAGCTGTTATCCATTACACCACCTGCCCATCCAAACTTACAGCACCTGGTATTCCTAAATGGTCACCCATCTAGGTACTGATCAGGCTCAATGTTGCTTAACATAAGCCTATATTATCAAATGGTTGTCCAGAGAAAATTTTGCTTATTAATATCAATGTTTTTTTTAAGTAAAATTTCTAAAAAAAACTGTTCTTCTAAGAGCCATGAACCTTCTGTTTACAGGTGACCATGGCTCTCTACAATTTCCTATCCTTTGTAGCTATTAATAAATTTTGTTTTTTTTGTTATCCCTCCTAATCCCTGTTCTGCCATCTATTTATATAAGCTTGTTAGATTATTCGTTGCTTTCCTCTGTCTCTCTTGCCTTCGTTCTGTTGTGTGAATATCAAATTTTCCTAAAAACAGTTATAAATTTTAAAAAGTTTTAAATCAGATACAGAAACTGTATCATTAGATGATAGAAGATTTCTCAATAAATTTCAAAAGTTTTGAATCTTACCTAGATTTCTTAGATAGCAAAATATTGAAACAACATTTTAGAAGCCTAATCAAATCTCTCTCATGGCCACAACAAATCAAAGATCAAAAGTAATGAATTATGAGATGAGCTTGCTAACCACTTGTATAGCAACTGTTATGTACATATACATATGAACACTAATGGGTATGTCCCAATCCTCATAAATATGTTGGACACTATTCTAAGTGGGGGTAATAGGTTGTCTAAGTAGTCCACCACTAGCAGTGGTTTACCTACTTCATGCTGCTGGTGAGTATTGTATTTTGTTGATGTTATAAAGATTACCATTTCATTTCCAACCTCCGTTTGGGTTATTCCTCATTCTATAGCTCTTTCTAGGTTACAATACCACTATTCTGTAGCACTTACTTAGTTTATCAAATAATGTAAAAATACTGAAAAAAAGATTATTATTTACTATTTTCCTTATCTTTGCTGTTGTTGTTGTTATCACAATGTTTTGGCAATTGTGCCTTCTGACTTTCATCAGGTGTATATCAATCAAGGTAACTGTTATCTTATTTGCAATGCCAGGTGGCAGTGCCTTTGTTACAACAATAGTAGATTGTTTGAACAAATAATAAAAAAAAAAAATCTCCATGAAATTAAGAAAAAACAAACTGAAAATGACAACAAAAACATCATCAGAGGTTAATATTGTACTGAGGTGCAAATGGGTAATCTTTAATAATTGGAGAAATACATATTTAAAAACTCAAAATATGAAAACTTTCTATTAATAGTACAGGCACAGATGCAACATTACAAGCTTATCACAACTCTCTATTTCCATGGCAAGTGTTCAGATGAGTTCTATTCATTAGTTCTATCAATTCAGACCTCTATAGCTTGGATATGCCATACTACCTCCATAAAGTTGAATCTCCTTCATTTCCTCCCTATTCTAATTGTAAGGAGAACGTTCTATTCAAACAGCTTTTCCCAAGAACATGCTCACATGTGGATTCTTCTGTGAACACTACAACTTCAGGTCCAGGGTCAACCATTACCTATCTTCCTTATCCTCATAATATTCACTTCTTACTACCTTCTCTTACATTCATATCACAAACCTCATTCATTAACCCTCTACTTTGAGTGGCTTCTGAGCCTTCTATTCAGCAAATTCTAGTATAAAAAATGGTCAAGACATAATAACATATGCCATCAATTTTTTATAGCACAGGTAATCTAGTATAAATATATCAACCTTTTGGATGGAAAGAAAAGAACTTCTCGGTATTAGATACAGAATGGTTTAAACTAAACATGCTTATACAATATGTTTCTGGTTGGGCTAAATAGATTTATCTGTTAATGTATCAGAGACAGTAAAGTTAAAAGAAAAAGAAAAGCTCATTTGATCTGACATGACGATAACAACTTACTACATGATATAACTTGTGATTTCATTCTAGAAAACAGATTCCAAATTTAGAAACCTGTATCAATTATTTTGATGCAGTAATCCAACATAACACCTGCAAAACATGAATTTTTCAATAATGTTATTTTCATCTCTTTCGAAGTTTAAATTTTGAACATGGTCAATAGACAAAAACAACTTGAAAATTTCCTGTTTTAAGATTTTATTATTTTAGAAAATGTTTCCGAGAATTAAAATCTAAAATTCACTCTAAAACTTAAGATAAATTTTATTTATCTTCGGTAAACCACTCTCCCATGACTAACATGACCCAGTATATTGCAAAATTGGTATTAATATTTTGGCATACAGATACGACTTACAGGAAATATATTTCAAATATTTTATAATCATAAACAACTTCAATTATGAATTTAAAAAGATTAAGAGATATATCTTAGACTTTTTTTTTTTTTTTTTTAAATCAATGAATCCTTAAAATTACATTTAAATTAACAGCTGTTAAATTACAAGCTCAAGGGCTATGGTGTCTTCAGTTAAAATTTTTGATTTGATTCAATCTTTCTTCACAAATTGTGTAATGAAAGTCATATTGAATAGCCACTCTTCTAGTTCCTTTCACATTAATGTGGGGTCTCCCAGGGCTCTATTCTTGGTCCTACTTTGTTTCTTATCTTCATCAATGACATTTCCAATATCATCCATTCCCAATTTGGTAATGATGACACTATTTACTTCTCTCTTAATAGTAACTCTGATATGTCTGATAAAGTAAAACTGGCATATGATCTCAAAGATAACCTTTAATCTCAGACAAGAAATGGCTTGTTAATTTTAATGTCGCCAGAATGAAACAGCTCTTGCTTTTAATCATCTGAGAGAACCTTTCTTGGCTGATGCCAGCCTCCAAGACAGCAACATATGACACTTTCTCAATCTGACATTTTCCACTGAAATTAAGTAGAATTATTATATTGAACCAGTTGCTAGAAAAGCTAGATCACTGTGTTGTGCTAGGTAATTTTTATCTACAGAATTTATCTTGCACATTTATAAAGCTACCATTCATCCATGCATTGAATATTGTTGTCACATATGATCAGGTGCTCCTGTTGTATATATCCAGATTCTCAATGAAATTCAAAAAAGGGTTTTACAATGTTATTGGTCCTGACCTGGCATCTTGACTTCAGTCACTTTCACACTGCTGTAATGTGGCTTCCTTCTCTTTTTTATAAATATTTTCATGATAATTGTTCTGATGAACGTTCCTCAATGAAACCTAGGCTTTATGAATTTAAGTGAAGTACTAGATTGGCAACAAGATCTTATCATTTTACAGTTGAAATGGTTAGATGTAAGTGTAAATTCTATGCTAATAGTTTCTTCTATTGTACTTCTCACTTGTGGAACTCTTCCAGTTTCTTGCTTTCCTGTTAACTTTGATCTTCAAAAATTTAAATGCAATGTCAATTGTTATCTGGTGTCTTCTTAATTCTTGTTCTTTTAATTAATAGTATTTTTTTCTCATATTCTCTAACACTTAGTAGTCTTTTGTGTTTTAGTGGCTTTATTGCATTGCTTGGAGTGAAATGATGAGCTTTCCTCTAAGGTAGCTCAACTGCTTGTATTTAAGCAGAGTACTAGATTGACAAATAGGTCTTATTGTTTTATTATTGAAATAGCTTAATATAACTGTAAATGCTATTCTGATATTTTCTTTTCTCACATTTTTCAGTTCTGGAACTTTCTTTCGGTTTCTTGCTTCCACCTATGATTTTCGAAAATTTAAATGCAACATCATCCACCATCTTCTGTCTTCCTGATACCTGTTCTTTTATTGCCCTTTCTCCTCACTGATGTTTTTCTCATTTTATTTCATCCTCAGTAAACCCTTGCATTTTAGTGGCACTATTGCCTTACAATAGTGAAATGGTTAACAAAACAAAACACAATCCTCAAATTTATAATTTTGAGGAGTCATTATCATTCTAGAGTTGTTAAGTATGACTTATTCTTTGTGATGCTTTTGTTGTTGTCACTAGTGTTTGGAATAATTCGTTAAAGCCAACAGAAGATTATTTTTTTTAAACATTTTCTCACTCTATAGTAATGTTTCCTATCTGTTAGTTGGACCTCATCCCAGAGGTTAATGTGCACATACCCTTCTCTCTCCAGATATGGTCTGCTATACCTGAATTTCTACTCCCTCTTTGTATATGGCATTTTTATATCCCTCAAGGATAGGGCTAATTTCTCAGCACCTATATAACATAAACAATATAATATATACACAAATAATGGTGATAAAGTCAAGGAGGAGGGACCAGACAGAACGTGAGCAATCCTCAAAGATCCCAACTGTGGAATAGGCAAAGATCTACATGATCTCAATAGTCAAACAGGTGGAAGAGGGCAGCGTTAGTCAGGCTGACATAAACAAGATGGTCCTTGATTGACCAAGTATGCAAGGGCTGAATGCAACCAGGTTTGCCAGATCTTGCCTGTGTCAATTCCCTTTGAGTCATGAGGGAGGCACTTCTGGTCAAGTTTGTGGGCTTCTCCACTGTGCAGAGTTGTCCACCAAAATCAAAACTCTCACTGCCACCAAGAGAGAGAAAGGGAATAGGGAGAGAGGAGGACAATCCTGATACTTAGATGTGAATGGGTGCTGATAAAGACAATCAATACATAGATATACTCTCTAATAACTTCTCTATAGAAAATACCCATTTCTTCTCTGAAAGGAAATCCAAATAATAGGGATAATGAAAACACTGACGGAAGTCTCATGCATTAGCCAATGAAACAGATGCTTAAGTCAGCCCACATGGTTTTCATTACTATATGACATGTTCTAGTGGATAGAGATGCTGTCAGAAATCCCATCTGGTTCCTTGAAAAGTCATAGATTCAATTACTGGTTCAACTGGTACAAAATTATAGAACACCTCAGTGAAGAGTATTGTCAGCATAAAGGAGAACTAATTCTCAAGGAAACAACATCAGGCATAATAGAATAATCCTCAAGGAAAGGACATCAGGTGTGAAAGAAATGAGAACAGTACAAACACGTAGAATGAATAAACAGTTTCATTCAACATTTCTGAAAAAATGCTAAATGCAACAGAAATGTAAGGAAGGTCTGTAATGTTGTGATAAAAACAACAAACATGAACAAATGGGTTCAAACAAATTAATGTTATATATAAAATAAAATAATAATGCAAGCTATCAATACTAGCAATATTGTTATATTTAATAATATATGTACACACACACACACACAGAGGGTGCGATGGATAAATTGTCATCTAAATTATGCAAAAATGAAAATAGCACTGACATCTCATTTTAACAGATATATTTACCAAAACTACACAAAAATATCTTGAAATACTAAAGAGTAAATTTATTCAATAAAATCACCATTGGTTACAACCACAGCTTCTAGATGACTTTGGAATCTCTTGCAGCTCTTCTGGATGGTCTCCTTGTTTAAGTTGGTGAATGCTGCCATAATCCTTGCCTCCAGTTTATCTTTGGTATTACAAGGAGTTTTGTTGGTCTCTTGCT
This sequence comes from Acanthosepion pharaonis, assembly GCA_903632075.3. NCBI lineage: Eukaryota > Metazoa > Mollusca > Cephalopoda > Sepiida > Sepiidae > Acanthosepion > Acanthosepion pharaonis. The sequence continues at coordinate 245,049 of CAHIKZ030000158.1, forward strand.
CAACTGGGCGCCACACATAATAATCAAGTGGGGTGCAGTCTGTGGAGTTAGGTGGTCAGATTTAAGGGGTAATGTGGTCACTGAAATTGTCTGATGACCATGGGTTCTTCTGCTTGTGTGGCATGGTACAGAGTTCTGATGCCAGACATAGGGTCTTCCAGCAGCCACCCTCTTGGTCTAAGACTCCATATTGAGTCTGAGGCCCTCACCAAGAAATTTGGGTGTTCTATTCTTATCAGAATGATCAGAGTGAGTTTTCCAAGCTGCTGTACCTTCAGTATCACCATTAGACTCATCCAACTCTTTCCAAATCTGTTGCACTGTCCTCAGATTGACACCAAAACACTCTGTGCATGTATGTATGTGTGCATCCAGATTCTTACAATGTTTCACCTTTCTTTGCAGATCTTCTATTATCACAATGTGGGATATTTAATAACAAAAATGATAAAAATATAAAGAAAAAGAATATGAATGTAATTGGCTCAACTATATACCAAAAACACATTAAAAAAGAAAAAGAATTCACTTTTGTTTGTCAGCATGTGTAGTCACATCAATGTAAATATAAATTTAGTCCAATAACGTCTTAAAGAACAAAATGTATCACACAAAATCTTTTTCCACTTTGTCATACTTCTTTCCCCTAAAACTGTTCATGATAAGAATTATATACTGTTATACCATATATATATATATATATATATATATATATATATATATATATATATAATTACTATATAGATTATGTTAAGTGGATACACTAGATTCTTTTTTTTTTTATTTATCATTTTAAAAAAATCTGAAACTCCAACACATGTATCCAGTAAATATACATATAGTAATAATAAATAATATTTAATATGGAAAAAAAAAGAAAACCAATATTTATATATATATGTGTGTGTGTGTGTGTTAGGAAAATTAATGTCGAAGTGGGAAAAACTTTTTTGTGTGACATGTTTCATACTGTAGGACTTCATCAGACTAAAGGATGAAACACGTTACCTGAAAAATCTTTTCCCTCTGTCATTAATTTTCCTAGCATTGTTCTAGTATATAAAAATTTATACATCATTTTCTCATATATATATATATATATATATATATATATATATATATATATATATATATATATATATATATATGTGTGTGTGTGTGTGTGTGTGTGTGTATGTGTGTATGTAAAACAATACAAATTTATGGGAAATGTTCTTGTTGGCAGTTAATAATATGACTAACATTAAAACAATTATTTTTTTTTTTCACTATTTGACTTGAATATTTAGTTTTGTGTTTAAAAAAAAGAAAGAGCAACTGACTGTCATTCAACGATCCAGCAAGAGTAGAAATGTCATAAAATCAACCAACCTAATGTATCTAATTTACACTTAATCTTTAGTTGGGTTTGGCATAAGGGCAGATAATATGTTACATTAAAAGAAAACTTCCAGTATTACCTTTGATGGGATATTGGCTGCAGATTTTGTAAAACAATCACGACAAAACAAAACATAAAATATCTTCTCGCATTTCTTATTCAAAGTTTAGACACTTCTGAAAGTCAATCTTTAGTTTTAACTATCAGGCAGAAATCTGTTTTTGAACATCTCCAACTGAAATGGACATACTTCATATCCACCACCAAAATATGGTAATTAAACAAGAGGAGGTGGGAATATCTTTTTTGAAAATTACTCAGCTTGTAGATAAGAATGTAAATAATTGTATTTCACTCACCCTGCTTTCCTGATAGCACCACTTTGCTTGCCGTAAGATAATTGTGATTCAGACGTCATCGTATGTATGCTGCTGTCACTGTCAGCTGGCTCGTCATCTGAGGGCTGCAAAGATGGAAGAAAACACAAAATGCATGTCAATAATGGCAGTGCTATCATTCAATCAAGATGAAATAACAGTCTATTGTATTAATGGGAATAGAAAACAGAAAAGTTCTTCATTGTACAAGTGAAATACTTAAAAAAAAAAAAAAAAAGTATATCACAAAATATTGATGGCAGGGACTGTTTGCTTTTCTTTTTGCTTATATCTTGTCTTACTAAAATCAAAAAAAAAAAAAATGAAGACAAAGTCTGGGTTTTAAAAAATATTGAAACCACTATGATATATACTTGAATTGTAGCTGATGAAAACCAAAATGTATTTTGAATATTTTCTAGAGTAAAAGATGCTTAAAAACAAATGTATGAACTTTATCAAAAAAACTTCAACAACTAAAAAAAATGGTGGATGGAGGAGAAAAATGAACAAGTTTCAATATATATTTATTTTATTCTGGTTATTTTTAGGTTGATTTTGAAGACATAGAAGTTGAAATAAATCTACAGTTGATATGTTAGTCCTTAATACTTTCATTCCTATATTATGAATTTTAAACTAATGAAAAAAATGCTAAGTTTTTCTCCATTAACATTACTGCTATTTCATATTTTCAAAAGAGTCGCTCTTTTTACCTTACCATACTTAAATTCTTAATTCAAAAGAAATCGGCAATGTAGTTAAATAATCAACCAAGAATGTTTTTGAGAAAAAAAAAAAATATGCTGGGAAATATTTCATACAGTCTCCTTAGAAGTAAGCAAGTGAGAAAATGTGCTTCTAAATTGATTGTTTCTCTGTACAAACTGCTTGGCTGAGCTGTTTCAAAGTAATTCAAGACCTCTAGTTCCAATTCCAAGTGAAACCTTATGATTCATGCTAAGATAACAAAGTAACTCAACCACAGAAATATTAAACAATATTCAGTGCAACAATAAACCTTTCATCTTGAATCTCTTTCTTATTTTTTTTTAAATGCCAAATCCCAAATTTCCATAACATACAATATCAGTCTGTAGAGTATACAACCATTTTGAAAAATGTCAAGAATTACTGGTACAGTTTTGATAGAACATTGATACCAATCACAGCCAATTACTGCACATGCATGCTCACTCACTGAATCCAAAATTTCATGTAGGGTTCTTTTGATAAAATATTATATCACCCAATTCCATCGGACAGTTTAGATTCAGAATATTACAGCTCAAGAAAGAAAATTTTAAACCATTGACATATAGTCAAAATGCTGTCTGTTGCGTTGTGGAGTCTGGCACTTAACCCAACAGAGTCAGTCATGACAGTAGTATTCAGTACTCAGCTAGGCAAGTCACTGCAACAGTATTATCTTCTTCTTTCTACCCAGGTCTACTTATCATGAATGGACCAGTCCATTCGTGATAGTAAGAAGGGTAAGTAGCTCTTACCACAACACTGATGTTTCACACATTCAAACAAAATGTTAGGAAGGAAATAAAATATTTGGCATATAGTTGAAATTTATAAAATCTTTCTCTTAAAACAATTTTTCAGGAATATAGGTCTCTCAAATCCAGTAGTTTCCAGTATTGATGGGGTTTCCTTCCTAACCTTTTGTTTGAAGCAGTGTGGAATATCAACCTCTTGATTGTTATTATTTTTACTTAAAGTTTCATATGCTATCCATTTTCATTTTTGCTAAAAGTCCTCACGTGATGTTGTTTCTGTTATTTCGTAAAGCTCTTTATGATTCTTAAAAGCTATTACTCACCAAAGTGAAAATTTCAGAAGCTTTGGTATAATCAGGTATTGCTGCCACTTTATTTCTTAGTGATAAAACAGCTCACAGTATGCTTAAGTTGCTATTGAAGCTTGCCAATAATTACACAGCAACCTGTGACATTAGCCAAGGCACAGGTGTACAGAAGTGTTAAAACAGGTGATAATCTCTGATGAGTTTACTATGTCTCACAAGTTGTTTACAGTTGTTAGGGAAAACAAATGTTTTTTTACTTGCAGAATAACATTAGTTTTAGCCAAAGATTTTCATCAGATATTTTAAGATATTCCAGAAAAGACAAGAACTGATCAAATCAAGTGCCACTTGAAATCATCACATTTGTGGAAAACTGTCAAGAAAAAAAAACTTGAAAGAAACGTGAGATCTCAACTTTCTAAAGATAAACGCTCAGCTTTTTTATTTATTTATTTTTCTAAAAGACTGTTGGATGGAATGGTTGTAGCTGATTGTGATGGTGCAATATCACTGAATGAACTTAGGTCTATACATCATTAATTGATGATTACAAAGGTAATGTCTTCCACAATCATCAATTACTGTGTGAAAGAACAATACTTGTCCCAATCAATCACATTGTTAACAAGATAATTGAATAAATTCTTCAACATTTGCATGGAAATACAAAAGTATACAAGTCTGTTGACACTGTGACAGATCCAAACAAAGTTGTGAATTACACAACTGAATTTTTTAACAGTCTGAAGCCAAACTGATATGCCACCTCACAGGCTTAAGCATATAGAAAGGAGAAACAATTCTTCTTCTTAGGAACTTGGATGTTTCATTTAATAGTCAAATAACTGATGTTATAAGTGACAAAACTGACAGGCTTCAACAATTTTGTAGAAATACAAAAGTTCACACTGTTACAGATTCAAACAAACCTGTGAATTCTTTGAATTTCTTAACAGTCTCAAGCACACAGAAAGTAGCACCAATTATTCTTCTTAGGAACTTAGATGTTCTATGTTTGTGCAATGGTACAAGATTGATAATTAGTTGATGTGCTATTTGACTGAAGCAACAAAACTGGGAAGTTGTGTTCAGCTCCAGAGTTCAAATTATTTACAGTGACATCTCATTTGATTTTAAAAGGTTGTAGTTCTTAGTCAGAATGCATTTTGCCATCTCAATCAATAAACCTCAAGGAAACTAGATTATATTCGCAGGATCCCTGCTTTTCCCATAACAAGTTATACATTGCTGCCTTAGAAATTGAATCACCAAATATCCTCTACATTTTTGTTCCATGTGGAAAGACAAACAGCATTTTTTAACAACAAGCTCTGTTATGATTTATATGATTGTTATTTTATATTGATTTTTTTTATATACAATTGTGCTGAAAGATACAGCTGAAATTTCTTGGATAAGGAAAGAGAACTTGAAAAACTTAACTCTCACAGAGCTTACTGAGAGATAGCTGACGAGCTTGTGTTTCACACAGATTAAAGCATGAAAATGACCATGCAATGTTGATTCCAATGTCCACTCTCATTAGAGAAATTGACGGTTATTTTTGTTCAAGTCAGTTTTGCAATAATAAAAGTTTCTGTAAATATAAAGCTAACAATTAATTCTCACCTACCCAAAACCTGTGGGTATAGGTCACGGAGTGGAATATAAACTAATACAGTCCAGAGAAAAACACTAGTGAGGCTGAAAATTAACAAAAACAAAATTGATTTCACTTCTATAAAAGTTGTTGAAAGTTGAAGTGATCACTAGTAAAATATAAAAGTAAAAATGTGTGGTGGTTATTAACACCACTATAACATCCAGTGTCCATTGCTTTGTGTACAAAATATGCCATGCTATGTTTAATAAAAGAAAAATTGTCACACACAAGATTGCTTCTCTTCAAAGAAATTAAAAGGCGAGGTAAAGTAGGTAATGAGACATTTCAAGAAAGTGAAAGTCATGAGTTTTAGAGAACTGGGCACTGTCAGGTTTTGTGGTTCATTCAACATTTTATCAGATGGGAAATGTAATAACTTGTCCAAAGAGTAAAGCTTTTGTTATAGTCTCAATAGGATGTGAATCAATTATTACAGGAATTAAGCAACCTTATATTTTATAACAAGAAACTTCAAAGACACATTGGATCTATAATCCAGCTCTTTCCTTTGTATTCAGGGCAGCACAGAATGCTGACCCAAATGGATATAGTCCTTATTTCTTCAGGTCAATTTTCATATGACAGACAACACATGAAAAGGTTTATAATGGTCAGAAAATGAACCAATCAAAAGACAAAATACAGGAAGAGAAATGAAAATGCTTCTGGCTATGCAATTTTGTATAATTCAGCTCTTTCCTTTGCATTCAAGGCTGCACAGATTGTTGACCCAATTGGACAGTCCTTATTGCTTCAGAATGTACGGTCAAGAAGTCTATTACATAAAGCATTGTCAGATGACAACATATGAAAAGTTTTATAATGGTCAGAAAATGTATCAATCAAAAGATAAATTTCTGAAAGAGAAAAATACAAATGTTTCTGTTGCGCATTGTGCCTCAGAACTAGAAAATATATCAGTTGAATCTCTGCCAAAAGTAACAAAAAAATTAAGTCACATTTTATGTCAACAAACTAATTATGAAAGCTAAAATAAAAAAGATTGAACATTATGACAAGGAAAAAAACTGTCAAATATAATGGTGTAAGGTGGGTTAGTCCTAGAATTTTCAGCATCGTCTCATATATAAATGCATAATCAAATTTTATAATGTAAATTATGGTTTACCCAATAGCAATGGTATTAACTAATCAATGGTGGTAAAATATTCAGGATCAACTTGGATTTAGAAAATGAATACACCATGTGAATTTTAGCTTAAATATCTGCTTTTTTTGTTTTTTCATTATTTCACTCCAAACAAAGCTACATGCAGGGGCTTACCAAATGTGAAAGAATATAATAAAAACATTAATAAGAAGTGAGAACAATAAAAAAACAGAAATTTATTATAAATATTTACAAAGATTAATCTAATGGGGTCAGATTTTGCATTGCAACTTGAGTGTTGTTCATCATATTGTAAATAAATATAGATGCTATTAGTGGATAACACTAAAATACTCTAATACAAGGAAAAACTCAAAACCCAGAAGCTATTATTATATAAAATAAACAGTCCATATTAGATAAAATATCATTCACCACAGGAGATGGTATCTTGAAATGCATATGATATAATTAATGTGTGCACATATTAGTATTAAAAATACAGAAAATAAATAAATCATATTTTTTTTTGTGCAGCCTCATTCCCAATATCCATTACACATGGCATCATGCTAGACCATTTCAAACTTCCAGGTTCCCAGAGAATACCAGGATGTAGACAAAGGAATTCTAACTACCACACAGACACAACATTGGTTTTTGATAATAACTGCAACAATAAAAAGTACTTAAACAAAAATAACAAAATATGAACTTCAGACATTTTATCCACAACTTCAAGCAAAACACTCAACACCTTATCTGAAAACTGAAAAAGTATAATAAAACATTAAACAGACAGACCTTTTCAGTTCTTTTAATCAAACTTGTTCAGATGAATGCTATGGTTATGTATATATTTTTTAATTTCAGATATATAAAAATTTCCATAAGATATGAGCTCAAAAATGAAACAAGATATTGAGTGATGAGAACACAACATTAGAAATTGTGAAAATTTGAACAGAAATCATAGAACAAAAACAAAATTAATTTTTTAGATGTGACATTTTGTGTGTTGGCTTTTATCACATTTTGCATTTCATATATTCATGTGGGAGTTCATGTCTTGTACATTTTTCTTCATGGCTATGTGGAACACTTTGTGATAAAAGCCACCATGCAAAACATGATGTATCAAAATTTAAACTGATGACACAATAAACATTTATGATAATGTCTAGTGTTAGCAAAAGGTTCTTTGATATTGGAAGAATTATTTAGCAATATAACCAGAAGTACAAAAAAAAAAAACCATAAATATAAAAAAAAAAAATTAATAAGGCACTTTTGTTGTTTTTTAATCAACCATGCATAAGTGAAAAATTACTGTCTAAATACATCAAATAAATATATATATATATATATATATATATATATATATATATATATATATATTTATATGTGTGTGTGTGTGTGTGAAGATGATGAAACAAAGTGGGAAAATTATTCATGACACATTTTGCCAAAGAGCATATTCTCTCTTTGGCTTCCTGAGTTAGAATGAAAGAAAGGCAAAACTGTGTGTGAGGAAAATGCCTTTGTGCAAATATGTGTGCATGCATGCATGCATATATATACACTCACACACAAAAAAAAAAAACAACAATCAGGCAGCCAGACAGACACTCTCAAGTCTGGAATTTGGAAGGTGATAAGCTAAGGTAATTTAATTTGATTTATGATTTACACTTATCAGATCCCAAAGCATTTTCCTCACACACAGTTTTCTTTCATTCATTCTAGCCTGAGGAAGCTAAAGTGAGCACACACTCTCCAGTGAAATGTGTCATTAATAAATTTTCCACTTTGTGTCGCACCATCATCACTGTGGTTTTGGATACTATTATACATCCTACATAATTTATTTGATTTTTATATATATATATATATATATATATATATATAAAATCTTATTGCTATAAAAGTTATCTTTAGTGGGTGCATGTGTTTGAGTTGTTACTCCTGTATTTTATTTTATGAAACCATGAAATTAATAACAAGCAACCTAAATTGAGAAGTCCTACAAAAGAAAAAATTTTGCCTCTGACAGGAAATTTTTCTTTCATAAGACTTCACAATTTAGATTGGTTGTTATTAATTTCATGGTTTAATAAAATAAAAAAAACAGGGGTAGCAACTCAAACACGTGTACCTACTAAAAAAATATTTACAGTAATAAGAAATAATGTTGGATAAAAACCCTTTGAAAATATGAGATTCACTACCTGAACCAAAAATTTAGAAAAGAAAAACACAACTGTGCATATGTTTATATACTGGAGCTAAAAATGCCATCTTTTAACTGCATTTTATTTTTTATTATCTAAACTTTTTAAAAAACATACATTGAAAATGCTGCAAGGAAGCTATTTTAACTCATTTGGCATGCTGCTGATTCTTTTTTCTGTTTGTCCTAATCTGAACCTGGAAGCTGTCAGTAGCAACAAGGAAATCTTTTTTTTTCCAGTATGTTTACCAGCTGTAGCCAAACTTCTTGTAAAATCCCCCAAAACTCATGGCTCATCTGATAAAGATGTTGTTTCTTTGAGCAAGTCATTTTTTGCTCTTCATTTAACAAAGAGGTTTTCTTTTTCTCTCTTTCTTCACACAAATCACTTATTATGCTATAGACTTCAATGAGTTCTCATCACACTCAGTAGCCTGCTTCCGTCAGGCAAACAGACTTAAAAGAGGTGTAAAGATAAAAGGCATTCAACAGAAATGAATGCCAGGAATTGTGTTTTGGAGAGCATTGTTATCAGACAATCTTCTTCACATATATACATACATGGCTTTTCAACCAGACTACCAAACTCTTGTTTGCAGCAGAGAAAATAACACAGCACTACCTGGACCATAAATTTAAAAGAGAAAAAGAAAATTGTGCCTGAGTTTATTTACTGCAGCTAAAAATGCCAGTCTTTAACTGTATGTTATTTTTTATTATACAGTCTTGTTTAAATGTACATATACAATGCTGACAATGCTAAGAGGAAGCTATTATAACTCATTTGGTTTAGAAGTTGTTTTTTCCATTACCAAACCTGGGGGCAGGAGGTTATCCTGAAAAAGAAATATTCATATTTCTTGTCACTGGTGGATAATTCTTTATAAAGAAAACATGTAACAGCCATGAGGCATACAAACTGAACCTATCAAAGCATTATAGTACAGTTTTGTAATTTAAGAATAGAACTTTAATTTGCATGTCTTAAATACACAAAGCAAAAAAGGAAAATGTTAAGAGTGTTTATCCACTTTAAACTATATACACTTGATAAATAATTAAAAAAAAAAAACACAACTATTATTATTAATTTTCCAAAATACTATAAAGGATAATATTATTGTGAAAAGATTCCTCTTTTCCTTAGATATAATCCTTTGCCAAAACATGCACTTCCAAATTTGCTGACGGTTAACTATTGGCAATGGAAACAACATTTTAAGCTTGTTCAAAGTTTATGTTTAGGTCTTATTTATTTTCACTAAAGATTGACAGAAAATGAATCCATGAGGAATAAGGTAACTTGTGACAAGAGAGTCAGAATGCTATGAAGATAAGATATAAACAAACATATTAACACAGAATACAAGAAAGGTTGAAAATGGCTCAAAATGATATGCTGTGTATTCTTTATTTATTTTGTTCCAATCTAGAATCTGTCAGTAAGAACAGGGAAAAGCTTTCAGATAAATTACCATCAATAACCAATCTCAAAATTGCATAAAAGAATCAGAGGTCATTTGATAAAGATGTTAGTGCTTTGAGTAATTCATTGTTTGTGCTCCATTTAACAAATAAGTGTTCAGTTCTAATTAATTAATTCTAATTGTGTGTGGTGTAATAGATAGCAGCTTGGAATGAGAAATCAGAGAGCTGAGTTTAAATTCCAGTCAAGTTCATACAATTCACTTATGCGCAAAATACTCTTGAGAAAGGTATGAATCCATCTCCCTCCCTATGGGTATGGGTTAAATAGTAGACCAAACTAGGCTCTTCAACTTTGGTCTAGAAGAAAGTCAACACTGAATATAAAAACTGTATGTAGTCCTAGCAGAGTATATACTAAATGCAGCTAATGAAAGGCTTGTGGAGTTTATAAAGACTATAATCATGACTGTGATTGTTCTAATTAAATTTAAAACAATTTTCTATCTTCCAGGAGATAACATCATTCTTTTTTATTGCTCAACAATGTTTTGCCTGACCTATTCTTTGGCTTTTCTCAAGTATATACAATATATGAAAGAAAGTATATACAAAGTGTGTCCACAATTTTCTTTTTTCGTTATAAAAAATATAAAGCAGAGGAGGATAAAATATGTTTCAAAAACTGTTGGAAATTCTAAATAACCTTATCACATTTGTGAAGGATATTAGAATTATCCAGAACCTACACTAGCAGTAAACTCCCTGCATATGGATAGAAAATGAATTCAGTAAATATACAAAAATAGAATGGGGTGTAAGACAAGGATGTGTCTTCTCACCAGACTTATTCAATTTATATTGAAGCAATTCTGAGAGAATTAGAATCTTACCAGGATGTATTATTGGCAGCCTCAATCTTAACAACATAAAATATGCAGATGAAACAGTGTGATAGCAGACCTAGAAAGGAAACTACAAGATCTCCTACAGAAAGTTGAGGAAAGCAAGAAGAAATGACTAAATCTCAATTGCAAGAACAGAAAATGCATGGTTTTTAGATAAAGGAACAGCCCAACATGCAAATTATAAATTGGACATACAAAAATCAAACAAGTACAAACATTCCAATATCTTGGAAGTGTTTTAACTAAGGACAGAAAGTGTGGCACTGAAATTCAAATGTGCATTGGGATAGCAAAAATTGCCTTTCAAAAGCTAAGCATAGTATTAAGAAACAGGAAAATTTTTCTAGATACAAAGAAAAGCATACTGAACTGTTACGTACTATCAGTCCTCCTATATAGTAATAAATGCACGACAATCTCCTCATCGATAAAGAAGAGACTTGAAGTAACAGAAATGTGGTTCTACAGAAGGATACCATGGACTGAACATGTGAGCAAGTTTGAGAGAAAATGGAAACAAAAAGGACACTTATGTTTAACATGAAAAAGAGATAGTTGAAATTTCTAACTAGAGCATATAATGAGGAAAGAGGGCTTGGAAAATTTGATAATCACAGGAAAGATTGAAGGCAAGGGGGAACAAAGAAGAAAACAACATGTAACTGACTTAGCAAGCTATGAATGACAGAACAAGGTTTAAGAGATGTAACAAAAAGAAAAATAATTTAAGGGCTACAAAAGATAGGAAATTGTGGCGAGCCATGATCACCAACATCCTGAAGGAACACAGCATGTAGAAGAAGAAAGCAGAGGGAAATGGTTTAATTAGATCATGCTATTACAGAATCTCAGATGACATACATAATTCCATATTTTTTTTATGCAGGATCTTTTATCTGCTAAGCAAATAAATCCAGACTACATTGAAATCAAAACTAGTCTGATGTAGAGATTAATCCAGAAAGCTTATAAATGCAACTCCCTTAAATTTTTAAACATTCTTTTAATACTTCTTATTGATTACTTGAATCTTATCTCAAAAGCATTAGCATGATCCCTTATCTATCTTGGGAAAAAATTTCTCCTCTTAAAATGACAATAAATCTTATTTTTCTTTTAAATTTTCTTTTCTTATATAAGAGAAGGCAAAATATGCAATTGATTGAATTAAAAATATAAAAATTCATTTACTTTATTACATTTATCCTTATTGTGATGTTTTTTGGGAAACTTGATGAGGAAGTCATTTTGCTCGTTGCTTACAGAGTTGTGCTAAAAAGAGATCCTTGCTCCTCATTGTGAAACAATGGGGTGTTAAATAGAAATCTCATTAAAACACTATTTTCACTGTTGAATATGCTACTTTCAATAATTTTTGATTAAATTATTTAAAAATATATTTCCATAGAACCAAAATTTCAAATTTTGTAAATGTTTCACTGCAACTGGCTTATAAATTCAAAGATGGGTCTGTAAAGTAATTGATCCTAATGAGGCATCTCAGCTTCAGTCACTCTCTCATTGACATGACAAGTCTTCCCTCATGCCAGAAAATTTTTCTTGTCAAAATACATTTTCCACATTTATAAATCTACCATTGGTCTGTGCACTGAATACTGTTGTTATACCTATTCTGGTGCTCCTGCTGTACATCTCAAGATTCTTGACAAAATTCAAAGAACTGTCTGTAATGTAACTGATCATGAACCAAGCATGTTGACTATAGTCACTTTCTTCCTTCTGTCTTTTCCACAAACATTTTTATGGTAACTGTTTTGATGAGGTTTTATCTCTGGTACCTCGACTACATTAAGAGTGCTACTAGATTGTCAACTAGGTCTTAACATTTTACTAGTGAGATGCAATTGCCACTTCTACTCTAACAGTTTCTTTTCTCACACTCCTTACCTGTGAAAGTTCCTTCTGATTTCTTGCTTCCCTGCTAACTACAATCTTTAGAAATTTAAATGCAACATCAACTGACATCTGTCTTCTTGAACCCTGTTCCCCTTTTTCTTCAATCCTCCCTACTAAAGTGTTCTCATTCACTTTCACTCTCTGTAACCCCCTACATTCTAGTGGCATTATTGCCTTGCTTGAGGTGAAATGGTTAAAGAAAAGAATGTATATGTGGAAAATATGTTCTGAGGAAACAGCTGTCCCACTGAAACCTGATTTGAGGGAGAAAAGAAAGCCACAACCAAAAGAAGTGGGGAAAAGTCTGATATAATAGACCATATATAGAAAGAGAACGGTACACATTACCCTGTACTGTTCAGGAATAAAAACTTTTAAGATCTCTATAAATTAAGATTTACAAAACAAATTAAACAGATGTAAATTATAGCAGACACATTATTAGTACATATTCTATTAATCAATCAATTTCAAACAAAATAAAAACTTCTTTTTATTGAAAATAATTAACAAGATATTACATCACTACTGAGTTGATATCAACTTGAAATAAAAATTAATCATAACTTATGGAGAAAGATAGAATTAACATGACATTTAAAATGTATCAAATTATAAATTTGTGAAGTTTTAGTTTTTAAGCATGTATACTTATTAAGTTATTAGAAATGTTACACCCTTCAAGTAATATACATTCAAATAGAACTGAGAATTTTTCTGTTAAATACTCACACACATTTTGTGTCTACTATGACATTTGCATGAATAAAGGTCAACATATCAAATGATCAGTCTGTGTGATAGACTCTTACATCTGATTGCTACTCAGACTAGACACAAGTAAATTTCTTACTGACTCCTCTTATTAATTCAACTCATGAATTTTTCTGTGGCATTAAATAGACTAAGATATTAGACAAGAAATAATATTTTTGTATAATGCCTCAACAATTACCTGAAAACTAAATGTTTTGCTATCTTTTTTGCCTTTACTTTTCTCTGACAAATTGAATATTTTCATAATCCCTCCCAACTCAATCTTCCACATGACTGTCTATAGGATGAGATCTAGATAATTAACAGAGAATACTTTTGAGAATGAGGAAGGTGAAAGCACTTGCAGTATTTATCCATATGCTCACTCAAACAAAATATAGCATAAAGCCATGTTAAATATAGGGGTCCCTACACAAGGACAGAAATTGCCCAAACATCTTTGTAATTCTCCTTAAGTCATCATCATCATCATCTTGCGGCCTCAGCCGAGATTGAACTCACTAATACTTTGATTGGTGTAGTTCATAATCTTGTCAAATAGCTGAATTCTTGATGCTTCGCCAGGGCTATCAAGGGTGTTTTTATCGTGACACCATCACTAAATGGATTGCCAACCAAGGCTCAGAGAGACTCCATTCACCCTCCTCTAAGAGCAGGTTTGAATTCAGAGTTTTCCTTCTCCTAGACCAGTTGCCATCCAAGGCTATAGAACCCAGTCTGTCCTGCTATTTACCCATAGCTGGAGGGAGAAGAAAAAGGATTCACACCTTTCTCAAGGGTATTAGCACGTAAGTGAATGTAATGGATTCGACTGGAATTTGAACTCGGCTCTCCGATTCCTCAATCCAAGCTTCTATCCATTACTCCACCATGCCTCTTAAAAGATGCATCATATGCCAAAAATTAACCTTATCTCTCACTCTTAGGAGAGGGACTGACAGGACAGTACTCTGGAGTAAAGCATGTTTAGCTTTTTCAAACACCAACTGAGGTTCTTGTAGAGCTAGGGAAACCATAAATTGGGCTAGTACAGATTTCAACACCATGAGTTTTTCTTTGTTTAACAAATAAAGAATGAAGGAACTCTTCTTGTATATAGATTTGAATTACCTGGATACATGGATAGTAGCTACATTTGTGAACAGACAACTGTTGAAAGGAATTGATCTGGATAATTAATGGCAATTTTTTTTTCAAGAAAGAAAATATGTTTTTCTTTACTCATAGGTTGTATACCTGATTAAGGTTGAAGAATAAATAAGCCAAAATGTGTTACCATCCTCAAGTACTGGAAGAAGGGAATCAATTATCTAAACAACATCTTTAAATTTTAGCAATTCTTTCCCAACATATTGACAACTAAAATGCCTATTTTAATCATTTACTTCTTTATATTTTCAATGTTACTTTTTCTACAAAGCATCAATTAACAGGTAGAGAACTTTATATAAAAAGTTAACAGGTATAAAAAGTAATATTAAAGAAATTCAACAGTTAGAATAAGATTTGTTACCTTTAAAAATAATGTAGTTAAATAGTGGAAAGTAATTTAATGCTATATGGAAAATAGTATGTTTTTGATGGTTTTGTATTGAATAGTGACAGATGATATTATCTAAAGTGATACACAATACATGATAGGCAATTGATAAAGAAATAACAGACCAGATTGGAGGATCTAATCTCCAAGAATATCCACAATCAGTCGTGAAGAGAGAATGAGTGAGAAAAAATAGGTGTACGAAGAAAAACAAAAGAAACACATTTCACATTCATAAAAAGAAAGAGAAGGCAGTGACAATGAAAATTCAGATTTTTTTTTTTTTTTTTTTTTTTTTTACATGACTTTTTTTTTTTCTTATTGTGTTTTGGATACAATAAAAACTTTGACACTTTATCTAAGTTGTGTCTAATTTGTTTTCTGTCAATAATCAGAAAAGAAATCCACAGTACACAACACAAGCATTTTATTTTCACTTGATGACACTCATGAGTGTGTGGGCAATTTCAAAACAATATTTCTTTTTTTTTTATGTCTTTCTGATAGTCTGGATGGTACATCTGACTGGTCTTCAGCAAGAAATAAAACTGCATTAGTAGAGAATTTTGCTCAGGGACAGATTACATGGTGGAAACAAGTGACAATAAATTAGTCAAGATAACTGAATACATTCATACCTTTCCCAAGGGAAAGAGTGCAAAACTGATATAAGCAGTTTTCAGTAAGAATTTGAATCAATTCATTTATTTTGTTCTTAGTTGGTATAATATAAGAATAATAAATCATTTTTTTTCTTTGCCCTTTCAAGAATTTTATGTTAAAGAAAGTAAGTTAGTCTTTTAATAAATACAGCAATTTTTTTAGATTGGAATTGCAATTATCCTACCAAAATATTTACTTATATCATAAATTTTTTCACATATCTTCTTTTTTATAAGAAAGGCTCCTTTCCCAAGCCAACATACTTATAAATGACCATAAATTTTTTTTTTTTAATTCAAAAGTAAAATATGAAAAAACTTAAAAAATAAATTAAATAAATAAGCAAAGTATAAATAAAGTACATAATAATTGTATATATAAAAATATTAATAACAACAATAAAATTAACTCACTTTCGTTTAATAAACCAAAAAAAGTGTCCTTCATAGTTTACCTTTAATTACACAGTAAGATTTTAGAATATTTTAGAGCATTCAAAATTTGAAAACTCTGATTTTCCCCACATTACTTCTGTGTATAAATACAGGTTATGATGTAAAATTTTACACACTTGTCTCGGTAATGTTCCTCAAGAAATGAAACATGGTGGCATAAAAGGTTTTCTCTTGACTTTTCTTTATATATATATATATATATATATATATATATATGCATCTTATTAAGTTAAATATAATGATGCCCAATGATTGAAAGTAAACTCATTGGGATTTCCATTAAGAATGATTGCATCGATTACAGAAAATCTATTTTCTGAGATTAATGTTATAAAGTATGATGATGTTATATATATAATGGCTGATTACTTGTTTCTGTGTACACCTGTCAGCTACAATGACCAAGAGAATTTGTGTTTTCTCGAATACCCACAGAGCCAACCAATAGTTTTATATGGGAACTATGCTGACCATCCAGTTTACACTCTTTCCTAATCTTTCAAACATGAATAAAGGTTTATCCCTTGTTTCTGGTTTAGAGTTTCTGGTCACTTCTAAAGTCTGATTCAGTCTTGTACACATAATGCTTGTTCTTTCTTACACAAATCCACACAGTAATCCTTTACCTTGAGTGGCTCTTGGGACTTGTATTGGGTGAACATTAGTAAAAAAAAAAAAAAAAAGTGCTGATCAAACCTTAGTTGCAGTTTCTAGAAGAGAGCAAAATTTGTGGTGATCAAAATTTCTGTCACAATATCTTGTGAATTTATGTTCACCCAACCATTGATAACTTCAGAACAGAAATTTCTACCCAAATTCACTCCTAAGTTTTGGATCAAACCATGGTTTGGTTCACAGATATGTTTCAATATTGCCATATGCTGGAAACATTACTAAAACAAGCATGGTGAGATGCTCAGAACAAACTGCTTTAAAGGCAAAATAAAAGCATTCTTTATTGTGAAGATCAGACAGTGCTTCTTCCTGCAAGAAGAACACTGGTTCAAATCCTGCCAGAGGCTACATTTTCCTTATTAAGTTTTCTCGAGTACACAGACTAGTAAACAAAATAAATAGTCTAGAATAAACAGAGCATCTACTCAAATATGTGCATCCACTAAAAATAATGTTTGAAATAATATAGAAGTTTTAATTCCAGTTATGACTACTGATATATTTTGCAGATTGCCATTGAGAAAAAGCATTGAACCTCACTCTCACACACATCACACACACACACACATATATATATATATACACACACACACAAACTATGAATAATAGCAGAATGCACAATTCCTCTTATTTTGGCCAATGGGAAGCATAATTTTATTTCTTACCCAAAGATAGCATTATCCAAGAAATCAATAAATCTATGAATTGATTTTTTATGATTTGTTTTCTTATTTCTTTCTCAAGACACATTCTTGACTTTGCAAAATATTTCAATGTTTTCTTTTCATCATCAGGTGACAAAATGTTAAGCAAATGAATTTTGAGGAGATAAAATAGATATTTACTATGTTCACCTCAAAATCACCAAGTGTCTAATGAGGATATAACTCACTAAAGTAGTTATAGCTTATGAGATAGTTAACCATTGCTCCATGGCCATGTGGTCAATTTGATAATAGAAGTCAAATAGAGCAAAGCATGTTTAAAAAGGTTGTATTTTGTCAATCATCTATCACCTTTTACAGTTCCATTTTTTGCAATCAAATGAAATCTGTAAATACATACAGGATTAATAAAACTAATAAGTAGTGCTGCTGCTGCTTCTTCCATGCAGTGTGTCTCATCAGGAAATTGGTGATCATGGCTCTCCACAATTTCCTGTACTTTCTAGCTCTTAATAAATATTTTCTTTTTGCTATCTATCCTTAAACCTGTTCTGCCATCTATTTACCCAAGTTTGATCGGGAGGTTTTTCTCTCAGTCCCTCTTGTCTTTAATTTGTCCTGTGGGTATCAAATTTTACACTCCTTCTTTCCTCATTATGTGCCCTAGAAATTTCAACTATCTCTTTCTGATGCTAAGTATAAGTGTCCTTTTTGTTTCCACTTTCTCAAAAACTTAGCTGTTGCTCACATATTTGGTTCATGATATTCTCTGCATTCTTCTGTAGAACCACATTTTTGTTACCTCAAGTCACCCTTCCTCTGTGAGGAAATTATCCAACATTCAATGCCACATAGGAGGACTGATATTACGTAACAGTTCTGTATTCTTTTCTTTGTTTCTAATTAAATTTTCTTCTTTCTTAATAATTTCTGAGCTTTTGGAAAGTATCTTTCACTATCCCAATGTACCTACGTATTTCAATATTGCACTTTTCGTCATCTGTGAAAACACTTTCCAGATATTTAAATTGCTGTACTTGATTGATTTTGGTATCTCATATTTGTAATCCGAATGCTGGATTGTTCCTTTTGCTAAAATACATGCACTCTGTCATATAACAAAACAAACTGAACTTTTCAAATGAACTTGAATTAGCAATTCAGGGTTTATAGCCATTGTTTACATCCTGCTCCTCCCTAGGGCCATTTCTTCTGGTAGTTGGCTGGCTGCCGTTTAGCAGATCAAACAACTTGCTACAAGATATGTCTAAGGATCCTTGTCTCACTCATATAACTTCTGCTTTCTCTTGAACACTGTCCAAATTCTTAATTCTTGAAATAAGATCACACATGTCCTTCTATGGGAACTATCTGATCACTAGAAATTTGTAACTATGGTAATATGATAAAGAAACAGACTTGTAATAAAAAGGATAAAGGATGTTGTTATTCAGTGAGAGGACTAACAATAAACTTAAATATACTGTGGCTATTTTTAATGTTGGTAGTAGGGTAAAAATTAAAACAGTAAACAAAAAAGTAAAAATTCACATAGAGAGTTATTAAAAGGAATTGGTCAGCAAGAGTGTCTGTCTTTGCAGGAACTGTCTGAAAGTTGCCTTTGAAGTGTACCACTTAGCAGAGTGCAAAGAAATAGACGTTGAACGTTTTTATGTCAAGATTCGTCATTTGGATACATCATCAAAAGTTTTTTTAGATTATGGATAGCAGCAAATAAAATCACAACTTCAATTTGAAACTTTAAAACTATATAGACCTTGGAGTTTTCAAAAGACTTTCTTTGGCACATTAAGAATATGAAAACAATAATTGCAATCATATTTCATAAATTACCATATTCCCAGAAAAGCAACATGCACCTTTCAGGATTTTAACACTGTCAATGCCAATGAATGATAACATTTTCACTACTTTACCAGTTAAGTGCTACACAACATTAATTATGTAATGTCCCCACTTTTGAAATTCATGACTTGCCTTCATTTTGTTCTCCATCCATGGCTGCAAATTATACTTGCTTTCCAGCATCTCTATTTAGTCTTATTGATCTATGCTGGACAGACACATGTCAAAAAAAAAAAAAAATTATTCCTGAAGGTATTAAGAAAAATCAATGAATACTGACCTTAAAGTCAGGTTTGTTTTTTTAAATGCTAAAAATAAAATTATACCATCAAGCAGGTAAAATGTGAGTTGCTACTAAACTATGAATAATTCTGTAATTTTAAGTACTTATTTCTGTTGTCTGCCAAATAACTCGCCCCTTGTAGATCTGAGAAAGACCATGGAATATCATGTCTATTAGGTCATGGATAATTTGAATTTTTTATATTTACTGCAAAGGTAAAAATTGAATTTTAAACAATTTCATTGTAATTATGTCAATATTATTGTCAAATAGAACTACTCTTCAGAAAGATGTGTGAATTTGCTGAATTCCACAGAGAAACATGAAAAATAGGTTTTTGAAAATAGTTGTAATTCATTTCATTGATCTACATTAGCACACTAATTAAGTTACCTTTAATGTATCAAATAAATACAAATAAATTATTGATTTCTTTCATTGATTATGATATATTAGCATATACACTGTGTATTTAACATTATATATCATTGGCAGTGTCTATTGTGTGTATATGCATCTTTCTCACACTTTTATAAAATATGTGAATATATATATATAAATGTATGTATGAGATGTTATGATGCAAATCAATATTTTCACAATGAAATTGTTATTAAACAAGCAAAGTTGGTAAAATTTTCAAGATATATGATAAATATAACATGTGAATTTCAGCTTATAATCTGTTTTATTAGAAATATGTACAATAAATTATTGGGTGGTGTGAGATTTTATTATGCAATTAGAGGATTTATGTGTTTGTATATATATATATATATATACACACACACACACACACACTTACATACACACATCTGTGTGTGTTTGTAGGACACAATCTCCAAACATTTAAATGTAGTGTCAATAATTATCTTGTCTTAATTCTTGTGCTTTTATTATTCTCTTTCCTTAAAATAATGTTTTCTTTTTCTCATATTCTTTCACACTCGTAATCCCTTGCATTTATTGCCTTGCTTGCATGAAATGATTAAAAAAAAAAAAAAAACAGAGATACTGAAACACAATTAAGATACTAAATAAAATAAATCAAGTCATAATCTTCAAGATCACAATCAAAATTTTCATAATTAGTATGAAAATTTCATTAGAAACAAAGGAAAGAGTACTGAACTGTTATGTAATTTCAGTCCTTCTATATGGAAGTGAATGCTGGACAATCTCCTCACAGATGAAAAAAAGACTTGAAGCAACAGAAATATAGTTCTATAGAAGGATGATAAGAATATCATTGACTGAACGAGTGAGCAACAATGTTTTAGAGAAAATGGAAACAAAAAGGATACTTATACTTAACATTAGGAATCGAGAGTTGAAATTTCTAGGGCACATAATGAGGAAAGAGGGATTGAAAAATTTGATACTCTCAGGACATATTGAAAGGCAAGAATGACCAAGGAAAACAATGCATAACCTACCTGGTGAGCCTGAGATCGTAGAAAAAGGTTTAGGAAAGATTTTTAAAAATATATTAAGAGCTACAAAGGACAGGAAAATGTGGACAGCCATGAATGTCAAGGGCCTGAAGGGACACTGTACATAGAAGAAGGGAGAAATTAAACAGGAAACTAAGAAGTAAAATTCAATCTAAATTAGTGAGTGTGGATTAGACAAATACAAGTGTCCATTTACTTACTCCTTTTTGTATGCACACAGCAAACACCATCTTGCTCATATTCAGAGAAGCATATGTAAAGGAAAACATCATCAACATCCATTAGCCAATCAAAAATTTCTCTCAGACACTTTGCTAATTTGAAAAGATAGAAAATAAACTTAAACTAAGGTAAATTATTTTAAATAAGATATCATCACCCACATGTAATGAGGGAAAGAAATTAATTATTTTACACTTACGTCATTCAAACTGAAGGAATCTTAATGGTTTATTCATATAATTTTATTTACCCTTTCCACCTTATTGCTAATAATTAGACTGATTTGTTTTAATGCTTTGTTATTAAATATTTCTACCAATTAATTCACTTTGTACTTAAGATAAAAATAGAACAAACTCATAACCGAGAACTATTAAAGCAAAAATAATTTTGTAACCAAGATCAAATAAAAGCAATGAACATGAATTTACAGGAGAAACATTTAACCAGGTCAGTAGCAGACTTTGTTGGATTGAAAGATGCCAAATTTATGTAACATACCTTTATAGTATACACACACACACACACACATATATATATATATATATATCTGTAATAAGCTGCTGATTGTGCTTACAGAGAATGGTATGTTCCTTGTGATCCAACACATGACTCTGTTGGTGAGTTCAATGAGGAATAGGCTTTGTTGAATTCTCTTCTCTAATTCTGGTTATCCAAATCTCCACTTTTCTCCAATATTCTTGATTATGATATGACTCTTTCAAAAGCATTCCTATATCTTGTAGAAACTTTGCTTTTGAGAAGCCCTGAACTAGAAAATATGCATAAGGGTAATTGAACCTTGTTGGTATATATATATATATATATATATATATATATATATAGAGAGAGAGAGAGAGTTAGAGACCAAAGTAACAGTGAGTAAAGTTTGTTTTTGTTTCTTAGAATGCTTCACCTTGAAGTGGAATATGTCTTCTGAAACAGAGGGAAGACAAGCAAAGAAATAAAGATTTATATTGCTACTTACATCTTGGTGATTATTGTTGGGGAAATCTGATTGGAAGAAAGAAATAGAAAAAAGGTTGGGAAGATATTTACTAAGTTTAGCATAGTCTGGCAGGAGGCCAACCTTGGGGCACTGGTAATGATCAAATTTACAACACCAGTTAAAGGTCAAAAGTCAGCCAGACTAACTTGCTAACCATCATTATCCATGAGACACCAAGAGAAAGACATAGATAAAGAAGCAAAAAATAATGAGTAAAGGGGGAAAAAAAGAGTTAATAAGAAAAGGTAATAAAAGAAAGAAAATAAAAAAAATAAAATGTTCAGAAAGTACATTAATTCATGGAAGAATTAATAAATAGGAAATCTGAGTGATTTGGTTTAAATTCTGTTATAGCAATAATGTCTGAGGGGTCAGGAGAGAGGATAAAACTTTTAATCTTGTAGTCAATGTCATATTTGTTGATCCTTAATGTACTGGGTCAGTCAGTTTTATTTATGTACTAGTTTATTCTTTGTTTAAAAATATGACAGCAATATTTAAATATAGTTATTTTCTGAGCACAATGTGTTATATTCTGTGCTAATAGAAAAACAAGGTGGATAAAATAAGTAAATATTTATTGTAATGAACCAGCACAAGAATAAAGGTAACAGTTATGCACAAGTTTGTCGCAAGTCAATCCAGTAGTGATTATTGGAAGGTCGGTAGTTCTTGCGTAAGTCTGGGTTTTACTCAACAGATCCCAGCTAGTCTCTGTAGTCCAATGACTTATGGGTAGTTACTACCTATAGTGTAGTTACTCATGAGGGTGACAGGTTATTCCATTACATCACAATGTAATTAAAAAATATTTAACTATTTACCTTCTTGCTTATAATAAGCTGGCAGCTAAAATTAATAAAGAAATAAGTACAATAAAATAAAGAAGCAACAGAGAAAAGAATGAAGGAAACCATGAGAAGGACTCCAAAGATAATGTACAGATTGTTTTCCCAATTTCATTTTCTCTACTATTTTCTCTTTTTCTGTTAATTATAGTCAAAGAATTAAAAAGATTAAAACAAAAAATAGAAGCAGGACCAGAAATCAAGAGAAGAAAATGAAGAATGATGGTTGTGATGAAAAGAGAGGCAGCATCAGATGGGAGAAGAGCAAAAGAAAGAGAGTTGAGAAATGTAAATTAGAAAAGTGAAGAGGAAAAAAAAGGGAGTAAAAAGTGCAGAACAAAGAAAAAAAAATAAAGGAAAGAAGAAAAGTTTCTAGATAACTAGAATCCTTAAATGAGGAAAGGAAACCTGAGTTGAAAGCTTGTTAGCAATTGCACTATCAGTAGATACCTTTAGAGAAGCAGGAGGAAGCTTTCTATTAAGAGGAACAACAATCATATTGTAAGAATGGAATCAGTGTCATAATGGTAGAATTAGAGAAAGTTTTGACCTGAGTTGTAGCCAGTCATTGGGGGATACAAACTGTGGCTTTAAAAACACTTATGAGAGTATACAAATATAATAATCCCCTAATCAACACACCCATATATATAATATATATATATATATATATATATTATTTCTATAAACATTTAGTAAGTACACATGTTTGAGTAGACATATGTGATTTATTTTTTAAACAGTGAAATTAATGTCAACCAGCTGAGAAGTCCTGCTATAGAAAATGTGCCTCTCTACAGGAATTGAACCTACATTCCTCTTTCTTAATTTTACTTTTGTTTAAATTGTATACATATATATATATATATATATATATATATATATGTGTGTGTGTGTGTGTGTGTGTGTCTGTATGTAGTGTTTTATATAGGAGTGCATGTAACACTATGATATTAGACAGAAGGCAAAGGAGTACCACTCTGAGTGAACAGAGAGTACAGATACTCTGATTTTAAATGGATGCGTTGATTCATATGTAAATACCCCCATCATTTTTATGTGTAATAAGCTAGTATTTTTATATTAAAACTGAACACATTTTTAATTTTTCAAAAAAATATATTTATAATTTGACAATTTCTTTAAAAATAAATTGCCACTGTACAAGATGTTTTCCATGAAGTTGGTCATATTTGAACATTACACTAAAAGTAAAAAAAAAAAAAAAAAAAAATTTTATGTATAAATATGAGAGAAGACTCAGGTGTATTTATTAAATAACACATTTGGGCCTCCCCACTATATGAAATTTGTTTTACAAAAGGCCTACATTATGAGAAAAAAATTAAGCATACCCAGACACCAAAATATAACCTTCTTCTATGGTCTGTTTGTCTCAGTGTTGAGGGTCAAGTTTTGCTATCTGCTGTCACAGAAATCATAAAATGTCAATATGCTTGATTGTTTAGCCTTGTGAATTTTTCTATCATATATTTTTTTTTCGCAGGCACTCAAAACATCTTAATTACTTGCCATAAATCTATGTGCCCTTTCAAAATTAAAGTCATACTGTTCTGCAATCATTGCAGCATTGTCAATCAATGGAGAAAATCAAATAAGAAACATTTAGGAAAAAAATCTGATGTCTGAAAAACTTAAAGAGAAAAATAGAAAAGCTGGAGCTGAAAATTTCATGAACAAATTTCACAGGAAAAAAAAGAAAGTATTTTTATTTGCTACTTTATTTCTGAATGAACATTCAGGACTAACCATACATTTGAGTGTGTGTATGCAAGATAAACATCTACTTTTATATGTGTGTGTGTGTGTGTGTGAATGTTTGAGCGAGACATACAGATCTTGTCCTTTTTATCAAATGTATTTTTCTTTTTTTACTGAAGCTCAAGTTTTAGTTATTTGTATTTTTATCTTTGGCTATTTCTTTTCTTAGTGAATAATGCTCTGTATCTCAAGACTAATGATCTTTAATCAAGGTTGTTGGGTGTTTATATGTGCGGACAATTGGTTTCAAATTAACATGTTTTTGCATAGAAAATTTTGTCAAATAAGTGAATTTCCTTCGGAATTTCACATTTTCTTCTGAAAAACTTGAACAATTTTTTAAATTGCTGTTTTTTTTCTTTCTTCACATTAATTTCTTTCTCTTTAATTCTTCCATCCACCTTTTCTGATTTTTCTGTTATCTTAGTCTTTTCTAATTTCTTAAATTCTCCACTTTTTTTTTTATTAGTCCCTCACATTTTTTGTATATATTTTTCTTTTTATCTGTATTCTTTTTTGCTTTTCTGACATTTTCTCATTTTGTTTGGTAAATTCCAGTCTGTTGGTTTTTTATATTTTTTCTTTAAGCAGATTTTTTGCCATTTACTTAGCTTTAGCACAATGAGTTCTCCTTAATCTCCAATTTCCATTTCTGATCATTTCTCCTCATTTCCATCTATTTACCATTTCCAAATCTCCATTACTCACTTGAAGACTTCATATTGTTCAGCATTCTTATTCCATGCCCCAAGACCAGCAAGCCCCAATTTTATCAAATGATATATAGTCAATTAAATACCACGTTACTTGATTTCAATCCAAATCCAGCTCATTTTAAAGCTCATACACACTTGACATCTGCCTATTTTAGATATAATTAAGACATGCATGTATAAAACTTGTACATTTTGTCCATGTGGACAAATATTCAATGCATCTAAAATATGTGTGCATGTCTCTCTCTCTCTCTGAAATGTTGCCTAAATTGGTTTGGCAGATCTTGTTTAAGTGTTGCCTATATTAGCTTCTCCATATTGATTACTTATACATTGGTTACTCATGCAGTAATTCACTGTTTAGTGCTACGTCTTTCTAATTCTATTTTTATCTTCATTTTTATCTCCTCCTACCAGCATTTTTTCAGGAGTATGGTGATAGTGGGAAAGAAAAGTCAGGGAAAAAAAAAGGGGGGGGGGCTAATCACAAATATCATTTTCACTCTAAAGATCAACAATATCTTACCCAGTCTATAACAATTGAAGTATTTATTACACTTAATAATGATTGTTTTCATAATTGAATTCACAAATTTCTTCTTAAGGGTTTTTCCAGATCTTGTCCTCTTTAAATTTTTCAGGGGCTGAAAAAGGAGTTACAAAACATAATCCAGCTTTTGAGTCACAAAGATAATCATTCATGATTCCCAAGCTTTATTCTCCTCAAATAGTGCTTCTTCTTTACTCTTATCAGTTTTTTTTTTCAGTTATAGAAAACATAATCTCTAAAGATTATGTTTTCTGTAACTGAATGCTCTCTCTAATACCAGCCAAACTTTCTGATACAATCAGATATTTTATTGTCTGAAATTTTGAGTTGAAGTATTGTCATTAATCAATAAGTCATTCACAATTGTATTCTCATATATATTGTTTTGATAAATGAGCTCTCTGGCCATTTTCTGGTAGATATTGCCTCTTGCAATTTATTTTCTTTACTGTCTCCATTTCCTCACTGTTCAAGCAATGAAGCTTTCTGATACTAAAAATTAAATAGCAGAGTATACTGGCCAAAAATGTCATAATGAAAACAACATAAGGTATGAATTTGGAATAATTCAGTAACATATTTAATTTGCTTTATGATTCTTAAATGCATCCCATGGAGTTTTATAGTTATTGAACAACAAGGGTACCATTCTTGACACTGTGGTATTACTTAGAAAACTTCACCAGAAAACCCATGGAAAACTGGAGCTATGTCACCTGGTGAGATGTCATGTTTCTAGTGCATTCAAGCAGACAATTAAATTTGTGTGTGGATGAGACTGCAGGGAGTTATGGATCCAACCTGTTAGCAGGGTGCTGTGAAAGCTGGTGGTGGTTCTGTAATGATGTGGGTGTGTTCTGTTGAGGTTTTCAAGGATGTCAGTCTTGTGACTGACACAAATCCTGTTTCAGATTATTTCCACCCCTTTCAGGTGTCCTCAGTTTCCAAGAAGTGATTATTTCTTCCATCGAGATATTGCAATTCCCTATTGAGCTTCGGTAAAATGGAATTGATTTCAGGAACATTTGCAGGTAGTCCATTAGGCCTAAATTTTGCAAAATTTTACATAAAATAAAAATTACATTTTCAGATTTCGGTGTTCAACAATAAACTTTCCAGAGGCAAGAATTTCTAGCAGCCTGTCAGTCAGAGTTTGCTCATGTGAAGATAAACAAGCCTTTGTGATTGAAGCAGTCAATGCTACTGTTCTGGATAGTGCATGCAGTAAAACAGTTGAGGTGCATGAATGGAAGGAGATGGATTTGGTTTCATTATTGGCAAATGAAAGAAAAGAAGTTAAATTTCTATTAAGAGCAACAATATTCAAATTTGGTGTAGGAAAAAAAAATTTGTCTTATAAAGAATGGATATCTGTCTATATTTCTGAGTTGCGGAGTTGTAATTATTTATACTATTTACAATGTTTGGACTGTTATCCTCATCTGTTGCATGCACTGGCCTTCTTCAGGTGAATGGAGTTTCAATCCGAATAATTTATTTAATCCACCAAAGATGAGATATCTGAAAACTCATGACATGTGGAACTAGAACAATCTACCCTGGTGGACAAAATAAAGGGTTCAGTTCAAAATTCCAATCACCTAAAGACAGTCAGAGTATACAATGGCTGAAATGTTGTGAATCTGGCAACAAAGGTGAAGATAACAGTCTGAACATTGTAAATAGTATAAATGAAAGAATGGATATTCCTTGTGTTATGAGAGTGTGTACATGGTGGATGAACAGAAAACAAAGAAAAGAAGATTGTGATTAGTAAACTACATTGCCAGTTTGCCTGTCTTTCAGTTAAGAGCTTGAAGGCAGTCATGAAAAATGCAGATACATTTGATTAGGATTGTGATAAATGGATTGAAAATATGAACAAAAAATGTGAAGTTTGTAAGGGAAACATAGTCTTAACTTATTTCATTTATTAATTAGACTAGTAGATTGACTTTATCTTTGTAAGCACAACATTTTCACAGACTATTCTTTTAGACTTCTATTATGTTTATTGTAGGCAGTTGATTTTGCTTAGAATAACTCGATCACCTACATCAATAAATATGTGATCTTGCAATTATCAGAATAGCAAACAAACCCTGTGAGACAAGTGCAAATTCTAGTTGAGAAAGGCATTAAATAACTATATGTTATGAAGGAACAGTTCCAAAGTTTTTATCACTTTTGCTTATATGCCTTAAGCAACTGTTGTGTCATGGTAAAGGTAAACGTTTGAGTGAGTGAAAGTTTTCACTTATTTCTTTAAGAATTCCTACTTGCGATATTGCAGCTTACAAATGAATATATGCTCTTTAATAATCTCAGTCTAACGTTTTCCACTGACATGAACATAATTTTAATGTTGAAATTGCTAGACATAGCTAAGTTTTATGCTAACATTTTTTTCTCTTACACTTCTCTACTGGCTTCTTGCTTTTCTGTCAACTAAAATCTTCAAACCTTTAAAATCAAAGTCAATCATCATCTTTTGTCTCCTTAGATCTTGTTCTTATCGTCCTGTTTCCTCAATAGCATTTTATCAGTTTCTTTCACTCCCAGTAACCCCTTGTGTCTTACTGGCTTTATTGCCTATACTTGGGATGAAATGATAAAAAAAAGAATAAATTTATTAGAAGATTCTATTTTAAATTTTTCTACTCTTGCATACACATTAACAGTAAATTATTTAGTTTTAATTCTTTCATAATGCTTTGGGTCTTTTTATCCCAACAGCCTTTTTCATTTGTATATAGTCAAGTAGAAAATTTTTAATTTGTTTCCCAAGATTTAAAGTATTTTTAAATAATTTGCAGTTTTTCTTTGCTAATATCAAAACTATTTAAATGCAATATCTACTGGTGTATAAACATTTTCAGTTTAATGTTATTAAAAGCATTAAATTGTATTTTAAATTTTATACATTTAATAAACTTAAGTTATTCAAATATATCTCCTCACTAAGTTTATAAAAAGATGTTTTCTTATTTTGAAATTCTACTGTCTCATAGTGTTTGCATATTTTTTATGTCCATAAATGAAAATAAATAAAAAGTTTGCCATGAAATAGTTTTATTTTAATTTATGTATTTTATTTTATAATTCATTCCTCCTTGTAATCTTTGCTGCTATGAAAAAGAAAGGTTTCTGATATAAACAAATTTTTCTACATAAATCCATAAAACATGACATGCAGACAAAAATCCTAATTTTTGATAAAGATCTCAATCCATGGGAAAAAGGGAATGGAGGACATTGCTGTCACTGTCATTGCTACAGCTTCTTATCAGAGCTTATTTGACAAGCATTAACTTTATTATTTGAAGCAGAAAATTCAACCAGGTACAACAAGGTGTGGATTTTTTTTTATCTTATGAAAACACTTCTCTGACTTGTTTCATAGCTGAGACAGATGTATATTTTTTACTGGTGTCAAAGGTCAGTGTCAAAGCTCAGATAAAAACATGGATTTTGAATGCTGATTTTCAAGGCAGGTAGACAAATCATCTGGAATTGAAAGATTGGTGCGACACAATCTTCCTGTTCTTACTACCCTTCATTTGACCTTTAGCCATACTAAAAATGCTTAGTAAATCTTCCTGAAAACATCTTTTATATCTGGTCCTTAAATTACAATTTAGTAACCTAATGAAAGACTTTGGATATTTTTGATAGTTTCTTCCCAGAATTGAAGAGATTTTCATGTTTAACTTGCCAACAACCCCCTCCAACCGAGAATTTCAAGGGCAAACTAAGTTAATTAGCAGGGTGTAAAATTCTGACAGTGATGGATTACCTTTGTCTAAGTTTGGATACAAGGCTATAAAAGCACAAAGACATTGAGAGAACTGTAAGAATTAGAAGGCTCAAGATGTCTCACTGTATCCAGATTCCTTAGTGAGGCAAGCCAAAATGTGGTGATGAGATTTGGGCCAAACAGTTGAGATGTGTTCTCTCTAACTTCCTCCAAAAAACAATGCTACAACTACTGTCCCTCATAAAATAAAGAGATAAAAAGAAAATTTCCCATTGTTGATGTAGTGTTGGGATGTGAAGAGTTGAAGGGTGAGGGAACATGTAACACAACACTTTCCCCCAAATCAGATCAAATGACCAAATCTTTTTATTTGAACACCTTCTAGATTAGGCCAATAATTTTTAGCACCCATGTGTACATTTGAATATCACTTGTCATTGAAATAGCTCCAGAAAGGATATAAAAAAAGATAAGTTATCTGAATTGAGCTTGGAGTTTTTAAATTTAATATTTATTAAGTTTACACAGAATGAAGTCAGATAAAACAAGAAATAATAAAGTAGCTTATAATAAATATTTGGAAGTCAAAAGATGCCACCTGCAGTTTTGGTGAAGTAAAATAAATGGGAAAAAATTTTCATTTTTATTTCTACTGTTAGTTCACTCAATACAAGGCTCAAGGGCCACTCAAGGTAGAGGGTTACTGAGTGAGATTGTTGTAAGGGAGGGGGGAAGAAAAAAATAAAAAGTTCACAAGAGGATGTGTAGGATAGATATTTAACTTGCAGAAACCATTATTGTAGTTGCCAGGAAAGCATGATCTTAGGAGTTCCACAAAGTAAGAGTTCTTGGTAAGAAGTTGTTTGAGTGGAATTTGCTACCATAATAATAACAATAGAATATGGAATATAACATTTCTTTGAAAGAAAGTAATTCTCAGACACACACACACGTGTATATATATATATATATATATATATATATATATATATATATATATATATATGGTGAACTCTCCCATTGTATGGGATGTATAAAGGTCAAGTAGCTCAGTTCCTAGGAACCAACAGCCAAGACACTAGCACATATGATTTGATTATAGTGGTGAAGGCTTTGTGTAGAAATAACAACACTTTTTGAAGGGCTGAATATAGAGACCTGGTGCACTAAGTGCCACAAGGTCCCCAAACGACCCTCCGCAGGTTTTGAATTCAGAGTTGTCCTTCTCCTAGACTAGTTGCCATCTAAGGCTATAGAATCCAGTCTGTCCTGCTATTTACTCATAGCTGGAGGAAGAAGAAGAGTATTAATACTTTTCCCAAGAGTATTAACATGTAAGTGAATATAATGTATTTGACTGGAATTTGAACTCAGCTCTCCAATCTGAGCTGCTATCCACTACTCCACCATATATATATATATATATATATATATAAAATTTATTTGTTCAAACGTTATTTTGAAATCGATACTCATATTTAAGTAGACTCTCTGTTTTTATTTAATTATTAAACAATATATTTATTTATTTACATCTACTTGCCTGAATATTTGAGAAATATTGTTAGAAAACAATATTTGGCATATTTTTTTCTAACAAGATTTCTCAAATATTCAAGCTCGTAGATATAAATAAATAAATAAAAACTTTTAAACAAATAAATTAAAAAATCTGTCATACTTAAATAATTTCCTGTCCTTCTCTTTATCATTTTCCCAAACACTCCTCTTTACTCTTACTCTCTGTAACCCCTTGCATGCTAGTGGCACTCCTACCTTGCTTGGGACAATTTTGCTTAAAATATATATATATATAAATTACATACCTATTTCTATATTTGTTTTCTCATATAAAATACAATATAATTTTATAAGGCATAGCTTAATATAAACATCTTATCCTTAAATAAAATAGATCAGGCTGCTAATCTACTGCTTTTTATTTCTTTTGTTTCAGCTGATCCTTTGAATATTTTTAAACAATTTTAATGACATAAAAAGCATAATTCTTTCCTACATGTGGGAGGATTAGTGAATGGTTTAATGGCTCAGAATGAGAAGTCAGAAAGTCAAATTTGAATTCTAGTCAGGTTTGTTACATTCACTTATGCACAAACATCTTTGGGAAAGGTATGAATCTATCTCCTCCCCCAGTTATGGGTTAAATAGTAGGAGTTGTATCTGGAAAAATCATTGTCATTCTTAACACATTGCTAATGTAATATTCACTCACAAAAAGATTATTCTTACAATGTTACATTGCCCTAAAATATTTTTGCTTTAAATAATCTATAAAAGGTTAATAAGCCATAAAAATCAATCAAATCAACCACTCATTATATGTGGCAATAAAGTTAACAGTATTGATAAAAATTCTAGATGACTCATTAAGAAAATATTACCAATCTAATTACAAAATTACTTAAATATGGCTATCAAATTTTGATAGTGTGAGTGAACTATTTATATATTATATTTTTGGCATGCAAATCATGCTTTATATGATGAGTAGAGATCTGCCATTCATTTGTTTTGAAACAAAAAACAAAAAGAAATATGCACACATCTTGATTGTTTAATCATTAACACTCTAAGGTTATAATGATACTGATTATAACTGTAAAAATAAACAACAATTA
Organism: Acanthosepion pharaonis; assembly: GCA_903632075.3. NCBI lineage: Eukaryota > Metazoa > Mollusca > Cephalopoda > Sepiida > Sepiidae > Acanthosepion > Acanthosepion pharaonis. The sequence continues at coordinate 277,778 of CAHIKZ030000158.1, forward strand.
CTGTGTGATAAATGTCAAATTTAATTGTATAAAAATGATTTTATATATATATTTAATAATTTCACTCCAAGCAATGCAATAAAGCCACTAAAATGCAAGGGGTTACTGAGAGTAAAATAATATGAAAAAAGAAAAATATGATTAAGGAATGAGAACAATAAAAGAACAGCAATTAAGAAAACAGAAAACAATGACTGACATTGCATTTTTGAAGATCAAAGTTGATGGAAAAGCAAGAAGCCAGAAGTGAATTCCACAAGCAAGAAGTGTGAAAGAAGAAACTGTTAGCATAGAACTTACGGTTGCATTGAGCAATTTCAATTGTAAAATGAATACTGGACGTAAATTTGTAAAGTTGTTGTATGAAAGAGGAAAGCTCATCCGAACAATTACTATGAAAATATTCATATAAAAGGCACAGGTATATTATGTTACAGCAGTGAAAAGTGACTAAAACTAAGATACCAGACCAGGACCAATAACATTGCAGATTCTTCTTTGGATTTTATCAAGAATTTCTAGATACATAGCAAAAGCACTAGACCAGATGTGGTGACAATATTCAATGCACATATGAATGGTATATTTATAAATGTGCACGATGGATTTATCTAGCACAGCTTAGTGAACCATCTTTACTCATACTAATCTGTGATTATCTGATATCAACGTAAATGTTATTAACAACTAGCCTAGATTGAGAAATCCTATGAAAGAAAATTGTTTTCCAACAGGAATATTCGAACATGTATCACTTTTTCATCAGGAAAACTATTTCTATAACCCTGATGGGATACAAAGATACAGTATAGTAATTACATGCTATTACTATAAATTTTATATTTCGTAGGTAGTTTGAGTAGACATCAATGTAAATTGCTTTTTAAACTGTGAAATTAAATATCTACTGGCCTAGATAATGAAAATCTTACTAAAGAAAACATGCCTCCTGATATTTATTTTAGGAAAACTTTTCATCTCTAGTCTCGTAGACATGAATTTCACTGTTTTTTGTTTTTTTTTAAAAGGAATGTCTATTCAAACATGTATATTCACTAAATATAATGTTTATAATAATAACAAATAATGTCAGATTATAAAACCCATTGACTAAAGAGGAAGATAGTGCTGGTTTAGGTAGTACATACCATAGTATGATGGATAGCAAGCTTGATCCATGAGGGTTTGAGTTTTATCATATGATTGCTCCTCGACTATAGCCATGTGCCGCACTAACTTGGAAAATAAAAGGTAAATTTAATAGTAATTACTCTACTATTACATTTCATAAATGTATCAATGTATTTTACTGAATCTATTTAAAATGTAGCAGAGAAAAGGAAAACAATATAAGCTGGCTACAAGAAAACTCCAATCTCCATAAAACACAACTTGGTAAGAACTGGAAAGTCTTAATAATTAACTGATAGCTTAAAAGAAGTGGATTTTTACCTTTCCAAAGGGCTTTTGTACATAAGTGAATAAATATCACAAACCTAATGGGAATTGCAACTCAGCTTTCTGATTAACAATTCCAAGCCATTATCCATTACACCACATGCTCATCCAAGCACCTGGTATTTCCAAGCAGTCACCCATCTAGGTACTGACCAGGCTTGACATTGCTTAACTTCAGTAATTGTACAGAAAAGGATTATGTGCAAAAGTTCACAGTATACTTTTTTTTTATGAAAACTACTGACTGAACTCACAGTTAATTGATTGATTTGTTTTTTATGGCTTACTTAAAGCCAAAACATATTTTAGATTGTAAGAATAATTCTTTATTTTTGCAAGTGAATATTGCATTAAGAATTTTTTTTTGAGAGTACCAATGATTTTTCCAGATATATACTATTAACTATATATACTATTTAACCCACAGCTGGGGGAAAGAGATGAATTCATATTTTTCTTAAGGATATTTGTGCACAAATTTGAATGTAATGAAGCTAAAATTCAAATTCATCCCTTCAATTTCACTTTCAGAGACGTTATCCATCACACCACCTGCACATCTCACCGCACAGTTAAAAAACAGTTTTCTTCAAGAAGATTATACACACACACCTAATATATGTTATAATTTGAAGCAAAATATGCAAAATTTTCAAGTAAACAATAAAAATATTAACTTCTTGAAGTTTACAACAAATATTTTATAATCCTCTAAAATATTGATATTTCAAAAAATCAAAAAGAAATGTCAACTATTCTGTTTCTTTTCTACAAATACTTTGAAGGTGAACAAGGATTTTACCCTTTGATAACCTTTGCCTTTATGAAATACTAAAAGACAAATATTTGAAGCTAAAACTGTTGAACTTAGCAAAAAGAGTACAAAAAGATAAGAAGCAGCAGTTTTAATTAAAACTTGTGCTACCAACATCCAAGGTACTCTGAGCATGAATACAAGACCAGTTGTTTCTTTATCTTTGGTTGGATTCTTCAATTTTGTTTTTTGTTGGAAAAATGTGTTTGATCAAAAAGTCAGGCCAAGTGCAATTTACTCTAGTATCAGTTAAGAGGTGGCTGAAGATCATTCACAATAAAACTATTGAAAATACATAAAAACACAGTAATTAGATGACAGGAATGCAAGTTCATAATAGTCACCACCATTGGCAGTTGAAATGAGATTCTTTTTTTGGTCTTTCCATTAATGTGTACAGTGTGTGGAGCTGGGGAGAATGAGGAATTTAAAATGAAGTACATTTGTCCAGCTTTGTGGTTATCTCAGTGTGGTGATAAATTGAATAAACGAGAAACTACTGGGTGTAAAACAACATGAGTAAAGTTACTTTCCAATGTATATGTGTTTGTGTGTATATATAAAATATGAATTTATGAAGAGTTTACAAAAAATGCTATTGGGGAAAAAAACACTATTCAATATCAAACACTGATAAACGCTACAGGAAGAGCTGAACATTTTGTGATTTTCCCAAAACTACTTTTGTGATCAATATATATATATATATATATGAATGAATGAGAAATATATAAAAATGTGACTGGAAAAATAACTATGAAAAAAAAATCAACAGAAAGAAAACAATTTCTATAGAACTCCTATCAGTTTCTCTGCTCTTTTGTAGAAAGGGCTCCCAAACTTCTAATCTGTTTTGAATAAACTTGAATATATCTAAATGGCAAAATTTGTCAAAGGCAAAAGACTTATGAAAGTAAGAGAAAAATGCTAAAACCATTCATTTCCTATATAAATTTCATCTGCAACTATACACTTTTGTAGATGGGATTTTAACTTGAGTAAACTTGAAAATGCTTAAATGGCAATATTTTTCTGACAGATAAATATGTAATCAAATAAGGATATTGTTTATATCTACCTTTTTTTATGTGCCTTGGCCTTTCAGGATGTAGCTGATCACGGTTTTCCATAACTTTCTGCCTTTTTTTTTGCTCCAAGTAGCTTTTGACCTTTTACCATTTTTGTCCTTGTTTTGCCATCCATTCACTCAAACTCACTGTTCCCTCTGCTTAAATTTGTACTTGACTATCATAAATGAAGATGACTAAATAAATAAATTATACCAGTTTATAAATTTTTAAATAAAATACTCTAAAGTAACCTATGCATACAGCCATATCATGTTGAGACAACAGTTTTTTTCTGATCATCAAAGTTAAGCAACATCGGTATCTAGATGGGTGATCACTTGGGAATACCAGGTGAGCTTGGATGAGCAGGGGTTTAATGGATAATGGCTAGGAATGAGAAATTAGAAATCCAAGTTTGAATTTCAGTTACATTTTATATATTCAATTATATTCAAATACCCTTGAGAAAGCAATGAATCCATCTCTTCTCTCACTAGCTAAATAGCAGCACAGACTATGTCCTATAGCCTTGATTGGCATCCAGTCTACTGCAGGAATTCTTCTAAGTTAATCATGAATCAAAGAGACATGATCAATCATGCATGGCACTTAAAGAAGGAAAGTAACTTACAAATGCCACTTCAATGCAACAAATTTTCTTTTAAACATCATAGCAAGAATCTTCCTATATTTTGAAGAGAACAAACAGCTTAATGTTTTATTATGAATTATTGAATTCAATATTTATAGTGAAAGGAAGATGTGAGAATTGCTTTGTAGGCCAGTGATTAATAGATACGCATGTTGTGTGTTTTATGCTTCATAACTGCTTAGATACCTAAAAAAAAGAAATAATAGGACTTTCCCAAAATCAAACCTGGTGCAGACATTGACAAGCTCAAAAGAAATTAATAGAAAACGATGATTTTATTGTCCTTACATAATTGATAATCAATAGTGAGAAAAGAAAGAAGAATAAGAAACGGCAAGTTGATTCTGTGCAAATAGGTTCTGTAGTCGTAGATAAAGGAAAAATCTAGCTGTCTTTCTTAGAAAAAAAGGGACAGCCCAAGATGCAAGCTATTAATTGGAGATATCCAAATCAACCAATTACAGTAATTTAAGAATCTTGAAAGTGTTATAACAAATAATAGAAAATATGACACAGAAATCTGAAGGCATGCTGGAATCGCAGAAGATACATCCAAAAATTGCACAAAGGATTAAGAAACAGGAAAATTGTTAGAAACAAAGAAAAGAGTGTTGAACTGCTATGTAATATCAATGTTCTGGCAGTGAATGCTGAACAATTTCCTCACGTATGAAGTGTAGAGTTGAGGAAGCTGAAATATAATTCAACAAAAGAACACTGAAAATACAATGGACAGAATATGTAAGCAATTAGGAAGTTATAAAGGAAATGGAAAGGATACTTGCACTTATGATCAGAAAGAGACAGTTGAAATTTCTAGGACACATAATAAGAAAAAAAAGCTTGGAGAATTTAATCCTCACAGGACATATTAAAAGCAAGAGGGTTTGATTGGTTTGTATTTTACATCTTAACCTTTTGCAGGTTATTTAAAGCCATAAAATATTTTGTAAATTGCAATCTATTTTTAATAAAATAATTCTTTACTGATACAAGTTCTACTAATTAACCCATAGCTGGAAGAGAAAAGGTGGATCCATACCTTTCCCAAAAGTGTGTAAGGGAATATAATAAAACTGACTGGAAAATAGACTTGGTTCTCTAATTACCAATTCTGAGACATTATCCATTACACTAACTACATATCTAAGCTTACAGCACCTGGTATTCCCAGGCATTCACCCATCTAGGTACTGACCAGGTTCAGTGTTGCTTAACTTTGGTGGTCATTCAAGAACTGGTGTTTTAACATAATATAGCTGTAAGCTGAAGGCAAGAGGTAGAGGAGGAAATATCAAACAACTTAGCTAATGTTTGTATTGCAATGGAGGGATATTAAGAGGACATACATTGCTTTGAGCTATGAAGGATAGATAGTAGTGGAGAGCCATGACACATAGAAGCTCTCAACATCATTGTACCTATTCCTTAACAATTAACCAAGAACAGTAATGTCTACTCTTCCATGTCAATACAGTATAAATAGTTTTCTGGTTTTCAGTAAATCAGTTCTTTCAAAATGCATGAGATGAAGACTAACTTGACTCATGTAAATTTAATTCATTTTTTTTCAAACGTGATGATGTTTATTTTCTGAAAAATCATATTTGTTATATACTGTACCTATGAACACTAATGGGTATGTACCAATCCTCATAAATACATTGGACACTATTTAAGTATGGGTGGGGGGGTAATATGCCATCTAAGTAGTCCACCACTAGCAGTGGTTTACCTACTTCACACTGCTGGCGAGTATTGTATTTTGTTGATGTTATAAAGATTACCATTTCATTTCCAACCTTTGTTTTGGTTATTCCTCATTCAGTAACCTTTTCTAGGTTATAACAATTTTCTTCAAATAAGTGATAATGTTTATTTTCTGAAAATCATTTTCTTCAAATAAGTAATGTTTTCTGGAAATCATTTATTTCCAATAAGTGATAATGTTTATTTTCTGAAAATTCCTTCTACAATCATTTTTATTTTCATATGTTATTAATTATAAGAAAAAAAAAAAACAATACAAAAAAATTATTAATGTCCACAACACCTAAATAACAAAAAAACATTAAAGATAACATAAAAGAGCAGAAAAAATAACAGAGTTTATATTGTTTTCCTAATTCTTACTAGTCACTTTCTCAATCTATAATCTATAATTCAATATGAAGTTAAAATTTTTAAAACAATTGATAAATCAACAAACTTTACATATAGACAATGATAGACAAATGAACCCTTTTTTCATAGATTTGCTCTTAACATGTTTTAGTTGATCTATTTCCAGCCTTTTTTTTTACCTTTGAAGAAAGAAGTTTCTCTTTTTTTCATCTCACAGATTCACCTGAAGAGAGCAAAAGAATGGAATCGCTGTAACATTGTGTTAACAGCAACAAGTATATGAAAAGGGAGTTTAATTTTGTCCAAATATTACTGAATATGTTAAAGAATTTTTCTCAAAACTACAGACAAATATTTATTCTTTTCTATAAAAAAAAATACATACCCTTGTTATGCCTTTTAATGTAAAGATAGAATTATTTCTTTATTTACATGATTTATAAGAAAAATTTTGTCTGGCCATCAGAAACGATACTCTATATTCAAGTCAAGTTTCATAAGTAAATTTTCACCAAAATATTTCAAAATTAAGAGGAACTATATAAAAAAAAGATTTAAAAATTTTTTAAAAGTATAATAATTTCAGCTAAGTTTCTGCAAATTCACAGAATTAAATATGACAAATTCTTCAAGGAGTACCAAATTCTTGGAGGAATATAAAATCAAGAATTCTAAATAATTTGGTTCAATAATGTCTGGGAAGCTATGAGAGAGGATAAATAAATAAAATTCTGTAATCAATGCCATGTTTGTTGATCTCTGAAGTACCAGGTCAGTTAGCTCACACATGAGTTTACTTATAGCGGCAAAATTTAAGTTTTTATTGTTTTATAAGTACAATACACTTACAAAAATACTATCCATTTATCTAAAAACTAAAAATAATTTAAGATATCTCTGTATAGTAATATAGAAAAGTATTATATATACATAAAAATATATGTATGGATACACACTTCATATGTAGATAGATATGTGTGTGTCATGACAACTGTTCTGATGATATTTTCCTCATTTCTGCGACTACATGAATTTAACCGTGCTACTAGAGCTGGCAACTAAATCTTGTTTTCTTGAGCCCTGTTCTTTTTTTTTGTTCTTTATTCAATCCTCCCCACTAAAGTCTTCTCATTCTCTTTCATTCCTGTAACCTCCTGTGTTCTAATGACATTAAAGCCTTGCTTGGGGCAAAATGATTAAAGAAGAAAAAAAAAGAGGTTGTCAAGCACATGTAAATAAATATATCCACATGTTTAAACATAAATGTACAAGTATATCTTTTCTCTTCCTGTGATTGTTTGCATTAAAATGAACATGTGAAAATATTCAGTTAACAGCATTTTGTTTAGATAAATATATTCACCATATAACAAGTTTAATAAAATTTAAAAATGTCCACATTGGCTTCCATTAATCCATTGTATAGAATAAAATATAGCCACTCCTCACTCAATGAATCAAAAAATTCACCCAGTTGGCATTGTTTGTTGCATAAAACATTTGATAGGGATTGTTTTCTCTTTCTTCAAAATGAATCAAATAAATAAAACAATTATTTACATTATTCAGACTGTTATCCTCATCTTCATTGCCATATTCATAATGTTTCAGCAATTGTATGCTCCAGCCTTCTTCAGATGATTGGAATTTCAAACCAAACCTTTATTTTGTGGATTGTTCCACATGCCGTGCCTCTTCTGAATGTCTCAGTTATTTCCCTTTTACTCAACTCCCCAACTTTTTTTGTTCAACACTGCTGTAGCCTTGTATTGAACTCACAACTCTTTATCCACTGGGTCATGTGTCCTTGAGGAATTTGTGCATGAATCTCTGGGACTTATAAAGTTAATGCCTTAGCAGTTGTTTTTTTTTTTTTTACCAGTGCTCATATTGCAATTTTTCTGTTATTATTATTATATATATTTTTTACCAGAGCTTGTATTGCAATTTTGTGTTGTTATTCATTGCTTTTCAGTAGCACACCTTATTCCTCTTTCTTCAAAATTTTCTCCTCCTTATTACTGGTTCCCATATTGTAGTTATTTTTTTGCTTGGTTGGCTCAGGAGTTTTTTTTGGCCTAGCATATGTGCTGGTTCTGTAAGTGTGAATATGGCACTGAAGATAGGATAACAGTCTAAATAATGTAAATAATCATAATACCTCATCTCAGAGATATAGACAGATAAGTGATACAATTTAATAAAAAATAAAACAAATAAAAATTTACTTGTACTTAATTTACAGTATGCAAACTGAAGTAATGTACAGAATATAGAGCTGACTTTTGAATTTGTTTATTATGTTTATTGTTTAGTACACTAATCTACTGTATAAACACTTACACATAACTTAGAAACATTACAAATACTGCAAAAGTGACATTAAAGCTACTTGAAGCTAGTTGACACAAACCCAATGGATGCTAAATTCATACAGAAATATCTAAATTGTTCGCTGTATATAACTTCTTCCTCAGATCTATGGTTAAAAATTGTCTTGAGCAAGTGATGCATGTAAGTCTCAACAAGGACCATCCTTATTTGAAACTTATAGACTAAATGAGGAGCTGGTTTATCTATGAATTTGCACTTAAGTCTAGGATGAGAGTATCAATCCAGCATTTCAGTCTAGGATCAGTGTAATATCTGTGAAAAGTGTTACATACCCCAAAACATATATGACAAGTATGCACATATATTGATACATATTGCATTTTATACATATTGTAATAATGACCATAATACATTTTGGGTTTTATGGCCATATTGTTGAAACAAGATGTAAGATAATGACTGACATTGCATTTAAACTTTTGAAGATCAAAGTTGACTGGGAAGCATGGAACTGGAAGAGTGTTCCATAGGCAAAAAGTGCAAGAGAAGAAGCTGTTAGCATAGAACTTATGGTTACATCTAGCCGAATTAAATGTAAGATGATTGAACCTTGCCACCAATTTAGTAGTATGCTTAAATTCATAGTCAAGGTACCAGAGAAAAAAGATTACCAGAACAATTACCATGAAAATATTTATAGAAAAGACACAGGGAATCTATGTTATGAAGTAATTGTGTTTGAATAAAGATTCTATAGACAGTAAAGACTGAGCAGATACATGCTTTTTTAATTCTGGAGTATGATAAACTTATTGAGATTGCAAAGAATTATTATGAGGAAAAAAGAAAAAAAAATTAAACCTCTATCTGGTGAATAAATGATTGTTATCTACATCATCAGAGTTACATGCCCCTTTCTTTGATTTTGCCCTTTTGTCATCCCCATGACTTTTGTAATCAAAGGGGGTGGGGATCCAAATGCAGAAGCCGCACTGAATCTCCTCTAGAAAGGACTATCAACAGCAACCATCAGCAATTCTGGCCGAGTCATACTTGTCCATTATTCAACCAGTTTTTGCATTGACGTCCTCTCTTATGTCCACCTTCAATGCTGCCTTGCATGATGGTCTTGCACAAGCTGCTGTGTCTTGTAATATGTCCAGACCATGCCGTTTTTATCCATTTGAGAAGAGGTTCTTAATGGGCCACAAAACCTTTAACAAACTCATTTATGCTCCCAATAGAAGATGTGAAGGAGTTTTCTCATACAGCTGTTAATTTGTAGTCTGTATTTCACTTGAAAGATGATTTTGATTCTCAATATTCTTGCCAATTTAGCCATCACTGACATGGCTGCAGCAATCCATGTGCAGATTTCTGAGTTGCAGGTACCATCTTTAGACAAGATTGCACTTAAGTATTTAAAACTGGACACTTCCTCTAGTGAATTCCTGTTCATTGTAAAGTTAACACAGGTGTTACTGTCTGTGTTAGTCATCATTACTTTAGATTTCTTGGAGCTGAGCTCTATTCCATATGCTCCTGTTTTTTCAAATTATTTTTTGGTCAAGTCCTGGAGCTCACTATTACTACCTGCTATGAGGTCAATGTCATCTGCAAAACATAGGTTATAGATGGATCTATCACTGATAGAGATTGAAGGATCATGGTCATTCAGGGTTTCTTGCATGATTCTCTCTAAAAATAGGTTGAACAATGTGGGGGAAAGTACACATCCTTGTCTCACACCAACAGTTGTCCAGAAGAATCCTCCCATTTGTTTTCTCATAAGAACTGCACACATAGCATCTTTATATAAGGCCTGAATGACTTGAATAATTCTGTTATCTACATTGAATTCTCTAAGGATTTGCCAAAGACTGTCATACCATACATGATAAAATGCTTTCTTGAATCAACAAAGTTGTGGAACATTCTTCTGATGTTACAGGTGTTTCTTTATGAGGATCCTACAACTGAAGACCTATTCCATTGTACTTCATCTCGTTCTAAAACCTGCTTGTTCCTCTGATAGCAGTTCTTCAGCTTTGGACTTCAAACAATTCAAAATGATATGGAACAGGACTTTACTAGGATGACTGATACAAACTACAGTAAAAAGATAAAGGATCGTTAGTAGTACAGTCTGACCTAAGTCAAAATACTCAAAGTACCTTTTTTTAACTTTTAAGTCTTGAACAAAAAGAATGGTGGCAAATATACTGATCACACAAAACTACTCACAGTATAGGCAATTCTATATCTTGTATATTAAGTTACTATGCTGTATTGTGAGTAGTAGTGTTCAATCTATACAACACATGCTATAACCATTTGTGATAGTTTGAAGATTGACAATTTTCCAACTGCAGATAATTTTATTGGAATCAAATGTACTTCCAGTAGAACATTGTAATGTATAAAACTCATTTAAATATATAATGAATAAAAGTAATTTATCATTTTTATTTTCTTTTAAATAAAAAAAGCTGAGCTATCCTAGGTATCTCTAATCCCCAATAAATAGTAAAAGTGATTGATTTTCACTTTACTTTTTTTAATGAATTGCAATTCAGTCAGTTTAGGGTGAAGGGAAACCAGCCAAAAACATCAAAAATACAACTTCTTTGCCATTGGTTGAGCCCAAATGCTGTAAGATAGAAGCATTCAGGCAACAATTATAATTTGACCGAGGGTGAAGCTGATGTTGTTGATACATGCATGTCAACCACAAACCACAATCTCTTTCATCTGTTCTAACCCTAGGGTCATCTAATCAAATTGCAGCAATGTTTTGATCCTTTATTGAGAAGTATTGACTGCATTTTAGTGGGGAGCTGGCAGATATTGGAATGCTTGGGTCAAGAAGAAGAAGAAGAAGAAGTGTGTAAATGTAGGTTGTGTACAAAACAAGAGTTATTTGAAGTTTTTGTTTGTATAGAATCCCTTTAAGAAATTTGTAAGTATGCCAGTATAGTCTTTGTTCAGGATTTTTTTTTTTTGTTGTTTTGGTTTCTGCCTGTTTCTTTTACTGCATTAAAAGAAAATATTGTACATACCCACATATACACAAGAAAAATTTGTGATCTAAGAAAATTTCAATGTAATATGGCATAAAGGGGGGAAAAAAAGAAACTTGATATTCCTGTAAGTTTTATCATTGATTAGATTTAGAAGTAAACAAATGTTTAAGAAAATAGTGAAGAGCAAAAAGTAAAATGTATTATCATTCATGTATGGCTTGGGTAGAAGAAATATTTTCTGGACTGTTTCAACTTTAACAAATGGTGACATACATCAAAAACTCAAAAGACAACTTATTACAACTGATTTACAATGTTACACTTTGATTATTACTCCTTTTACTGTGGTAACAAACATCATAAACCAGCACTTGGATTGTAAGCACCAATATCAATATACTTATTTTAAATAAGGACTTTTCTGAAGAAAAAAAATAATAGTAAAAATCATTTTTAATTCTGGAGATATTTGTTCAAAGAAGGCAACTTAAGAATCCCCAGATACAGAGAAGGTTGAATCAATAAATCTGTTACCCAACATGTAGTTATTCTGATCTGAAATTTTCACTTGGATTGTCAATGGTTTAGAATTAAGGCAAGCAATATTAACAGAATAGAACTGTTATTTGTATAAGATGCATACATACATACATACATACATAAACATAGTATGCCAAAAGTTATGAAATAGTTTAAACTAAATATAAAAATGTATATTTTGAAAACTTTTATGACATTTCTGATATCAAGAGTGAATATACATACATATGTCTGTGTGTGTTTTTACTATATATATATATTAAACACGCACACATATAAAGGGGTGCTGGAAAGTTTGAAGCTTGATACATTTAACAAATTCTGATCAAATGACCAAGCAGCTGAATTTAATACTTTCTTAATTGATCTGAGAACTTTTAAGCACGCCTTGTATCTCTCTCTGTCTCTCTCTCTCTATATATATATATATTATTAAAAAGAATTAATAAAGAACTGATGAGGTATGTTTCTTTAAATTTTTTTAACAGGCTGACATTCTTGGTTATTTTTAATCAAGCTTGCCATTTTAAATATGCCGTATATACAGTGTGCGATGGGTAAATTGTCGCCATTTTATATTTTATGGATTATCATAGGTTAAGCTCCTCTCTCAGGTGCCAATCATCTTATGGATTGAGTTGGATCTTTTCTAATTGATCTCTTTAGCTCTAAGTTGAAATGATGATCCCTCTTCTTGTTGTGACCTCCTGATCCAGTTTTTTCTCTACTGTTCCCTCTTTTTTAAAACTTATTCACTGTTCTTTTGATGGTTCTTGAATGGACTTTGATGGAAACCAGAGTATGAATTCTGGTACCATTAATGAAGGCCTGAATGATTTTTCCTCTCACCATTGACAGTGGGGCTGACACGAAAAAATTTTAACCTGTTCTATTTCTAGGTGAATAACTCAAAGAGTTTTTCAGTGATTTGTATGACAAACAGTGTCAAGATGGCTAAACATCTTATCTGAAAACCTGGAAAAAAGAAACTCAATTAGTTTAGTGTGTTTTTTTTTTTTTAGATATTAAACATTTTGTGGAATGGACAATAATCCCATGCTGTAACATGATTTGGACAATTACACACACACACTATTATGAAGAAATATAATCTTAAGATGTGCTATATTTATGGGATAAAGTGCTCAATATCAGAGATAGAACATGTGTAAATATAAAAGTGAACATAGAAGTCAACACTTAGAGGCAACAGTCTGTTTCATGCTAGATGTAATCGTCAGGTTTCTAAGTGTTGACTTCTATGTTCACTTTTATATTTACATATGTGTGTGTGTGTGTGTATCAGTTTTTATTTAAGAATTCCACCATCATGTTTTCTCAAAATCTATTTTCATAAAGAAATATTCCACTGTTCATTTTTATATAAAACCAAATTAGTTTAAAGGACTGATATGTGAAGAGAGAACAAATCTAATGCAAAGATTTTAAGAGCCACTTTGCTGTATAAATTTCCTGCATAAATACAGAGGATTAAACTGCTAACTTTAAAGTCTCCATTATCTTCAATTTATCTATAGCTGAATATCTAATATCAAGCCAGAGATATTGTCATAGTCATTTCAATGCTTTAGCCACAAATATTCTTCTTCAAAAACATTTAATAAAGTTATTAGAACTTCAAGACAAGAATCTGAATATATCCAATTCCAACTTGATGAGAATGGATTCTGAAAATATAATTTATAAAGCACATCAAAATTACATCAAACCTTTTCTTTGCTGCTTTTTACATTCATATCAATAAAAGTAGTTTGCAATGATAATATTCAGTTTCCTTTTTATAGAATTCTTCAAAAGAATTATATCATACCAATCCAATCCCAAATAAGTTTCTTAAGATGTATGAATGTATACATCTGTGTGCCATGATGGTCATCAACATGGAAAAAAGAACTGGCAAAGAGTGTTTAAATTTTGGAAAAAGCTGCCAGTCTATGAGGACCTTCTTAATAGACCTAGCATAGAAATGAATATTATATGGGAGCCATTAATAAAGAAAGAGAAATAACAGCCACAGCAGCATTAAAAATAGAAGCCTCAGTGAGTGTGATGATTAGCAACAGCAGCACCACCATTCAGCAGGCAGGTTAGATTCAAGGTTCCAAATTCTCCATTCCCATGGGACAAAATTGAAGTATAGTGACATAGTAATTAAGAGTTTAATCCCTGGACTGGGCAGTATGTACTTGAAATCAGTGTAAATGGAGTGAGCAGAAATTGAGCAGTACTAAGTAATAACTAAATTAAATATACTTACAAATGTTCAGCAGAACAAGAACAATCTAACCCCATAGATTAAATAAAGGGTTTTGTTTAAAATTCCATGAAGTTAACCCAGATCAACAATCATCTGATGAAGGCTGGAGAGCATAATGGACAAAACATTGTGATGAGGACAACAGAATGAGATAAGTGAGCATTTGGGCAAGTCACTCTCCCATAAATACACTCCTTGCAAGAAGGTGTGTGTGTATAGAGTCAGTATTTTGATTGAGTTATTAATGTATTTCCACTGTCGTTAATGGTTGATATTTAAGACCTGACAAGAGCCAGGAATTTGATATTGATTTTCAAAGCAAGGAAACTCTCCCAATTTTGGAAAATGATATAACACATTCTTTATTTTCTGCCATATTTAGTTCTGTTCTGGACTAAACTGACTCCATGAAATATCCATATATCTGCATCAGAATTCTCATTCAAATGCATATATATATATATATATATATATATATATATAAACAAGGCCAACTAAGAAGAAAGGTGGACAAGCAGATTGTCAAGTCCCACCATTCCAACTAAGAGTCTTCCTTGCAAATACAAACAAAACAGTATTCAAAACCTTGTCTTTTACATGAGACTGAACACCAATATCTTTTACTAAGGAACCATATATAACTATTTCAGTCATTAGGCAGGAACACAGTTATTTACTGAGTTTAGCATAGTTTAGTACAAGTACAAGATAGCAAGTATGGATTGAGCTCACATCATAACAATAGTTAGCAAACCACTTCTCTCTCATTACTATATTTACAAACTAATAAAAAAGTTGTAATATATTCTATAACTGTATAAATTTATATTAATGAATTAGGTAACTTTTAAAGATTTTACTAGCATGAACACATCAAACCTATGAGTTTGTAAATGAGGACACATGAAACCCACAACTTTACTAGCATGAACACCAACAACTTGGCTAGGAGAATAGTAAATCATGCTTGTTTAAAGACATCAAATCGACAATTTTGATCGCATTAACATATCAAACACATGAAACCAATTTTGGGCAAAGAAACAAAAAGTATAAAAGATTTACCCCATGAAGCTTTTATATTTTTCATGTAATATTTTAAATCACTACATTAGAAAGATGTTTAAACATTAATGATTGTTGATATTGTTTCTTAGTATTTGAAAATAAAAAAAGTTTTGTCAAGAGGTTTTATTATTAAAATATTTATTTGATGAAATGACTTTATTAATATTTCAAAAGTCACAAATGGAAATCTATCTGAGCAAATTAACATGTGTGTGGATAGATAGATAAGCATGGACAGAATAGGATGGATGTGAATATAGATAGAGAGATGTGAACAGAATAGGATGGATGTGTATATAGATAGAGAGATGTGAACAGAATAGGATGGATGTGTATATTGATAAAAATAATGACACCTAATAGGATGGATAGATAGACAAAAACTGAGTTGTTACAAAATATCTCAATTTAATGAAACACAAAACTGAAAATCAAACCATATTTGCTGAAAGTCAAGAAATGGAATCTGAGGTTTTTAAAAGAGTTACTTTAAAAAGTAGTTTTCAACAGGAATTGTAAAAGTACAAGTTCTAAATTGAGTTAAATGATATTAAACAAATCCAATTTTGTATTTACATTTGACGTCAGCAGCCTTAGACTAGTGATAGTTGCAGACGTCAGAGTAAAAGTGAAAGTAAACCAAAATGAAATTAATGAAAATCATTTAGGTCCACTCTGAGCTTTTAGAAGATAACAATTTCTTTTCAATGATAAATTAACTGCACTTTATGTTTGTGCACTAAATTTTTAAGTAATTATTTATCTTATATTCTTTAATTTTCTGATTTGAAAAGAAAACCAAAAAACTCAGTTTTGGGTTAATGAGACTTTTTTTTTAAGTAGAAAGGCTTCCTACTTTCTCCCCCTTCACAAAGGTTGCTGACTTGTCTGTTCCCTACTGTTTTTTTTGTGTTTTTTTACATGTACTCAGTGTTTTCGTTTATCTAATACCCTGTTATTTACAGCATATATATTTCACTGTAAAATCCTCTTTGCACTAAATATTTTTTTTTAAATCCAGAAAATTTGTCCAACTTACAGTCTTAACAAAAAAAAAAGAAAAAATTTCTTCTGGCATTTTTCTAAATTTTTTTCTTTTTCTAACTCCTGATAAAATATGTTAAAAGTTGCTTCAAAAGTTTATATTTTTTAAAAATATTTGCAAGGTCTTTGAGATGGCTAGCAATAGTAAGGTTCCAAATTTGTCTCTAATTGCAAAGAAAAATACTTCCTTTTCTGGTTTTCTCATATGATGTAAACAGACATTCAAGAAACTGGAAGAAAATTTGGAAAATTCCTATTTTCAATTATTTGGTTAAATGAAAAACAACATTATCCAGGCTAAAAGTTGATTTTTTTTATCAACTACATCCTTGTTCTGAACTAACATTATTTTCAAATTAAAGAAAAAAATATTATACCTTTTTTCTTTATAAATTTTTTGTTGTTTTCATTGTTGCTGTTGTTGATGTAAATTCCTCTTGGCAAAATAGTTTCATGATTGAAAATTCTTCAAGTGCTGTTTTTGCTTTATTTTATGAACTCCAAAGATTATTTCTATTTATCATGTATTTTCCCTTCTCTTTTCTATCTGTTTCTTTTGATGAGAAGTTTGGATTGTGCTCTTCAAAATGCTCCCCATAAAGAAATCCCAGAAAAGAGCACTATACCTTAAAGTCTCTGTTTTGTAATATTGCCAATGTGCTGACTCTCAATGCTTGTCAAAACTGGATTGGTATGTTCTCATGAAATTGAATGGAAAATGTGTGCTATTTTTGATAAAAGATAAATGTTTTTAATTCTCATTATTGTCTTTACTTTGTTGTATTTGCAAATGCACACAAGAACTGCAAAAAAAGTTCATTGCATATTTAATGATAGGTTTGTGAGCGAGTGCACATGTAATCAATGCATTTGTTTGACTGTGTATGAAAAACTATTGATGGATAAATAAAAGGCACATCTCTCAACACAAAAAATAATCACAATGCATTCAAAATCTAAAGACAATAGGATTAATTAGCAAATTGAAGAAATTGGGTGCTTCTACCTTAACCAGAAGGTAGGGATTCAAATTGGAACTGAAATAATGAATGAGTGAAGAAGGGCTTAGAATAGCAGGGAGACAATTAAAAAAAAGAAAAGGCCCAGGAGAAGATGTTTAGTGAAAAAGGGATATTTATTATATGACGGGGAAACAGGCTTTTATTGCGAGCATTGGCTCTTCTTTTATGATCACTTATATTAATGTTACTATTACAAACATCATCTTCAATCCAACATAGAAAGTCTAATTGATCCTTGTGCAAAATGATCATTTCTCTTCATTTCAACTACTTGTTCAGTGCAGATCTCTTTATTGCCAACTCCTTTTATCTCTACCCGACAGAATACTCTTGATCATCACTTACTTCCGAGATGGGAAGAAGAATATAATAGGAAGGTGAATGGATCTGAATTCAAGGTAAGGAGACAGAACAAGAGGCCAATGCAAATAAGGTCCACATTATCTTAATACAATTATAAATTGATCAGTCTCCTCTATCATATTCTGTGCTCAAGATAAGAGTCTTGAAAAGTCATGAGTTAGATGAATTTAAAAAAAAGAAAAAATTATTTTCCCCTTTTAAAGCCTACATCATCTCTTTCATTTATTCATGGTCCTTTTTCTGTCTCCCTCTCCTGTCAGATCAATTTTGAATATTGTTTATCATATTTCAACTTCAACCTTTCAAGAACAAATAGCAGATTTGAGAAGAGATACTAAATTACTGACAAAGCTAATATTGACTGATTTATTTTTTTTACAGCTTATGAACTTTTTGTGGGCTATTTAAAGTCAAAATTATAATTATGTAGTGCAAAAGAGAAAACTTTCTTATTAAATTTCAATTGAAAAAATGGCAATGAAAGTATTTGATACTGAAAAATTAATGTTAAGGCAAAAAAGTTTTTATCTTTGATTTTCATATTTACATGATGCAGAATAGAGAGTAGGACTGATAACAAAAAGACAAAGCTTACTGAGAACTACAAAGAACAGGAAGTTGCAGAGAGTCATAATCGTTCATGTCCTGTAGAGATACAGCACATAAAAGAAAATATACAAGAATGTAAATCAAGTGAAAAGGCAGAGTGGTATCATGAGGACTATTTAACAGTTATAAATTGTGGCTCTTGATTTTGGTTTACATAGATATCAGCTACTTTTAATATCAACTAGCAAAACTAGGGCTGGATTCTGAACTTTTGGGGCACCTAGGCTAATAAAATTATGTTCCCACCTCCTCAGACAAAGCCATCCTCTAATTCATCCCTGTCCATCTTGAATATGTTTTACTCGTGATATATTTTAGTGACATTTACATGGCTTGAAGTTAACTTATTACAAATTCTTTAAATAAACTAAAATAGCTATCTTTTGTTTGTCAATAAAAAATATTCAAGAAATTCCACCTTTTTACTATTTATTGCAAACCAAATTAGCACACATCTAAACACATCTGAAGTAAAAAAAATCAGATTTTTATAACCAATTTTGTAGGGTGCTAGGCTGTAGTCTATAGTATAATCCAACCCTGATCAGGAGACACATTATATTAGTGAAATATGCATTCCAAAATCTAAGCAAAGTACTAAGAAATAGAAAAATTGGATGAATGTGAACAGCGCCAGATTGTTGTGTAATATGTGGTTCCATATACTACTCCGGCACTAGTTCTATTCACAGGCATACAAAAAGTGAAAGAATTGAATGAAAGAATTTTGGGGGGGTAAAGTTTAAGTGATGGAGGACAGAAAAAAGAAAAAAAAAGCAATGGAGTTATCTGCTTTTTCCTTTTGAAGATGAAGTTAGAGTGTAGTGTTGATACTTTCTACAACACAATGATCAATGAATTTGTCAAGAAGAAATGAAGAATTGTATTAATTTAAAAATAAATAAGTTTTAAATATGTTATTATTTATTGATTTTTATATTTTCTTTTATAACCATTAACGGTCATCATGGACTGCATCTTCCAGTTTCAAAGTCACCTTTTGCCACTTTACATATATATATATATATATATATATATATATATATATATATATATATATATATATATATATATATTTAGTTTATTCAAATTTAGGTAATCCGTATGGGTAGACCTGAGGAGGATGATATCCAGAAAGCTCAATGTAAGATTCAGAGCATATATGTTTGAATAAAAGACAGACTACGTTAAGATTTCATGTAATAAGTTATTTCACCATAACCCCTTTAACAGGGTTCTGGATCATCAGATTTTTACTTCCAAAAGCTGAAATGAAGAATGAAAAAAAAGAAAATTCACAGGTTTTTTACGGACCTCATCAAGAATACGCAGTTAACGAAGTGAGGAAGTGAGGTGGGAGAGAGGATGTGAGTGTGTCATATGTATCATTTTAGTTTCCTATTTTAACCCCAGTGTATTGGCTGGATGTTGCTCTAATCTAACGCGTCTCGTCTCTAGATAAAGGTGGTTAAGGGGTGGGCAATAAAGGCTACATTGAGGAAGACGCGTTATAATAGCCCCAATAAATTATCCGACAGGTTTCATTCAAATTCCTAGATGCTGTCAGTTCGCGTTACTTTAACGTGCATATTTGGGAGGTTAAGGTTTGATAAATATCTAAAATTTTAAAAACAATCTACGAAGAAATTAATTTGAAATTCAGTGGAGTTTTGGGTATTTCCTATGAAGCAGTCGATTGGAAAGATCTATAGGCAGAACATTGAAAGAGTAATCCAATTTATACTTAGTACTTTTTCCACTAAAGCTTTTATCTTATAGCTTGTTAGGTTGACATTTATTCGTTTGATTTTTGTTCATTGAGTTTTCCCCAAAGAAAAGGTTGAAGAAAAAAGATATACATTGGAATATTAGCGGGAGATTGGAAACACCGACTATGCAACCATCGCCAATCCTTCAAAAACAAAAATAAAAAAAACAAACAGCACTATCAAATCATTATTGGTCTTTATTGGAGAGTGGCCTAACACCACAAATAAAGTGGAGAATAATATCAAGAGCCAAAACTCCCCAAAACTTCAGAGACAGATGCAACTTATGTCTGAAGGAGAAAATCTTCATAATCAAACATAAAGATCCGGACATACTGCTAAATAAACATAGTGAACTAGTGTTTAAATGCCAACACAAAAACAACCTAAACCTAAGTAAGTACACTAAGGAATAATCATATAGGACCAGCAATTTTGAATGTTTTATATTCCCTTTGTTTTTAGAAATATTACTATGCACAAGTGGACACTAACACATGACTGTATATATACAACCATAGTAACGTATTTGCACACTGAGACACCTGTTGATATGTACATGTATATGTTTTTATACGGAAAAAGAAACAAACCGTTTTTTTTTTTTTTTGGTTTTTTTTTGTGAGTGTGGAGATGTACAATTAGTTAGGTACTTATATGTTTTGCCATAAATATGAAAGATCGGATAATATTATATGTGTAAAGACAGAGATAATGTAATTAAATACTGAGATAGTCTTCGAACGCAGGCATAAGGGGTTGCACAGATGGACATGAGAATAGGGACAAATACGTAGGTAGAGAGATATATACAAGTGCAAATTAACGTATGTGGGTAGATAGAAGTCTGTAGATTGCGTATGCATGTATATATGTGTGTGTGTATACATGTGTGTGTGCGTATACATATATGGGTGTGTGTATGTATGTGTATACGTATGGATGTGTAGATATATATATGTGCGTACGAGTATATATGGGGATGCAGATGTCCTTGTGTGTGTATATATATATATATATAAGTATAAGTATACATGGAGACAAGTATGGAGACGTGTGGATGTGCGTTCTCTCTGCAGGAGTACATATGTAAAAATGGAAATATACATGTATCGTTTCATGGGAATGTGTGTGTAGGTGTATATAGGAACTCATAGACATATAAGACGATATAGGTATGTGGTTACAAATAGGGGGTTGAGACATGTGTAGATAAGAAAATATAAAAGAAGGGCCTAAAACAACCACGAGTTTACTTAATGAAAAAAAAAAAAAACAATCACAGGTTCACTCAATGAACAAAAATCAAACGAATAAATGTCAACCTAACAAGCTATAAGATAAAAGCTTTAGTGGAAAAAGTACTAAGTATAAATTGGATTACTCTTTCAATGTTCTGCCTATAGATCTTCCAATCGACTGCTTCATAGGAAATACCCAAAACTCCACTGAATTTCAAATTAATTTCTTCGTAGATTGTTTTAAAATTTTAGATATTTATCAAACCATAACCTCCCAAATATGCACGTTAAAGTAACGCGAACTGACAGCGTCTAGGAATTTGAATGAAACCTGTCGGATAATTTATTAGGGCTATTATAACGCGTCTTCCTCAATGTAGCCTTTATCGCCCACCCCTTAACCACCTTTATCTAGAGACGAGACGTGTTAGATTAGAGCAACATCCAGCCGATACACTGGGGTTAAAATAGGAAACTAAAATGATACATATGACACACTCACATCCTCTCTCCCACCTCACTTCCTCACTTCGTTAACTTTGCGTATTCTTGATGAGGTCCGTAAAAAACCTGTGAATTTTCTTTTCATTCTTCATTTCAGCTTTTGGAAGTAAAGTCTGATGATCCAGAACCCTGTTAAAGGGGTTATGGTGAAATAGCTTATTACATGAAATCTTAATGTAGTCTGTCTTTTATTCAAAAAATAATATATATATATATATATATATATATATATATATACACACACACACACACACAGAGAATCTGTCAAAAAATGTATGCACACTTCAGGAAAGGAAAAACTTGTTTTCATAGTTTTAGTAAATAGTGATAATACTGTTTACTGTAGTATTTTTTATTTTTTTTTCTTGACGGATGGCATTGCTGTCATATCAACAAGTACTATAGGATGTTATGTATCACAGAAAACTGACCACATTGGTGGGCCTTAGGCAAGAAATTAAAAATGCATGTGCAGCAATCTCATTGGACACTTTGGGCAACATTGCACGGGTAGGATTTTGCCATACTAATAAATGTCTGGAAGCTAGAGGCCACCATTTTGAGCATCTCTTGAGATTGTAGAGTCCAAAGGTAACTTGTATTAATCTTATGATGTCAGAATAAATTTAGTATTACAACAACTATACAAAATTTTTGTGTACTCTCTCTCTCTCTCTATATATATATATATATATATATACATACACACACCTTAACTTTTTATTGAGTTATCTCCCTACAACTGGTTATTTATTTATATATGTAAAGCCTCATATTTGAAATATCTTCTGATAATAATAAACAATTAACAAAATAAGTAATTATTTATTAAAACGTAACTGTTTTTAACCCAATGTACCTTAACATCATTTAAGGAATAAATTTTAGAACCTGTTGCAGCACTGATACAAAACTGTACTTCATTCAAGGAGACTACAGCAGAAAATAGTCAGCAATCCTGTTATGCATTTTCTCTAGATCTTCTTTTAATTGAGTAAATTTGGTTAATTTTAAAAATAATTAGAAATTGAAAAATAAATGTTTGAACCTGTTTTCATAAGATTTATTTCTTTAAATCATGCTCTAATCATGTTCTACTAATTATTTAAAAATTAAATATACCATTCAAGCATTAACTTCTTTGTCATCATCACATAAAATAATTACAAGTTCATGAGTGATTTCATTAAAATCCATAATAGCATCAGAAAACAATAGAAAGATTCTGGATTCAACTAAAGAAAAGATGTTGCATTTGATTGAATTTTAGAACCACCAAATGTACTATGCTTGATTTATTTTTTTATGGCTGAGCAAATTTTTTTTTTGTTCACCCAATATAATGCCACGAGACTCTCAAGTTAGAACATTACTGTGTGATGTTGTTTGTGTAAGATCAACTAATTGGTTTGTTTTTTTTTCTTTTACAGCTAATCAAGTTTTTTCAGGTTATTTAAAGCCAGAAAATATTTTTAGATTGTAAAAAAATTTTGAGATAATGATTTACTGATACAAGTCCGACTAATTAACCCATAACTAGGGGGATAAGTGAATTCATACTTTTTCCAAGGGTATTTCTACTTATCTAAATATAACAAACTTGAATGAAATTGGAATTTGGTTCTCTGATTTCCAATCCTAAGCTGTTGTCCATTACACCACCTGCAATTCTCGAGCAGTCACCTATTTACATACTGACCAAGCTTGACATTACTTAATTTTATAAAAACCAGCATTTCAACATGATATGGTTGTTAGACCAAAAGAAGTTAGGGGAGATAACTCAGTACCTAAGTTTTCAACACTGAAAGTGTGAAATGATAAGATACATTCTTTTTTTTATCTTCATATTTCAACTGGAAAGTGCATCATCTTTTTTTCTGAGTGTTTCATCTAGCAGACAAGTCAGAATCTGCCATTCTGTTGTAAGCACCTCACACAAAGCTTTTTTTCTGTTACTACAGCTGCATTTCTTTCTTTTGACTATAATCAAAGGTACCAGAAAAGAAAATAGAACCAGATAACATATACATACTTATATACATATGTGATGGGATGGGAAAAGAATCATATTTCAAGACTTACATAACTTATAACCTAAATTATATGCATTGATAAAAAATAAGATCAATAAATCATTTTTTTTTACCTATAGTTTAGAGAAAGTTTTAGTTTTTAAAACATCCAAAAAGTGGAGGGAAAATGTACATTATTCTGAAGGTGGACATATATAATTCTGTATTTTAAGTTGTATTTATTTTTAGTCTCAGTAATTAAAATTTGATGACTGCCATTATTTTTGTTTTTGTCATGACATTTAAGAGAAGATGATTTATTTGATAAATTTATTCAATACAAAATGAAAACAAAGAAAATGTTGTTTGAAATTAATGTCTGTATTTGATGGCATAGAAGATCCATTTTTTCCTCCCCTTGCCAATTATTAGGATTTTATAAATCATTATAAAAAATATGAAAAGAAACTTGTTTTGAAATTAAACAAACAGGGAACACAGATGAAGTCCTAGAAAAATTCAATGCAATTTAACATTCCTTACTAAATACAAAAAAAAAAGAATCAGTAATATTATTTGTCCAGATCTGGTGTCTTGACTTCAGTCGCTTTCCCATCACCATAAAGTTGCTTCTCTGTGCCTTTTCTATAAATACTTTCATGATAATTGTTCAGATGAGCTCTTTGCTATGGTACGTAGAATTTATTAATTTAAGTACAGTACTAGAATAGCAACAAGGTCTCATCAATTTACAGTTGAATTATCTAGATATAACTGTAAGTTCTATGCTAACAATTTTTTCTCGCTTGTGGAACTCTCTTCCAGCTTCTTGCTTTTCAGTAAAGTTTGATCTTCAAAAATTTAAATGCAATATCAATCATTTTCTACTGTCTTCTTGATTATTTTTCTAATGTTCTAGCTCCTCAATGATGCTTCTATTTTCTAATTTTTTACACTCAGTAACCACTTGTGTCTTAGTGGCTTTACTGCTTTGTTTGAGATGATTTCAATTAAAAAATAGCTTCTGGTGGTGTCTTATAAACTATCAAATATGGCAGTAGGAACAAAAAAAAATACTTTTTACTGAAAAATTTATGCAATAAAAAATGACTGATCATTTTTATAACTCAAAAAAATAACTAAACTGGTCCCTCTAGTCACATATTTATTTATCTCTGAAAAGATAAAAAAAATGAGTGAATTTGAATAACGTTTTTGGCAGATTTAGATCCAAAATAATCATAAATGACAATAATATCTCAATTATAGAAGGAATAAACCATATTTCTTTTCAAAATAACTACATAAGAAATTTTGTAACCATTCAAAGAAAACCAATAACTGTCACAATTTTTTTTGACGATGTTCTCTTTTTGTTGAATTTATTTCAGCTCTGGTTTTCTTTCTTTTTCAATTACAAACTTAAATGTACTGATAATAATAATATTAAAAACATGAAAATCATTCTTTTTATTGTCTTAATCATAACTTAATTCAAGAGAAACAAAGAAGAGAGTTTTCTTTATTAAAAGAACAAAACAAAACAAAATTACGTAATTATTGAAATAAACCTGAAGCTAGTATTGTTTCTATTAATTAGCATAAAGTTGAATAGAACTGGTTGACAGTATAGAATTTAAAGAATCAGAAATTCTACAAGATGCCTTAAAGCACAGTAAAAAAAAAATGAAAGACTTACTAGGTACAATGAATAAAGAAAGATTTTATTCAAAGGAAGAGTCACCCATTCATTTATGAAAAATACTTCCAGAATTTTTCTAAATGGACAGGTTCTGTAGAAATTTTAGAAGCAAAAAGAGAGGTAGAAGAAGTAATGAATTATTAAAAGTTTAAACTTAAATCTACCATTCACCTATGCTTAGAATATTGCTGCCACATATGGTCCAGTGCCCCAGCTATTTACCTTGAGCTCCTTGACAAAATCCAAAGAAGGATCAGCAACATTATCAGTCTTGATATGGTGGCTCTGCTTCAGTCACTTTCCCACTGTTGTCAGGTTGCCACCCTGTGATTTTTCTGTAAATACTTTAATTGGTGGTGAGAGGGGGGGATAATTCACCTGTCACCTTATATCAATCTGAAACTATCCCTCAAAAACTTGTATTAAAAATAAAAGAAACCAAATTCCTTTGTAACTAGAGATGTGTCCTGACGAACCAGGAAAAATATATTTTCTGGAGAAATAAATTATAGTCATGGAAACTTAAAATTGTCTCTTTCTTAATTATTTAAGTAATATTTGCTCTGGTATTACATTGAGCTCTCTGGATTACCACACAGATTACCAAACCCTTCATTACTATTATATATATATATATATATATATATATATATATATATATGAGAGATAGAGAGAGACAGAGAATAGAATGAAACAATTTATAAGTCTTTGATATTAAAATGCCCCCAAAATACCAATATGCAACTTCTCAGAATTATTGCTTGAAACTAAAAACTTATTCATAAGTTACATATAATCACAAAAATAGAAATGTAACTAATACAGAGGTGGTCAGAGAGAATATCACTCAAATTTTATTGACCAACTCAAGAAAGATCAATTACATCAAAGCTAATGAGACATGATTAATAGACTAATGAGTCAAGTAGTAACATTATGCACAGATTTTTATTCATCGATTTATCACTCTAGTGAATTCAATTATTGAGAATTCTTTGAACATCAAACTCTCTATGCAGTCTAATATTTTTATAATGACTGTTGCTGGTGGACAAACAAGTTTAGTTAAATCAAGCATTAAAAAACCCACAACTGTGGCCACTTAATGAAAACTTAATTCATTATTTGCAGTCATTCACAAACAGAAACAGCTAATCATCACTCTAAAGAAATGTGTCTCAACATTTTTTTATTTCAGGTTAATCTTGTAAAATAACTAAAATAATAAATAACTCTGGAGTGTACTTTAAATTTTAATGAGGAAAAATTAGTCATGAAATTTGAAAATTGGAAAATAATAAAGAAGTCACTTGGAAAAAGCATTTATTTTTAAGACATTACATTGTTTATTTAAGTATGCTTATATGTGAAACCTGTGTTCAATATGTGTATTGGTAAGTTTTTGAATGTTAGGCTTTTTATGTCATAAACATACTCTCATTTCCTTATCAATGCATTTAATATTTATTTGATCTATTTTTGCATTTAATGTTGGTAAGTGCAGAAGATCCTAATTCATAGAGATATGATGTGGAAAATTGCAATAAAATATTCAATCCCTTGAGGAAGGCAAAAGGGAAAGGATTATCCACTCTTACTTAAAGATTAAGAAATTTAGCATCTAGTCGAAAATATCAAATACCAAAAACTTGACTAAGATATGGAAGCTGTGCACTTGATAAATATAGCTTTTTATAAATAAATATAAAGATAATTCATAAATAACTCATCTGTTAACATGAGGCACACCTGGCTACCTTTCAGGGCACATTAGTACACCTGGAAGCAGCAGTTGAGCAGTTCCAAAGAATTTCCTAAATATATATATATATATATATATATATATATATACACACACATAAATAAATAACAATGAGCAAAACTGTATTGTCATTCAGATTGTTCATCCAGACTTTTGAAAACTTTTGTCTTATTCAGTAAGGAAAAATTCACAGTCTGCCTGGTGATGATGGCATGTCACTAGTTTGGTTTTCAAGGAATTCAATGTGACCAGATATATATGTTATTAAAGATAACAGATACTTTGTGTCGATTAATATTAATGATTGACTTTTCCAAATTACAAAAAGTCCTCCCCAGACTAACAGGAAATTCCATTAGAAATTGTCTGAAGTTATTTTTGGTATATATTTATATATATTAAAAAACAAACGTCACACCTCACTTATGTCACAATACTCTTTGCCTATGTCATGACACTCCTTAGTTCTAGGATACTCACCTATTGTCTCTACCTACCCTGATGATGGCCATATTTCTTTTCTTCTGAAATGAACTTTTAACAATTTCTGACAGAATTTCCACCTTATTTGAAAAAGTCTATTCTTAATTTGGAAAAATTGATCATTACAATTAACTGACACAAAATATCTGTTGTCTTTAATGATATTTGCCTTAAAGAACATTTACTCCCTAAATACACTATATATATATATATATATATATATATATATATATATATATATATATAACACAAGTATTATAAAGATTATGTTGCTGGGTATAAAACTGTGGGTGTTTGAAATGTGTTTACTGTATATATTTATATTAAATAAAATTGTACATGAGTTTTATGTGCATTTAATCTAAATCAATCAAGAGCTAAGTGCATGTGTGCAAAAAGGTAAACTCACATTTGTAGAATGTTCTTTTATGATACCAGTTGTATCAGTGTCACTTTTCAGTATAAAAGCAGAAATAAAAGATAAAATTAAGCTTTAATGTCGGATCTTTACTCATGGCTCTCAATCAAGTTAAATCTGTAAATGTCTTTTGTCAACCTGTCTGTCTTTTGGATAATGCAGTTTTCTCATTTTACTTTTATTTCATTTACTTAAATTATTCCAAATAATTATTCCTATCAAGTGGACATAAAATTATTTAACAGAAAAAAAGACTGAGAAATCATTTGATAAGTGGAGGCATCATAGGAATGTTCTTGTTCATTTCAATCATTATTCTCATTTACAATGTTCAGAAGTCTGATGTACATAAAATGAAAGATCGTGGGCCTTTATTTCTACTTTGACTTTGTTAAA
Organism: Acanthosepion pharaonis; assembly: GCA_903632075.3. NCBI lineage: Eukaryota > Metazoa > Mollusca > Cephalopoda > Sepiida > Sepiidae > Acanthosepion > Acanthosepion pharaonis. The sequence continues at coordinate 306,467 of CAHIKZ030000158.1, forward strand.
ACTATAGGAAGATACTATGATTATACTATAAAACTATAAGGTGACACTAGGAGTCTACAAAAAAGAAAAATATAATGCCAATACAAATATCTCTCTTTCTCTTCATCTTCTATGTGCCAAGCCCCTTCAAGATGTTGCCAATCATGGCTCTCCACAATTTCCTATCCTTTGCAGCACTTAATAAATTTTGTCGTCTTGTTATCTCTCCTAAACCTTGTTCCACCAGCCATTCACTCAAGCTTGCCAAGTAGGTTATACATTGCTTTCCTCTGTCCATTTTGCCTTCAATCTATGCTGTGAATATATTTTTCAAGCCTTCTTTCCTTATCATGTGCCCTGGATTAGGTGAGGTAAAATATTGTTTACCTTATGAGTCCTAGAAATTTCAACCTTATGAGTCCTAGAAATTTCAAATTTCTCTTCCTGATATTCAATATAAGCATCATTTTTTTTTCCATTTTCTCTCAAACTGCATTGTTGCTCACATGTTCAGTCTATGGTATTCTCAGCATCCAACATGAGAACCACATTTCCTTCATCTACAAAGACATTGTTCAGCATTCAATGCCATATAAGGACTAATATTGCATAAAAGTGCATTACTCTTTTCTCTCACATACATAAAATGTATATTTTGATAGTAATTCTTCACTTATGCAAATCTTATTTTAAAAAAAAAATCACACCATGTGTTTTGATAATTATTTCTTTTTCTTTTTGTACAAGCAAACAGTTATTTAGTATTATATATATATATATATAATATGACATAACAATATATAATTATATATATCAAGAAACAGTATTGAGAAAATAGTATGATAAATTGGGAAAAGTTTTTGTGATGCATTTCATCTGTTAGGACTTCATCAGACTGGGCTTTATTAATGTTGCCACAACTACACATGCATACTAAATGAGAGATGCTGGTAGTTTCAAAATTTTGCTGGCTTGATTTAGTCTGTTTTGTTTTATGGCATATGAACCTCAATGTGTTATTTAATGTCTACAAGATTTTTTATTGCTGGTAATTTTTTTGTTTTTCAAAAATGTATTTCTGGTATTAAAACCTATACACATTACACTTTAATAGTGTTTTAACCCCAGTTTGGGGGTTGACTATTTGCCCATAGCTGGGACCTTAAAATGTGTTACTATTTCAGGTCAGAGTGGACCTGGGAACACCAGCAATTAAGAGGTGGTTCCATGCTTCTCAAAACCTCCTGGTCAGAAGCCTTGCTGTAGAATTGTCATACCTAGGATGCAGGTGTAGTTTATCGTAATAACCAGGACACTCAAAATTTGTGAAAGAAGATTTTTGAAAATTGTGGTCAGTTTCATTACGGTGAACAATCAATGTGTTTTGCATGTTGTTTTTTAAAATGTCCCTTTTGTGTTCATATAGTCTTTTGTTTAAACAATGAAATTGACCACAATTTTGACATAGTAACTTATTTTCTCTTTTAATCAAAGTAGCATTACTTAAGATGAAAATGTTTGGAAAGTGCTTCGATCACTTATTCAGTCATGGTAAATTTTCATCCCGGCTCTTACAATATAACACCATCCTTAGCAGATTTTCTGTTGTCTTAATGTAGGATAGTCAGGGATAAAAGTGATGGAGAGAAGAAGAATAATGATGAATTTGGTTAGATTGGTTCTCCAATCTAACCAAATTCAGCATTCTTTAAAAATTTTTGAAACTGCCACCACGTTTCATGCATGTGTAGTCATGGCAGCATCAACAAAACCTAGTCTGATGAAGTTCTAATGGATGAAATGCATCACAAAAACTTTTTCCCAATCTCTCATAATATTTTTCTCTCTATCTCTCTCACTATATATATATATATTTAGTACTGAAATTATATATATATATATATATATATATATATATATATATATATATAATGTTAAGCAAAAAAAAATCTGTTAAAAGTTTGGAGTCATCCTCAGGAATTAGTAAGCTTCATACCTTCTCTGGTTTAGTTAATTCCTACTAAGTTAACCAATGGAATATATTTAATACATTAGGGAATACAGCCCAATTTCTTTTTTAGAGGATGTTGAAGTAAAATTTTAAATCTGTCAGATCTAAGATTACCATTAGCTAGCAAGGTAGATTAGTCAAAAAGTACTAAAATGTGTATGCAGTAATGGATTAATTTCATTATTATTATTATTATTATTATTACTGTATATATGATAAAACCCTTCAAGAATATAAAGTCCCTCTGGCCTGAGGTGAGCTTAGAAATTAGTTTTGAAAAAGCATGCAACCTTCAATTTTTAGGTGATTCTTCAAAATCCAGAGAGTTACCCTGCACTTTTGGCCTATGTGTGTGTGTCTGTAGCTTAATGACAAAAAAAGCTTTCTATATATTTATTTTCAGCATAATCTCTTTCCTTTTTGATGCACTTATTTCTACATGGATAAATAGTATCGGGAAGATTTTAAATCAGAATTCAGCTGATAACATGGTTATGTTATAAACTTATTGATTTACCTTTGTGCATATGGATGCATGTATCGGGAAGAAGAGGAGTAAAAGCAGACAGGCTAATGTTGTTATTACAAGATGATTAATTCAGAAACCAAATATTCTGTGTATTTCTTTGATATGTTATGCATTTTTCTGGATTTAGAATCAAGATATTCTCATTTGCATTTAAATTTAAAAAAAAAATACTTCTTTTCTTCTTTACTAAATCTGGTCTCTGTAATCATAAATCTGTAATGTCATTTAATAAAACCATTTATACAAAAGGTTAGTTATTATGTTCCTGGCTATTTTAGCTAAAAACTATTCTTATTTTATTTTGTTCACTGCAGCAATAGAAGGTCATCTAATTTCACAAAAATATGAACAATGAAAACTCATTGCAACAATGTTGGGATTTCTGCTTTTTGTATTATAGCAATTGTCTCCCTTGTCTCATTCTTGATTAATATCTTAGGGTTTTTTTCTAATTTTTTTTAAACTTTCTATTATAATATTTTTAACTTGTCTATTATTTGGCCTTCAAATCTTGCTACAAAGAAATAGGAATTTAATTTGAATATCAAAGAATAGACCGTCTGAAAATGCTTAAATAAAAAGCAATAAAAAGACAAAGATATTTGTGGAAAGAAAAAAATTATATAGAATAATGTAAACTGGTCATCTTAAAATAGTTAAAGCAGAAATTTACCATGCAAGCTTAGTCTGGCACAGACCAATATAATTAAGCATTTAGTAAGGTTAAAATTTACTAAATGATGAATGATATATAAAACTACCATAAATATTTTCATGCTACAGGTTCTGATGAGTTGTTCTAAGTGCCTCAACTGTATGAATTAAATGTGCTACTAGATTGGCAACTAGGCCTCACTGTTTTAGAGTTAAACTAGTTTGATGGAACCACAAATTCTATACTAATAGTTTCTTTTCTTGTACTTCTTACCTGAGGAACTCCCTTCTGATTTCTTGGTTCTCAACATCAATCGTCGTCATCTGTCTTCCTGAATCCTGTTCCTTTCTCATCTCTCCTGATTACATCAACTCTATACATCTAATGTCTCTGCCAAAAACTCTGGAATTTTATTTACTATTTATTTACTTTTGCTTTTATCAATAGGAGTAAATAGGTTTGCCTATAATCTGGTTCACACTACTCCCTGGTCTTTTGAACAGGAGTAGAGGTTTATCCTTTGTTTCCTGTTTAAAATTGGGTTCTGGTTCTTTCTAAATGGAGTGAAATGATAAAAAAATTTTCTGGCCTATAAAATTTACTTTTTACCCCAAAATGTCTCAACAAAATATCTCCCATGACTTACATGTGAAGTTAAATTTTCTGGTATGCAAAATGGCTTTTTTCTCTTGTAAATTACAGTTGTATTATTAAAATATTTTCCCTGTTGTCCAAGATGCTTGCTTTTTTTCCAGTTATAGTTTAGCTACATATTTTGATAGCATTAAATGCATACCATTTTATTCCTGATGTTCCCTTCCAAACTATGTGTACACAGGATTAAATGCTATCAAATATGGTAGATTTCTGACCAAGTATGGATTTAGACTGTAACTACTATTTTCAGTCCTCTTTTTTCCAACAATAGTCCTTAGCAGATTACTTTTAGTCTGTTTTGTTTGCTTTTTCTTTATTTTATTTTCTTGCCATTAACATGCCTTAACTTTATAGCTAGCCCTTTTCTCATGGGATATATACCCAAGTGTTATGGTCCAGGTTAGGACCAAGGAAAAACAACACAAACACAAAAGTAGAAATAATGAAGGTATATTACACAAAATAATAATACAAGATGTGGAAGGTGTTAGTATGACTGTCAGTTTGGTTTGGAGTGAACTACTATCGGCTCGACTCAATTTGTCCCTCTCTCTTGAGAGGTGTAGTATACATAGTGTTAGGAAGAGTTCATTTTGTAGTTATAGGTAAGGACCCATGACACCAAGAAAATATATGTTAAAAATATCAGTTGTTCATTTCTGTAAATAATCCCAACTGTTTTTGTGCATAATAGTAGTATTGGGACATTTTGTTTTATCCTTAAAAGAAAACTTCATTTATTTTTTTAAAAAATATGTTGGATCTTACAAAACAAAACAGTAAAAATTGTGCAAAAGTCTAAAAGTGTTAATGCAGGTGAAATTTTTATGTTAAATTAATTTTAAAATGCTCACTTCAGTCAGTTAAGTGCCATATGTAATACATGTTTGGGCGATCATGTCTCTTTTGATTCATGATTGACTAGGCAGAAGATTTTCCTGCAGTAGGCTGTCATTTCTTTCTGTGATAGCCTGGTTGCCAACCAAGGCTATAGAACACAGTCTGTCCTGCTATTCAAGTAGAGACAGATTCATACCTTTCCTCAGATTATTTGTGTGTAAGTGAATATAATAAACCTGACTGGAATTCAAACTCAGCTCTCTGATTTATCTGTTACACCACAGCAAGCAAAACTCATTTACAAATTCTATTTTCATGACTCATTGAACTTCTATAAGGAAATGAAGTAAACAGAAAATTTAATTTTTAAATTTGTTTGCTTTGTTTAGGTAAAAGTATATTAGCTGTTGGTCAGCAAGAACAAAATATCAAGGTTCCTCATATATTTCTAAAAGACAATATTATTTTACAGTTATGCTCAGTTAAAATTTCAGTAACTACTCCAAGTGACAGATAAAATGGTACAACAATAATTTGAAGAATACTAGATAACATAGAGAACTTAAAGAAATTTATTAGCCAGTACTCTAACCCCTGTGCGATGCCTGGTAGTACATAATGGTTTTCTTCTCTAAGTGGCATTATTTCATAAAGACATTATTATTTATTCACTTGATACACACAAAACGGACATTGGTAAGCTGGCTGTTTTGTGTGTATTGGATTCCATGACCAAAATCAATCTATTTTAAGCAACTTAACCATTCAGCCAGAATAATTAATGTGTTTGAAATGTACAAAATTAGATTTCTATTGTGATATTCTTTATATGGGGAAAATACTGACTCTTAGCCAAAATAAGCATTCAAAGATGAGAAAAATATCCTGTTTATTGAAAATGCCTCATTATGGTTTTCACTATTGTAACATTGCAGTTTTTTCTGATTGTCACTGTGCAAAATGCAGCAATGAAGTTTATGCAGCAACATAATAATGAGAAGATTATAATAATAATTTCCCATGATTCCACAGTTTCTATGTTCAGAATTTACAAGCATAAAACTAATGTGGTCCACATCTTATTGAAAAAAAATAAAATAAAAAACCAAAAAGAGAATTTAATATAAAAAAAAAGGAGAATTTGCTTTGAATTTATTTAAATGTTCTTCAGCTGTAATGTTTATGACAAAACAATAATATCAAATGCCAAGCACTTGCTTAAGACTCATCATAAAATATTGTGTGGTACCCCAATATGGAAACTGAACATAAAATAGGTTGAGCTAGAGGTAGCTTTACTTAACGCTGCAAGTTGCTACAAAACCAAAACTAACTTTTTTAACCTAAAAATTCAAATCATGTTCTTAAATATGAATCAGGTATCCTTATAAGGAAGTGCCTAATTTTACCAATTTTCACCATTTTGGATGCCAGAGAACTTTTAATATCCACTAGGTAGCATTATATAAAGCAGTAACAAAAAAAAAAATTAAATTAATTACTTTCGTTAATTTTCCCCGCAAATCAAGAGTCATTAGCAGTATGCCTTTCTCAGTACATTTTATGATCTTTGAAGGCCAGAAAAAAAGTTATTGCAATTTTGTCAAGGTTGCATGGTGGATGATAAGCATAGTGATATTGCGAAAAGGCCATGCAAAAATACTAGGCAACCAGTGAAACTTTTCACCTTTCAGCCTTTTTAAGTTAAAAAGGAATGATTTTTTGCAAAATGTAAAGCAAGGTTCAACTACAATGACTTGTCAAAGCGCCTTATACTCATATTAATAAGATGGAAAAATTCCTACTTACAAGTCTGCATAGATCATGAATTTAACATCTCAGATCTTTCATTGTCTCAATAGTTTTGCATGGCCTTATTTTAGCCTCAAGCTACTTAAAGCAGTGTATCTTCTGTTACATGGCATTTATGAAAATGCACAAATTATTTTCCAATCCTCAAGATTCCACAAACATTACTGATAAAAGTATACTGTTAAACAATTTTAACTTCATAATAAAATAAAGATGTATAAACATTTAATGTGGTTGGATAAAAACTTTTGCTCATCAGTGTATATATCTCCTTCCAACAGAAGAAAATATCTGTCTGCTACAAACTGGCAACCTAATGTCATTTCAGTAGCTTGTTTTGCTTTTCAAAAATGTTTAATGAGTTTCTGGCCATCTGATAATCTGTTTCATGATTTACAAGTCTGGCTTATTTTTAATCTATTTATCTGCTTACACTCCTATAAATGGATAAGTCTTATGTAAAAGTTATGTTTTTTTGTCAAGATTAGCTTGGAAAGAAAAAGAAGAGAATAACAATAGAAAACTGAGCATTAAACTTGGGAAAGCCAAATCATTGATATCTGAAATGAAGCATTGCCTTGCATTTCTGAAGGAAGCCATTCGCAAAGTGAAGCATTTTTAGCTTTGAGTACTTACAAGGAAGTTGTAACATTTGTGCTGACAATACTTGGTGCACTGATAACGTTCCATGGTCACAAGAATTATGGTTATGATTCTTTAGTAATCTGTGTTTAAGTTTAAATAAGGTAAAATAAGTAAGTCAATAAATAAACAAAACATTTTTTTTTTGTAATTTTTTTCTATTGGATGATTGCCCAACAGAAAAAGAAATCTCATAGCAACAAAAGAAAAAAGTTTTTTTGTTTTTTTTTAAATTACATATTTTTTAAAAATAAACAAATGTACATTAACTAAAAAGCTTATTTATTTGACTTTCTTAAATTAATTTTGACTGGATAAAAATATAGGTAAAAATTTGGTTAAACTGAAATTATTTTTTTCTACAAAAATGTGTTTTCCGATTTATTTTGTTCTGCTCTTTATGACAATTTTTTTCTTTAAGACTGTTCAATTGTGAGAAAATTAAAATTTTAAAGTGACAGTAATCAATGCGACTCTAAAGTACAGGTACAATTTATAATGTATACATAAAGCCAAAGTGATTTTTGTATCCAACATTATAACACCCAATGTTCAATTTACAATATAAATATGCTGCTAAAGTGTACCCTGGTTTTGAGCCTACTTCCTTGTGGTTAATTTTACATAATGGAAGCCTAAAAGAAAGAAAAATATATTGTATGTAATTATTAACCTGAAGGTATTTTCTTCAGAATACCACAAATTAAATTTCTCGTCAACAAGAAAAACAATGCAACTTTACTTTTGAGGCATTTGTACTTTAAAATAATGGACTTTAAAAAATGCTTGTTGGAAAATGTTATAGAAGAAAAGCCAAAATTCTGTTTTTTGTGGAAGAAAAATGTCAGAGAAAAATAAATCATATTTTCATCTAAAATAAGTAATATATTTTAATCAAATAAATATGAAAAGTTCTAAGTTCACTTTCCCAAATGACTAACAATTGCAAACACCAGAAGATTTTTTTAAAGTCTTCTTGGTTCAGCTGAGAACTTTCCAGAATTTCTCATAATATTTAATGTCTTAATGATATAAAAGTAATTCTATATTATATAAAATATTTAAAACAAAGTTTGCCAATAAGACATGTTTAATTTAAAATATGAAGTAATATGTAAATAAATTAATGGTTATCAACAGAATTTTTAATTTATACCATAAATTTTATAATATATATTTTAAATTTAATAAACTAGAAGTTGAATTTAATTATATTTATAATAATTAAATTAGCAATTATTTGTTATTGTTAAAATTCAGTTCATTAAATATTACTTATTTCATTAGTATTACATGGTAATTGTTTGGATGAGCTCTTTGCTATGGTACCTAGACTTTATGAATTTATGTGCAGTACTAGATTGGCAACAAGGTCTCATCACTTTACAGTTGAGTTGGTTTGCTGTAACAGTGAATTCTATGCTCACAATTTCTTTTCTCACACTTCTCACTTGTAGAAATCTCTTCTGGCTCCATGTTTTTCAACTAACTTTAATCTGCAAAAATTTAAATTCAATGTCAACTGCTATCTACTGCCCTCCTGATTACTCTTTTCTCTTCCTGTTCATTATTAATGTTTCTGTTCTTAATTCTTCCACACCCTGTAATCCCTTGTGTCTTAGTGGCTTTACTGCCTTGTAAGGGGTGATACTGATTAAGAAAAATAGTATAAATTAAATATGATTTTTTTCATTAAGATACATTATTTTTAATCCCAAGTTATGTCTTTACTTTCATGGCTGTATTTTCAGTCATTACTAAAAAGACCTGTTATTTTCATAAAAACCAACTCAAAATAAGGACCCAGTTTAACAATGAATTCATAATTTGAACTACTACCACAAAAATAAAAATTAAAAAACAGTACACTCAGAAAGTTAATTCCCAAAATAAATTATATTCATTCAAAGCACAATATATTTTCCTACAAAAGTACAAACGCTCAAATGAATCTTTACCAAAATGCATGGCATATTAATCTCTATCATTGCTTTTAAGCCCCTATTTTAGAGCAACAAATGATTAGCAAGCTAGAAGAGCCAGCCATTAACTAGTGCTGTCAGTTCACTTCAAATGGATGCTCTTCTTTAATGACCTTGTGAATAAGCTGAGTAGCTATCAATGTGATTGGTATATGAAGAAAGGAGACTGAAATAAGAACAGACCCTCACTGACTTATAATTATTTTAAAAGAACATTTTGGTTTAAGTTTTTTTGACCAAATTAAAACCTTATGTTTGAGTTTTTCTCAAAGGGATTCTAGCATTACCAGACTTGCAAAATAGAAATGTAGGAAATCCTGTTCAATTCTAAATTCAAATGATTTCTAATTTGCATACATTTTTTTTTAATCATTTCACCCCCAAGCAAGGTAATAATGTCACTAGGACACAAGGGGTTACTGGAAGTGAAAGAGAGTGAGAAGACTTTAGTGAGGTGAAGTGAGTAGAAAGGACAATATAATCACCCCACTTCATGTTAGTGGAAAACATGAGTCCAAGAAGACAGAAAGAATTGTTCTCTTGGAGGTTAATATTAGTCATGCTGATGGTAGGTAAAAAAAGGTTCTCTACGGTGATTAAATGAAAACAGTTTTGTTTTGGAAGTGTTAAAATTTATAAGCCATTCATTGCCTCAGTTAACTACTGATTGGAGGTCTTTTTTAGAACAGTTACCAGTTTTACTTTGTTGGATTTGCTACTAAGACAGGGGTAAATAGTTGTGTCATCATAAATACCAAATTGGGAACTAATAAAAATTACAATAAAAGTATGACTGCAAAGAACAAATTTAACTGAAAGTTTTAGTTTAATACAATGTAATTAAAAAAGAAATTTAATATAGGATAATTAAGATGTCCTGATAAAGTTAATACAAGATGAAATCATTAAATACTGGATACATTCCAAATATATATAACCCTAATATTAAGATAAAATAATATCATGATTTGAAACAAGTTTATGATTTCTTGAAGTCTATATTTCATATTGCTTACATTGATAATTGATTTGTATTCTTCTTCTATGTGCCACGTTCCTTCAGGCTGTTAGCAATTGTGACTCTCCACAACTTGATGTCCTTTGTAGCTCTTAATAAATTTTGTCTTTTTGCTATTTCTCCAAAACCATGCACCACCATCCATTTACTCAAATTTACTGAGTAGGTTATGCATTGTTTTCCTCTGATCCTTGTGCCTTCTATCTATCCTGTGAGTATCAAATTTTCCAAGCCCTCTTTCATCATTATGTGCACAAGAAATTTCAACTATCTCTTCCTGATATTAAGTATAAGTGTCCTTTTTGTTTTGATTATCTCTAGAGCTTTGCTATTGCTCACATGGTGAGAACATGTGATTTTCAGCATTCTTCTGAGGAACTACATTTATGTTTCTTCAACTCTCTTCTTCATCTGTGAGGAGATTGTCCAGCATTCATTGCTATATAGGAGGACTTATATTACATAACATTTCTTCTCTTTGTTTCTAATGAAATTAACAATTTGAAAAGCACGTTCCAACTTTTAAAAAAATTCCCTCCTACAAATTTTTAATGACTAAAAATTATTTTTAATACTAAATCTACTATTGTACCGATATGAGATGAATATTTGTTGATATTGTCCTACATGTTTAAACATATTATCATTGATAATCAAGGAAACGGAGATATTTTTGTAACCAAAGCTTTAATGAAGATATGGATCCTTGAGAAAGATTAATGTTCCTAGCCTTGGTTTTGTTTTTAGTTATGCTACTGAATATTAAAGTGGTAAACAGAAAGCTTTGAAAAATGTAAAAAATTTGATTTAACATTTTTAAAACTTATTTTTTTCCCTTTTATTAAGCATATGCAAAAGTTCCCAGCAGTTTTTGTTAAAAGAAAATAAAAAGTTTCTACTCTGGAGAGTTTTCAAAAAAGATAGCACACAGAAATTTTGCACACACCAAAGACAACAAATTTTTCTATGTGCAGTGTCCCTTCAGGGTGTGAGCAATCATGGCTTTCCACTACTTCCTATTCCTCATGGCCCTTAGCAGTATTTCTCCCTTTGCTAATCCTCTTACCTCCTGACCCACCATCCATTCACACAAGCTCCTTTGGGAATAAGAATATAGACTTTAGGAGAGGGCAGAGCTGACCTGGTCTTGCAAGCTGACTACTATTCCTAAGTGGAAGAAATCAGGCCTCAGCGGCAATCCAAACACTCTCTCTTCCTCTCTCTCAGCCACAACTGCTGAGAGTCATGGTAGTCTCTCCCTTGACCCTCTCTCTAATTCTTGCATATCCACTCACATCAGCAACTGCCATAACTAATCTCTCTTGGTTTGCAGTTCAAGTTGAGAAAACGCACCTACAGAAATGCACTCCAGCACTTAATCATCCCTTTTCTGATATTTTCCCAAGTAAGGTATAAAGAAAATTTTAGCCAAACAAATCTTTTATTGTGTAATAGAAAAAAAATCTGTTATTTACTCAATAGAATCATAATCAAATTTACCACCTATTAAGCTGTTTAATTTTTTTTTTTAAATGCCATGTCTCTCAAGGACAAAAGCAGTAATAACTCTCCACAGATTCTTTTTCTTTATTATCTGTGAATTGCCAAATTTTTTTAAGAAAGATAGAGGAGTAGTACCCATTCCTTTCTTCATGGTTTGAATTTGTGAGTAGTCCATTTCTATATTTTTTACTAATGTTCACCCTATGCAAGGCATGAGCACTCAAGGTAAATAGTTACTGAATGAGGTTGTTGTGTGAGCAATAAGAGTAAAAAGTAAGAGGCATAGTTTATGAAGATATGTAGGAAATATAACACACTCTAGATTTGAACAGGTTAGGACTGTAGTGATCGGGAAAGCACCTTCTTGGGAGTTGATTCCACAAAGTAGCGATTCATGGGAGGAAGTTGCTCAAGTGGAACTTACTTCTTACTAATGGGATATGAAGGGAATAAGTGTGCTTTGTCTCAGTGTATGCAGCCTTCCATCAACACCAAGCAGACCTTGAATTTTCATCTATCACAATGAATGAGTGTCCTCTCAAGGAAACCCCTCACCTTGAACACCTGTTGGGACTTGTTCACCCGGACCTCAATTGTAATTATATATATATATATATATATATATATATATATATATATGATCCCTTTCTAAGTTCTACCAAACCTAGAAAACTGAAGCTACCCTGGTATTTAACATCTGGCTGAAAAAAAAAAAAAAGGAGATGGATTCATGCCTTTCCCAAATGAAAATGAATGTAACAGACTAGGTGGGAATTTAAACTTAGCTTGATGATTCCAAGCTCTGCACAGATAATTGTTAAGCTAACTACACATGCATGTGTTTAGGTCATATATTCTAGAACATGATCTTCTTGAGTGTGCTGTAAAATATTGTCATGGCTTACATATCTTTATATGTGGAAGCAGTAACGGTACAGTGTTAATATTTGAATAAATGAATAAGTATTAAACTTTATTTTTTCAAATAATTCTTTTCGCTATTCTCCAATGATATTATTTTAAATATTTTGTTTTAATATTATATTTTTTAAAATAGTTGAATAGAAACATTGAAATAAAGTCAGTTCATATTTGTGTGTGCATTTTTTTAAAATCTATGGTTTTATTTCATAACATTTAAATGTATACCATTTAAAAATTTTGCTCCTAGGTGTGCTGTTGCTTAAAAAGATTGAGAGACACTGTTCTAGAACAATGCAGAGCAGATGAGAGTGATAAAGTTGTCAGTGGTAGGCAATAACTTGAACAATTTTATTCATTTTGCATATAATTTCTGCACTGCAATTACATACTTGCTTTTAAATGTAAAGTTTTATATTTGTTTTTTTTTGTAGATGTTTTCAAAGAGTAAAACTGTAAATGTTAACATTATATGCTTAACTTGAATTTTTAAGAAAAGAGGAAAAAGAAAACATTTTAATCTTCTTCAGGTGTGTAGCGTGACAAAACTAAAGTATCAGATTTAAAATCTCTGCAAATGAAAACACTGTAAAGGTTTTAAATATGTTAATAAGAGTACTACTTTTCAAATATTTAATTTCCAGTACATGTGAAGATTTCTAAGATGGTGATTACTGCGAATTAGGATTATCTTCCAGTTTTCCTCTTCATGAATAGTGAAGAAGGCTTGATGTAAATTATTTTGAGATCTATCAATGTAGGTAACTTTCTTATCTTGAAATCAACAACCTACAGTTTTTTTTTGTCTATATAAAAGAACATTTGGTTAAAGAAGATTATATCTGGTTCTGCATATCTCAGAATTGTTGAAGTTCTGAGAAATTACATTTGAGAAGTTTATAATTTTTCAAGCAACTTTTTTTACATTCTTAATATTTGGCGTATATAAATTTTTGCTCATAAATTTAATCAAACAGTTGCCAAGATATGCAGAAAAATATTTTTTAAAAATTTAGAATGATATTCAGTCAAACATTAAGGTGTCTGTTTTTGTTTTTTACTTTATATTTTAAGAATTTACAAAAAAGTAAGAAAGAAAATATTTGTACATTCCCTCAAGCAGAAGAGAATTTTTTTTTCTTCCAACAAAAGCAATAACATGTTCTCTTTTTTTATTTTTACTTATTTATTCAATTACTATCTTATTCAGTTTTAGGTTTAAATTTCTACCATCCTTCTCCACATTTAGACAGTCAACTGAAACTTCTTGAGAATAAACACACACACATATATATATATATATATATATATATATATATATATATATATATATATATATATATATAGTTAAAATTTCATATTTTTAGAAATACACCAAATACTTGTATTTTCTTTTAAAATTTTAAGAAATGAAAAAGTTCCATGATATTTTAATGAAAAAATGTCTTTTTTGTGTTTGTATACAGAAAAGTAAAACAATTTACTTTCATAGGAAATAAATTGTCTGTATTATTTTTTTATTACAATAATTGTTCACCTTGTACAAGGTCCAAGTACAACTCAAAGTAGAGGTTTACAGAGTAACAGGCACAGTTTATGGGATATGTATCTAACTCTAGACTTGAACAGGCTTAGATTGTAGTGATCAGGGAAGCAACCTATTCGGAATTGGTTCCACAAAGCAGCAGTTCATGGGAAGAGGCTGCTCAAGGTGAACTTACATCTCACTAACATAATAAGAAGGGAATGAGGGTGGTTCGCTATAATGTGCAGGTCTTAAATATGAAGATTAGAACTGACAGGAATAAGGCATGTAGTTCAGCTGAACACTTTCCATGGAAAGACTGATAGAGTTGCAAGAGGCTTGCAATGTCTCATCTGTGGGAGACGGTGTTATAGGGTGGAAAATAATTCATCACCCACAAGGATGCGGGCATACATTTAGGGCTCTATTGAGACTGAAAAATAAAGACTGGGCAGCTCCTGCTCGTATAGGGCAGCAACACTTGAAAGATTAAAATGAAAAGTAACAATATCTGGAATTTCTAAGTACTGAGACTTTTATAAGAATTAGATTGACGAGATTTTAGTCAAGTGCTTTAACCATTTCAAAAGTTTATGATAATGATGATGATGATGATGAACTAAAAAAAAAAACATCTATCTTCTTTTATGTAAAATTTGGGCAATCATGACTCTCCACAACTTCCTATCCTATTCAAAATGTTTCCTAGAAATTTCAGTTGTCAGTTTCTAAATCTAAGTACAAATGTCCTTTTTGTTCCCATTTTCCTTAAAACTTACTTGTTGCTCACATGTTCCATTCATGTTATTCTCAGCATCTAGTAAAAAATTTCCTCAACTTGGAATTGCAAACACAGATAAGCCTAACTTGTCAAAGATCAATCTCTTCAGATTGAGCTAATATATAAACACCTGAGGACTACCAACAGCAGCAACCACTAAAATGGATAGAAGAGATTAATTACTTAATCAAGAGGTTAACATTCCACACCACTAAGAGGTTAGGAAGGAAACTTCCATTAATACTGGAAAGAGAGATAACAGTGACTGAAATTGAGAAACCTGTATTCCTATAAAAATGATTTAAGAGAAAGATTTTATAAATTTCAACCAAAAGTAGTACTGGTTGCTTAGTCAATGAATACCAAATGTTTCCTTATAGGGAAATGGCTAATATTACCATGACCATGTTAGGGTAAAAAATCATAGCTTTAGCATGTAGTTAGGAAACAAGAAACAGAGAAAATAATTGATTATAACAGACTTATTTAATTTTTAATAATTAAAGCTTTTTTGCTCATCAGAGGGGATTAATTGACTGCAAATTTTGCTAAATCTTCAGTGCTATTCTCAGCTGTTTTGCTGAATTTAGTAATGCATGCAATTCTTCCTTATACTTCCAATTTTTCTCAGCACTGTTAAAACATTTGCTAAAAATAACAGGTATAAATTGTCTCCTTTCTCTTCCACTATTTCTTCAGGTCTCTGGCAACCTTTTTGTCAGAATATATTAGTGTCCTAAGTGCACCAGTAATGATGGGTAAAATTGTCACCTTCATATTCCACATTTCTTTTGTTCTCTGGTAACCTTTCTGTATGGTTATATTAGCATTCCAATGATGATGTTTCCTTCCCATTCCACTATTTCTTCAGTTCTCTGGCAAAATTTTTACAAGCTAATATTAATGTCCCAAATGCACTAATAATGATGGCCTTAATTGTCACCTTTTTCAACTATTTTTGTTCTCTGGCAACCTTTTTACAGGGTTATATTAATGATACAAGCACACTAATAATGATGGGTATCATTGTCATCTTTATATTTCACTAGTTTTTTAGTTCTCTGGCAAGATCCACATATTTATCTAGATTTCACTCTCTTTCAATAGTTATTGTTCTTACTAGTAAGAGTACTAAGTGTAGAAGTTAAATAATAGAAAATATTGAGCAGAATAATAGAAATTTCAGGAGATTTTCTATCAAGTGTAGAATCACATAGATGTTACATAAAACATGATGTGTAGTTAACTTCTTAATTAGTTGTCGACTGAGGATCCAAGCAAGGTTTGGGGCAATACAAAATAGAGTATTACTAAAAACTGTAAAAAAAAAATACTGAGAAGCATGCTAAAGATTTCAGGAAATTTGCTGTCTGATCTCCACTGAAAACCATAAGAAACCTATGAAGATGTCTATCTCATTGACTGCAGTCAAAATCAGAGAACTATTGTCAATGCCATGATCCTATCGTTGGCTGCAGAGAGAATGGTTCAACAAAACTACAGTATTGAATTTAGTCATCCTTCTTTTAGACTGATTGCAAACCATGGTTGGAGAGCCCAGTTTAACCTACTATTTAACCCATAGCTTCACAGAGAAGAGATTGATCCATACCCTACCCAAGAATATTTGTGCGAAAGTGAAGAAACTCAACTGAAATTTGAACTCAGTTCCCCAAGTTTTTGGCAAACAGTACTTCCATAAAAACACTGACACAGTTGAGATTGTAGAGTCATTGTCATCTCCTGTGATCTTTTCACTGACTGCACAGTATGTGCTGTGTTGGGTTATATACAGTTTTGAATTCAGAGTTGGCCTTCACCTAGACTGGTTGCTAACCACAGCTAGAGAGCTCAGTCTATCCTGTTATTTAATGAATAGCTGCGAAAAAAAGAGATTGATTCATATCTTTCCTAAGAGTATTTGCTTGAAAGTAAATTAAATGAACTTGGTTGAAAATTGAACTCAGATTGCTGATTTCTTGCTCTGAGCTGGTAACCATTACACCACAATATATATATTGTGAAGATATATTATAACAAAAAAAAAAAAAAAAACCAGTTTAATGGGCTTTGAGAAAAACAAATACTCAAAAACCTTATGATAAGAAATTAACACAGTGAGATAGTCAACTAAGAGAATGTAGAGTAAACTTATTAAATGTTAAAAGAAGTCCTAACACTTTTAAGTAATAGATGGGGTACAGAAGAAAAAAAGAAAAGAAAGAAGCTTGACTTTATTTCAAAGCAATGTACAAACTGCTTTTCATATTGGATTGAATTTGCACTACAAACTTGACACCTTACCAGTGCCAATCAATGCAAACAGCAGGCCAAGTTAAGAGGTAGGCAAAAGATTAAATGTTTTTTGTTCAAGTACTTTCAATATACAGTATCTACATTAGTTGGACTATTGTCCTCATCTTTGTCGCCATATTTGTCACAACGTTTCGGCCGTTGTACGCTCCGGCCTTCTTCAGGTGGTAGGAATTTTGAACTGAACCCTTTATTTCGATCACTCCTTTATTTCAATATGGCACCACTTCCGGAATTCTAATCCTTAAATCAATACCTTCTTCATTGAATCTCATAATATTACCAGCTCAACCAGAGATGGACAGTTGTTTCCTTTAAGAATTTTTTTTTTCTGTAGTAAAAATTTATATTTTATTTATAAACAGCTGTTTTTTAATGGTGGAAGTTGACTCGTGACCTAATAACACATCTAAGACTCATCACTCCATAATGAACATTTTAGGGTTGATATCCACATTCTTTAATACATACAAAAAAGTGCTTAATATCAAAGAGAGTGTTCACAGATAGTTTGGACACAGAAATCAACATTGCATGGTGACTGTCAATTTCACGCCTCAATGTGATTTTCAAACCAAGTGCCATTAATCCTTTAGCAGGCACTATACAGGGTGCGATGGGTAAATTGTCGCCATTTTATATTTTTAATTTTGTGTACGTGTGTTGTTTTCGATTTTGCTGACACAGTATACTAGGGCCAGTTGCATATGTATATTTGTGAGTAATATTTTTCTACATCACAAAATGAGTCCACTCCATAAAGATGAGGGAAATACTCATCTTTATGTCTGATGACAGTGTGAAATAGAATTTATTGTTATTTTTAAACCTAATAAAATAAATTTTATTTTGGCCTTGAATTATTTTTTAGATTGTAGATAATTTTATAGCTTATCAACCTTTTGCAGGTTATTTAAAACTAGAAAATAATTTTTGGAGATAATGATTTACTGATAAAAATCCTACTAATTAACCCATAGCTGGGAAGAGAAGAGGTGGATTCATACTTTTCTCCAAGTATATTTACATGTAAGTGAATATCATGAACCTAAATGGAATTAGAAATCAGCTCTCCAATTTCCAATTCCAAGCTGGTATCCATTTCACCATCTGTATATACAAGCTTAATGCACCTGGTATTCCTAAATGATCACCCATCGAGATACTGACCAGGCTTGACAATGCTTAACTTTGGTGACTGTATGAGAATAGGTGTTTCAACATGATATATTCATAAGCTGTATGGCTGTAAGAGAAGGTAAGAATTGCTGTTTATGAGGTTAATTAGGAAAGATAACAGTTAACCCTAGACTTGAGTAGGTGAAGATTGTAATGATGAGGAAAACATCGTCAAGTGTCTGTTCCACAAAGCAGCAGTTCTTAGGAAGGTGTTCAAATGGAATTTCTGTTTTACTAATGGAATACAAAGGGAATGAGTATTATTCATCTCTGTGTATGTCGCATGGCAGGTCCCAAATGCAAAGGTCGAGACTGGTGGAACCAAGGAATGTAGCTTATCAGAACACTTTATTTTTTTGATGGCAGACATAAGATGGTTTAACATAATTTATGAACATGTTTGCTCATTAGTCACATTTGTTAAATTAATGTCAAGATCTTTACAAAATTTTGATTTTGCAATTTCACATTCTTGGAGAATGTGGTTATACTCTTTTTTTCTTTCCTTTTTTTTTTTTTTTTTAATTAGTAAGCCCAATTCAAGAAAGCCAGGTCACAACAATGTCAAAATGCATTGTAAGCTTAATGGAATTTTCTCAAGAGAACTTCATTTATATCTTATGGTGTCTATCCATGAGGTTCATATTCCTGTCTCCAGTCCTCTGATGACAAGCAGAACTGCTGAGGCAATGTAAATGCTGACTGATTCATGAATGGACTCTTATTAATAGTGCTAGAACAACATGTATTTTTAGTAGACCAACTTCTTACAAGTTCACTAATGACATATTCTTATCCTTTTATTTTTATTATTATTATTACTTTTTAATACAATCATCATTAAGTAATCTACTGAGATTTCCTTAGTACAAAAACTTCACTTTAAGCGACATGACACTTCCCGTTTTGGGATGTAGTATGTCATAGCAAATTTTTATATGTTGTTCCATTTCTGCTGGAATTCTCAGTCAATGATACATGCAAAAATCTATCTTTTGAAATATATTTTTTCTAAATTATAGTATTACAAGAAATTTAATAAAATAAAAAAAAAAATACTTCAACAATTTATTTGCCTGAATTGTAAAAGTTACAAAATTTTAATACGTTATAGCCAGTTCATTCGCCAGCCTACATTTATTTATGCACAAATACTCTTGACAAAAATATGACTCCAAATTCGCCCCCCAGCTTTGGGTTAAATAGTAGGACTTATATCTGGAAAAAGCATTTTTATTCTACAAAAGAAATGTTAATGCAATATAAAATCACAAAAAATTAATTATACTTACAGTCCAAAATATATCTCATTTTTAAATAACCTACAATGGGTTGATATGATATAAAAAATCAAATCAATGAGATTATCATTCTCCAGCCTAACTCACTTGTATGTCATATGTGGAAATCAATTAACAGAATCCATTACTTTGTTCCTATTTATTTTTTATCATTATTTATAATAATAATGTACCACTTGTCTATGCTTTGAATATTGCTGCTACATGTGGTCTTGTGCTCCTGCTATATATTTAGGGATTCTTGATAAAATTCAAGAAAGAATATGCAATCTTATCAGTACTGACTTGACATCTTGACTTCAATCCCTTTCCATTATACATAATGTAGCTTCCCTGTGCCTTTTCTATAAATACTTTCATAGTAATTGTTCTGATGAACTTTCATTTTGGATACTTAGATTTTACAAATTTAAATGCAGTACTAGATTCTCAATTGGGTCTCATCATTTTACAGTTATAATGGCTAGATGTAACCATAAATTCTATGCTAACAGTTTCTTCTCTTGTACTTCTTGTTTGTGGAACTCTCTTCTGGCTTCATGCTTTTCAGTGAAATCTTCAAAAATTTAAATGCAATGCCAATCATCATCTTCTGTTTACTTAAATCCTGTTGTTTTCTTGGCCTGTCTCTTTAATAAAGGTTTTTTTGCATATTTTCATACTCACTAATCCCCTGTATCTTAGTGATTTTATTGCCTTGCT
This sequence comes from Acanthosepion pharaonis, assembly GCA_903632075.3. Taxonomy (NCBI): domain Eukaryota; kingdom Metazoa; phylum Mollusca; class Cephalopoda; order Sepiida; family Sepiidae; genus Acanthosepion; species Acanthosepion pharaonis. Next base: position 326,817 of record CAHIKZ030000158.1, read on the forward strand.
TGGGGGTTAAATGATTAAATAAAATCTATTTTTTATTTTCCACAAAAGTCTGTCAAAAATATTTTGATTTTTCTAGTTGGAACTGAGACATAATTTATCAGAAAAAGTAAATATTAAGCTAAAGAATTCAAACTTTATGAATGACTGAATTCAACAAACACACAAAGAAGATAAAAAATGCATTGGCCAAATATAGAGATAAGACAATAAAAAAGATAAAATTTATTAACATTATTTATATTTGGATTATGTTCCCATGATTCATTGTTGTTTCAGTTGTTGTGCTCTTCAGCCTTCTTCAGGTATATGTCAATCCGGGTAATTTTCAAGGATTTAGAACTGAAATCTTTATTTAATCTACGACGGTAGGTAGTTCTAGTTCTGCAGTCCATCTTTAGAGATATCTTGTTTTATTCTTACTTAGTATTTTTAAGTTATAGCTTGCAATTTTTCTACAGAGTTTAAGTATGTATTACTCAAGCTGGGATTTGAACTCTCAAATTCCAAGTCAACAAGTTCAAAAACCAATGTTTTAATTCACATAATTTATAAAATAATAATACAGAGTATGGTGGGAATACCTTCCAGAAATACCTCCCACATAATGGTAAGACATTAGTGGCAATAGTGTCTTCATCTAGTCTTATGCGAAAGGTATTTCTGATATACTCTGTACTTTGTCTCATCAGTTCAGACATGAAGTAGGCCAGAAAGTTAACCATTAATAAAAGAGAGATCAAAACAAAATAGTCCAAATAATGAAATAATGACATTATCTTAAATCACAGGTACATATGATCAAGATTACCATTATTTTGTTCAGGTGACAACAAAGTTAATATACTTTTATCATTTATTTTGATTAAGGAGACAAACTTATAGAACAGAGGTCAGCAAACTTTTGTGCACCAGACAGCTATGCAATATCTTAGAGGAGGGCCATGATATCAAATGTTCTATAATAAATTGTCTCAACCTCAGACTACTCTGCCCAGAAGGCTCTCTTGGCCTGGAGGTTTAAAGAAAAAAAAAAGAAAGTTAATATTATATTATTTAAACAAAGTTCCTTATTTTACTGCAGGTATAACAGGATAACAACTGACACAATCAACAAAAAATGCAATTTCCTTACTACAGTTAATTTGGTGGACCAGACAAAAATTCTTTACGGGCCTGGATATGGCCCAGGTGCCAAGGGTTGCCAATCCCTGTTATAGAACTATGCTAAACAAGTCAACCATGTAGTTATTAAACTTAACTTACTCTGGCACAAGGCCACAAATATAGAGCGCTTATGAGATCAAATTCCATATGTTAACTAATGGCCTGCCAAAAAAGCTAACTGATCCTTGTTGTAAGCAAGTCATGCTGAAATATTAATTTACCCAGTAACACTAGTGGCCAAATGATTTTTACTAAGATCAGTTTTATAAACATCAAGATCTCACTAAGTTTGGGCAAAATGGACAGTAAAAGAAAAAAAAGATGTATTATATAATCAGATCTGTTGAACCTGTAATGCATTCATCATGTTTTAAGTCCAGTTTATTTTTTTCCCTAAATTATCATCTTTTCATAATATTCTCTTTTATTTATTAAGTTTATCATTAAAAATGTATGAAAAGACTATTGAAACGATTTGCTTAAAAACATGAACTGTTCTTAAATTTCCTTTCTTTTCCTTTTTTAACAGGATATTTTCAGCCAATATATTTTTTTGGTCTTCAAGTTTAAAAGTGAGAATTCAAACCAAAAAAATAAATTCTAATGAGACACCAATTTGAATTTCCATTTCACATGATGTAGTAACACCTACACAACATTGTCACCAATGAGAAACAGTCTTTGACAGCGTGCGCCTTCTGTCGAACTCTCTGCGTTAGCAGAGAGGAACCCGGACGAGGCTTTGCCGAAGGGCAAGTTTTCGTCCAGGGAGGTAGACAGGGCCTGAACCCGTCTAATTGGCTTCAAAAGGCTATTTTTTTGGCCAAGCCTACGGGCTCGGAGAAACCCACAATAAAACCGGCCTTGTGCCATATTCGTTTCCCGTGGGTGAAATGATAAATACTCAATGAGAAACAGTGTTTATTTGTAATTCTATTCCAAACAGAATTAAACTGACTTAGTCCACATCACTTACTTTTTGCTGACTTAGAAGTGATAATAGTAGTTGAAATCATTTGAGATCCTGAGATAAAGAATTTTCGTTATTCAAATTTACTGACTAGGTAATAGTTATTGTTGTCATCAGGAGTTATGGTTTTTTCAATATTCAACATTGTTGGTCATCTAGTAACAGAAATTATCTGAGGTTCTACTTATTATAATAATAATAATAATAATAAATCCTGACATGGCTGATATGCCAAAGTAGATAAACACAAAAACCATTAGTGGGTAAAAAGTGCAGGACTAAAAGCAAAAAGAGAGATATTTATAATAGCTACATAAATCCAAATCTTATTCACCAGGAATTACTATGCAAACCTAATAAGAAGGCTCAACATGTAGATTATGTTAACAATATGCTAAGATTATTGACAACTTACTGTTTGGTTGTTCAATCTTAACATCTTCATAGAAAGGTAAACATAATAAGACTGTGCAGTATATTCAGTGGAAAATATGCATGTATTTCTGCATGCTACATTTTAAAAAGTGGTATGAACATCACCCTGAACCAGTGACAATAGGCCATGAAATCATTATTCTTTACAACTTTATCATTCATACTTACAGATATATGAAAGCTAATAGACAAAACATAATGACTGCAAAAAAAAAATAAATAAATCAAAATTCTTTCTCATAAATATGGCGGTATCATTAGATAAAAATATGTCTGTTGAAGAATTTGACAAAATAAATAAATGTAAGAATCATGAAATTGAAAAACATTGGTACCTTAAAATCACTGTTATACCTATAATAATTGGAGACCTGATATGATCAAAAAAGGTAGACAAGAGATTTAACCAGATACCTGGTAGCCGATATAAAAGAGATTAAAAAAATTTGCACTGTGGAACTGCTCATCTGCCCAGGAGAGTATTATCAATAGAAAGAAAATATAAACACTGTACATTTTGAGTATCACTTAACATCAGAATTTGTGCCAACAAAATGCAAATATTTATTTTCTTGCCTTCTCCTTGGTCTTTGGTATTGACCTGGTGATTGGCAGTGGAGAAGGAGGAAGAAGTTTGGTGTCCTGAGGGGAGAATTATTTTCATTATTCTACTTTGTTATTTACCAAGTTGAAATAGTAGTAGCTGAAGTTGTTTGAGATTCTGAGATGCAGTATTCTCATTATCTTGCCACACACTTTTGTAATTGAAATGATTATGATTAGCATTTTAGTGAAAAAAAAAAAATAATTAAAATTTTTTACAATAATGTTCCCAAAGTCTAAAAATGACTCAAAGTATAGGGTTATAGAGTGAGAGGCACAGATCATAGGGATATATATATATAATTATTATTTATAAAAAAATTATAACATAAGTATGTTATAAAATCACTACAAAAATAGCCATTTTGTTTCAACACACTCGGTGTCTTATCAAGTGATGATGTTGAAGATAAAACCAATCTTTTATCTTTTATCTTCAACATCATCACTTGATAAGACACCGAGTGTGTTGAAACAAAATGGCTATTTTTGTAGTGATTTTATAACATACTTATGTGATAATCTTTTTATAAATAATAATTATATCTGCTCTACTTTGTATTGAGCACTCTTTTAAGAATAGTAATTGTTGGTTATTGGAATTCATTCCGTATATACCAATTATATACTTGGATATATATATATATATATATGAAGAAGGAGGGGCCTACCCTGAATAAAATAGATTAGCAGCTACATTTTCCTTCTCACAATATGCACCTAGTCCAACAAAATTATGAAGGTATAAAAATGCAAAATATCTTATTTTCTTGTAAATTTACTACATAAAGTTTACAAGTTGCCAGTCCTGACTAATTATGGACAGTACATACCTTGTGTGTGTGTGTGTATTGCTTTTTTTTATAAAGAAAAAAATTTGAAACTTTGTTGGCTAACTTCTGAAAAAAATAACGTTATATTTTACAAAACCTTGTTACTTCTTAACTTTTCATTTTTTAATAAAATTATGAAAGTTTAAACATGACCATGTAAATAATGAAAACCTTCACAAACCAATCAAATTAAGAAAAGGATTTAATTTCTCTATCACTCAAAAGAATGGAAAAAATTGTTCAAGATAAGTATTAATTATTAGCCAAAGATGTCTTGAATAGGCTTTATTTTTGCTTTGAAATTGCTTTAAATTCAATAAAAACTATATGATCAAGGATTAAAATAGAATTTGTAAATAAGGTTGTTTCATTCCCTATCACTAACTGATAAGAACCATAAAGTCAGTTCCTATGTATTCATATAATGGGATTTCTATAAAGTGATGTACTTGGAGGTAAAAAAAAAAAAAAAAAAAATCAGAAATGACAGATTTTATATTTTGTTAGAAATAACCATTTCTATTTAAATATTCAAGAAAGACATGAAATCATTCAAGTGCATATTGCTAACATTTACAGATGTATATTTATCTCCGCACTGATATATGTATAGTCTATACTATATTCAATAAATCAAGAAAAATTCAAGCAACTTATCTGGTTAAGCTTTGCATTGAAACACTCGTCAGGGCCAGATGTTTGATAAATATATTGAACTTATTAACAAGTAGCTTAAAAACTGCCCTATCAGGCAGCATTTAAACTAGCTCCTGTGGAGAGCTCTTGATTGGGCCTTCATCACAAGAGATAGGGAGGAGTAGATGTGATGGGCAACAATAAACTACAGAAGACCTCAAAATAGATTGCTGCTTTTAAGTATTGCATTTATATTTAAGCCTACCTTTTAAAAGTTCTACAATAATTCTTCTGCTGCCACTTAATTTAAAGACAATTTGATGCATGTAAATCCTTACTTTCCATATAAATAATTATTTTTATTTCCTGGGTGATTTTCACTAGATTTCACAATTAATTCTGATTTACCCAAATTTATTTCCAAGTTATAAAAATTGATATTGTGTAAAAAAAATTGTTGCAAACTGCCGAAAGCATTCACAGTAATGAATCCAAAATTTCAGAATTGCAGGTCCAGAGTCAGCCCAGAATGATTTTAATTTGCTCACAGAGTTGGCCTGATTCCAAAATGGTATGATATGTTGGGCTGTGGCCTCTAGAAATAAAGTTGAAAATGCATACAATTTTATTTTGAAACACTGTAATTTGAGAACAGTAATTTTTTCATTTGAACATGAGCTATTGAAAGTTAAAGAGTTGCCTTCCTTTAATTGTTTTTATCATGGAGGCCAAGATGGCGGAATGTGAAAACAATTACAGTGATGTAAACTTGTGAATCTAAAATTTTAGGATTGCTGGTCAAGATCCAGGCTGGAATGATTTTAATTTGCTCACGGAGTTGGCCTGATTCCAAAATAGTATATATTGAGCTATGGCCTCTCGAAGCAAAGATAAAAAGTGTGACACACTGACATTCACATTTATTATATAGAAGGAGATGAGCTGAGAGTTGATATTTATTATATAGATGTATTAAAAATAGTCTGCATTATAAAAACTTTGAATAAGATATATTGATAAAATAATATATATGACAGATTAATACAGTAAACCTTTTCTATTATACTGTATAAATACACAGATCTTTATTATATATTCCTTTTTGTAATTTCTAAAGAAGTGTTGGATTTTATGTATTAATCTAAGAGATTTTATTACTTAAATGTTATTTTTAGTGCCTACCCATGTTTAAGTGGACACTCCATTTATTCACTAAACAGAATATTTATTTATTTTCCTCTACTGTCCTGAAAACTCAAGAGTGCATATTTTTCTTTAATAAGATTCTTGAATATTCAGGCCAGTAAATGACAACAAATATACAGTTTAATGAATAAATGGAATGCCAACTCAAATATGGGTATTTACTAAAATTAATGTTTAAATAATATAATTCTTTTTTGTCTATGAGATGCACTTTTTGTTTTTTAAAATATGACCCTCAAAAATATACTACTATCTTAAATGGTAAACACCTGGAATGATGTTATATTTTGGATTTATGATTTTCCTCTTCCTCCAATAGGGTCTAATGAAGGCTCTAAATGATTTCTCTCAATTTTATTTTTCCAGCATATGTAATTTTAAGTTTAAGGTGCATTTTGCAAACACACACACACACACACACATATATATATATATATATATATACACAGACAAACCTCACATTTATGGACTCCTCCCCACTCTATCAATGGACTTTGGACACAATGGACAAAATCTGCAGGCAAAATAAAAAAAAATTTGCAGGAAAAAAAAAACTTCTAAATCATCATGCGATGTAGTTTAAAATTTGTGGGCTTAGCGAAACGAGTTGTATTAATTCTCAAAGTAACCACATGGCAGCACTGGAAGGACTTTCAATTGTAAACAAAGATGGGTGTACAGTATATAAAGTATGATACATTAGTGCATGAGCGAGAAAGTAGCTGTGAGAAATCTATTATTTTTGTTATTTTGATTAATATAACTATTAAGTATATATTTATTTATGCCATATATACATGTTTATAGTACAAACCTCTCATCTACAGACTTGCCCATCAACGGACATTGGATGCAATGGACAAAACCTGCAGGTAAAATAAAAAATATCCTACTGTCCTAAATGGTAAAGACCAGGAGGGATGTTATATTCACCTGGAATGATGTTATATTTGGACTCTATGACATTCCTCTTCCTCCAATGGGGTCTACTGAAGGCTCTAAAAGATTTCTCACAATTTTATTTTTCCAACATAATTAATTTTAAATTTAAGGTACATGTTATAAACACACACACACACAAACACACATTATATATATATATATATACACACACACACTACTGGACACTCCCATCATTTTCAATGTATGAGGGTCAAGCAGCTGAGTTCTTAGAACCAACACCCAAACTTCCTGCATATATCATTTGAATACAGTGGTGAAAGCTTGTGCAGTATCAACCAGAGTTTTTGGAAGAGGCAAATATACAGTATGCCACAAAGTCCCCAAATAACCCTCCACATGTTTTTAATTCAGAGTTGTCCTTCTAAATGGGTTGCCACCCAAGGCTATAGAACCCACTCTATCCTGCTATTTACTGTGGGAAGAAAAGATGGATTCATATTTTTCCCCAAGGGTATTAGTACTTAAGTGAATCTAATGAATTCAATTGAATTTGAACACACCTCTCTGATTCCTCAATTCGAGCTACAATCCATTACTCCACACACACACACACACACATATATGAGAATACGAGAAAACAATATAAAAATTTTTATAGATCAGGAAAAATTTTAGAGAAAAAACTATGAAAAAGGAAAAAAGTTTTTGTATGAAGTGTTTCTACTTGAAGACTATAATGATACCATACTTTGTTCTATCTTGACTGTGGGCAAGAATACATATGAAAGATTTTTTTTGATTTATGTTGATGTGACTACACATGCACATGGATGAGAGAGAGAGGAAGCTGAGAATTTAAATTCAAATTTTTTTTTATACTAAAAACATATTTTTAAAAAAATTAACATTAAAATTTTTAAATTCTCAGTGTCCTCTTTCATTTATATGCATGTGTAGTCATCAATATAAACATCACTTTAGTCTGATGAAGTCCTTAAGGAAAAAATGTGTCACACTAAAATTTTTCCCACTTAATCATACACACACATTTTATATATATATATATATATATATATATATATAGATTTATCGATCCAGCTTTGTGTGTATGTAAGTGTGTGTATACACTTACATACACACAAAGCTGGATCGATAAATCTAGATATATTGATGAACTGAATTCTGACCTGAAGTGTTCAATATATATGGTTAATATTCACTATTGAATTAACTTCAATAAGGAGATTATATTGAAATTTTTTTATGTAAAGTAAATGCTTTTTAAATGATTAGATTACAGATTAAGAGCTACAAAGAACAGAATGTTATGGAGAGCTATTATTGCCAACATCCTAAATGGACACAGCACATAGAAAAAGGTTAAAGATTTACCTACATGATGGACCTGTGTAACAACAATACATTCAGTCAGTCAGTTATGTGCCATGTGGGATACATGCGTAGGCGATCATGTATCTTTTGATACATGACTGACGAGGCAGATTTTTTCCTGTAGTAGGTTGCCATTACATTCTGCCGTAGACCAGTTGCCATCCAAGGCTAGAGAACACGGTCTGTCCTGCTATTTACCCATAGCTGGGGGAGAATAACAAAATTCTTACCTTTCTCAAGGGTATTAGCATGTAAGTGAAGGTAATGGATTCAACTGGAATTTGAACTCGGCTCTCAGATTCTTCAATCCATGCCACTATCCATTACTCCACCATGCCTCCTATATATTACTAATTTATTACCAATCTATCTGTAAATTATATTTTGTTAAACATAAGTATTCTCTGTCTCTCTGTAAAAATTTAAAGGAAATGGTTTACTTTTACATGATTATGTTGTTCTCTATTTTTTTCCATAGAATAGCTTTCTACTGATTTTTAATCAAGAATCTATTGCAAAATTAAATTTATAGGAATTTCTTAGAAACAACAATTGGAATACTTAAGAAATATGACCACAAAATACTTTCATAGTTTTATATGCAATAAAAATCTACTGCAATGTCTTTCTCTTAAAAAAATTACCTGGAGTAGAAACAGGGATTGTAAGCAGCTACATATTTATATCCAATAAGCTAATGCAAATATTGCTTAGGGATTTTTATGAGGGAAAAACATTTTACCGCTTCTGGTTTTGTTTGCAAACTGTTCACAAAAACCATACTTTGTTCTATCTTGACTGTGGGCAAGAATACATATGAAAGATTTTTTTTGATTTTTGTCTGGGTTGGGCAAAAGCTCTGTGGATGGATAGAAATTGATAATTTCTTGTTGGTCAGTGATTTGTGCGTGCATCTGTTATGGCGGATACTGATGTGTGATTTCCTTTGAGCTGGTATAAGAAGTGAAACCGCAAGTCTTTGACATTATGTTATCACAAAGCTGTGTATTTTCGGAGTATTGTAGTACCCAACTGCACCCAGCACTGCTAGAAGTACAGTGCAATCAAGCATTGATCTGATACTTTGTTACAAACACTAAACAGACAGAAAAGAGAGGATCATATTAATGGGACATCAATCTGCAAGACAGATATGTAAACATATATATATATACTGAACGTCTCTATCACTCTCCCTCTCTCTGACAATAGCAAAAGAGTAAAAAGATACATTGCCATTACTACTATTCTGCAAGTGTGCACTATGCATTACTTGCTTGCTTCCATCCAAGAAACGTTGGTTTTTCTAACCATAAAATCAATCAAGAAATCATTCAAAAAGTTGCATTTTCTCAACTGGAGCAACCAATATTCTTGCAAACATTTGAAGAGCTTGTGCTTGTTAGAAATTTCTTGAGAAAAAAATTCCCTTTGTTTCTTAGATATTTCTTGGGAGAAATGTTTCCGATATTTAAATTTATTTTATTGAATCATCTATTTTCATTGTTATTGATGTTATTTTAATATATTATATATATATATTGTAAATGTTATAAATATATTATCTCATATATAGATTTAATTATTCTGATATATGTTAACAGGTTAGGAAAAGTTCAAATGATTTATCTTTGTGACAGATTCCAAATTTTGTCTATAAATTGCTAATCAGGGTCAGATAAATGTTTATCTACTCCTGATGAGCAGTTTATATGTGAAACTTGGAGCTGGTTTCAAAGATAAATCATTTGAACTTTTCATCATTTCTTAATTAATGTTGTCATAGTTTTCTTATTGAGCACTTTTTTGAGAAAAATCTGTTAAATTCCAGTAATTTTTACATGTTTGGTTAGACTTGACTAATTTGTGTTCTTTTTATTATTGCTAATATTAAATGTTATAATAATTATAAGTTACTTTTCTCCTATAATTCATTTGTTACTACAACATGAGCCAACTCTTGGAATTAATCTGTAAATAAAAGATGATAGCTTAAATTCAGTTAAACTAAGTAAATAATTACTTAAGGATCTTTGTGTAGAACAACAGTTAGCTTGTCTTTAACATATGGAGTTTGATCCTCATAGATACTCTATATTTATGGCCTTGTGCCAGACTAAGCTAAATTTAACAAACATGTTTAACAAAGTTAAAGTTTCTCATTAATTAAAATGAATGATAAAAGTACATTAACTTCATTGCCAACTGAACAACATAATGGTAAATTAGGTTTATGCCTTTCTCTCAAGAATTTTGTTCGAATCAAACAGGACCCATATATATTTGGGTTTTGTTAATCTGCTTTTTCTATGAAAAGATATAAATAACCAATCAGATTTCATGGAATATTCTAATCACTTCAAGGGCATCTACATGTGTTCTGATTGGTTGATTTCAAAGTTTAACCTATGAAAACAGTTTCTGTTGTTTGTTTATTTTTCTTGAGAGAATAGCTTGGCAATGACACAATTGTTGGCAGTTTGGTTACTTGAAATAAACTATCTGGCAGTAACACAACAATGGTTTAAAAATATTCTTAGATGAGCCATTTTCCTGGTCAGACAGGCTACTAAGGATAAGAGTTCTAATATCATCAGAACCTAATTCTTTATCTCAAACCCATACCTTTTACTTTCAAGTTGTAGAATGTAAAAATGAGCTGTGTATTTCCATAAAATGGGTAAAAGTAAGACTAAAAAAAAAGCTACTCAAAAAAGTAAATAATAATAATAATAATGCTTCATTTAAAAAATTTAGACAGCCTAAGATTATTATGTTTACTTTGTATCAGAAAATATAGCATGGAATAAACTAGATAAATAATACAGATTGTATATATAGAATCAGAAAAAGACAGTTAAACATTCTAGGATATATAATTAGGAGAGAGGGCTTGGAGAATTTGACACTGACATGACAAACTGAAGGTAAGACAGTGGGAAAAAAACAAGCAACCTACCTAACAAGCTTGCATAAATGGATGGCAGAACAGGGAGTAGAAGGAATGGTGAAAAGACAAACTTTACTGAGAGCTACAACAGTTAGGAAATTGTGGACAGTCGTGATTGATCATGTTCTGAAGAGTCATGGTTTATTATCTATATTATAATCAATGATATTAACAGTAAATTAAAATCCATGGCATAAGACTTTACATTTAATAACTATCTACAGTAAATAAGCATCTATAGTATTATTCTGTATGTTCAACTATGATGCTTTTCTACCTTGGATCAGATTATAGAATTTTACTGATCCCTGGGTCTTCTTAGCTGGAATCAGTTATGGTTTCTGAACAAGAATCTATAATATCATTTCTATATATGACCATTGCACTTTTCTACCTAGAATTAAAGAGTAGGATCTGCTGATCCCTGGGCCTTCTGAGCTGGAATTAGTAATTTTTTTATGACTGATAAACCTATATGAAAAGAAATTGAGAATATCAAAGGAGATGAGACAAGTGAAAAGGAAAAAGGTAAGAAAGCTGACCCCCCCCCAAAAAAAAATCAGACAAAGGGAAGAAAATAAAAGGAAAAAATGGAGATGAAAGAAAATGAAACAGGCTTGCTGTCTCAATATAAGGGGAGAAACTGAATGGCAAGCAAGGATGGAAAGAATAGTAATTGTGATATACTAAGATTCTTTATGATGAAATAGAATAAAAGTGTAATAAAAGAAAGAGGACCCAGTAGAAAATATTCCTCCATTCCTTTCCTTCATTTTGTGTGTATGAGTTTTTGTATCATTTAAATTAAAAAAGTCTGAGTTGTCAACACCTATGGAATTTCCATTGGTCTAGATTTCATCTACACACATCATAATAAAGAGGAGATGCAAATGATATTAGAAACAGTTTCACAAACATCATCAAACCAATCTTCAGAAATGCCAACATACAGCTTGAGTATTCAGGGTTTGGTTTGAAATTCAAACAAATATCACCTGAAAAAGCCTGGAGTGTATAAGGGCTGAAAGAGTGTGAATATGACAATAAAAATGAGGACAACAGTCTGAACAATGTAAATAGTGTAAATAATTACAATACCTCATCTCAGAAATATAAACAGTTTTAGGGAAGTTTAAAAATATAACAAAGCTATTTGTGATTTAATTCTTAGCAATATTACAATCCTAGTCTGTAATAATTAATGCACAATCTCTACTACTCTCCTGTTTAGAGTAGAAATCACATAGAATAATCATAAACGTAATATTATTATTTTTTATTCTATAAATCATAAAGATATTACCATTATAATGCTAACTGGATTTAATATGAAAGTGAAGATGATATCTTATGCATAACCTTCAAATTAACTTGCAACAATGGAATCTTTGTATTCCTTAAACATGAAAGTAATATAATATGTAGCCAAAGTATACAAGAATTAATTTTATACATTGTTTATCTATTATAGTAAATTCATTTTTTTTTGGTGAGTGAGTTAGGTCAGTTTTCCCATAGACACCAATGGTCAGAATTTTAAGGGTTACGGACATATGTTGTAACACTGGTTCTCATACGATCACCAAAATCAAGCAATGCCAAGCCTGGTCAGTACCTAGAAGGGTGGCTACAACTGTAAGCTTGGATGTGCAGGTGGTGTAATGGGTAATGGCTTGGAATTGGAAATCAGAAAGCAGAGTTCCAATTCCAGTCAAGTTTGTTATATTCTCTTATGCACAAATACCCTTGGGAAAGGTATGAATCTACCTCTTCTCCCCTCAGCTATGGGTCAACTAGTTTGACTAGTATCAGCAATTATTATCACTAAAATATTCTTAGAATCTAAAATTATTTACTGGCTTTAAATAACCTGCAAAAAGGTTGATAATCTGTTAAAAAAAAAAAAAACAAATAAAAAAATCAAGGTTTGAGCCACCATTTCATAAGACTTTTATGCAATGTAAGTCCTTTCCCATCCAAAGGATGGTGCAATACATTTTTTCTTTTTCCATGTAGTCTTGTAAAAGTATAAATTTAAAAAGTGATGGCAAATGTAACCGCATATTACTCACTGGTATCATTTCTTGCTATTCAAGCTTTAAGTAAATGCTTGGATTTTAAATACTGATATTTAAGGCAAACAGGGACTTTATTTTTTGAAAACTTACTATATACATAAATTTTTTTTTCTAACTAAACTTTGTATACATCTATATCTATTATAGATATTGCAATAAAAAGTATGAGAATAAAATCCATCAGATACAAACATTATGAATTGCTCTTATATTAATCAATATTATTTTCTGCATGAGTCCAACCTATAACTCTTGAACTTCAAAGATAACATTAAATGTTTGGAGTGAAATAAAATGTTTCTGTCAGGAGGAAAAATGCCACAAATGAATTTCTTTTGCTCAGCTTTGTTTTATGAGAAACACTTTATCAGTGTTAGCCAGCTCAGATTTTCTTGATGTTCACTAATCAAGCAAAATATTTCATACTACAAGGAAATTTGCTTTTTTTGTCTGTGCCAGCTGAGATGAATCCATTTAATTGAATAATCATGAAAATGTTGAACATATAGTTCAGCTTTCAGGCAAACAGCCACCAGTAATGTCTGCAAGACATAGTATTTTATGTCAAGAATAATGTTTATCACTTTTTGCAGTTTAGAAGAGATAAACTAATCACTTGTATTTATTACAGCTGAGGGATAATAACAGTGTAAAATAACAACAACAGAAGTTATATCCCTTGGCTACTTGATTGCTGAGAGGGAAATCATCATTTGGGGACCAAGAGAAATGAAAAAAAAAAAGGGAGTTATTAAAATTTTCATTCTTTTGCTATGGATTCAGTTCCTATTTTCATGTGAAATTTAACAATATTTATCATACAAGGATTTTTTGAAAATCAAATCACACATGCTGCTTTTTCAATGTTTTTATGGTTTGATTTTATATTTAGTTCAGGGGAATGAGACATCAGTGAAAGAATTTTTCATTTAAGATATCACTGTTTTAGTTCTATTTCCCATATATATATATATATATATATATATGTGTGTGTGTGTTGTAGAGTAGTTTTCACAGTGGAGGCTTGTATTTCAATAAGTTGTCCTAAATTAGGTTCGACGTACAAAACGTTAGGAACTTGGAAATAAGAGTTAATGACGCAGCAATCTAGTTGTGATGGTTGGTACTTCAATGCCCGATATCGTCTGACTCGCTCAACATCACTGAGCCGAACTGGCGACCGCTACTACTACTTATTATCTGTGGGAGAGTCCATTACAATAGAATAGGTACTATAACAGTGTATGTGCGCGCACTGTCCTGGGCATGAAAATAAACTACATCCATGTCCTGGGTAAGATGATAAATTACATCCAACAGGAAGGCCTCTGATCAGGAGGTTTTGAGGGGGCATGGAACCACCTCTTAATTGCTGATGTTCCCAGGCCTACCATGACCCAGGGTGGTAGCACCTGTTAGGGTCCCAGCTATAGACAATTAGTGGACCACCAAACTGGGGTTAAGACTATGAAAGTGTAAAAATTGGTTTTAATTCTAGCAATACATTTTTGCAAAGGATTATTACCAGCAATAAATTTTTAAGAAAAAATTATTACGAGCAATACATTTTTTGAAAAAAAAATATTAGCTGCAATACATTTTTAGAGAAAATATTACCAGCAATAAAAATCTTGCCAGCATTAAATAACCCATTGAGATTGATATGCCATATACCAAACCAAACCAAACCAAATGTGTGTGTGTGTGTGTATAAAGCATAGCACATTGAGTGCTGGTGTTAAAACAGTAAATAAATGTTTTTTTTTCCTCAGCAGTAACACAACAATGAGTTTCATGCATGATGCAATTGATACTGATCGAAAATATATTGCAAAACTATATATATATATATATATATACATATATGTATTATTATTAATAGAGATCTTATAGGTATAAGAAACTATACTTGCTCAGAAAACCTTCAGTGTGTTGATTTGCAAATAAACAAGCCAATACAAAAGAGGAAAAATGGTATAAAAAAGAAAGAACCAAGAATATGTACGTTAACTGAAAATAATTGTCCAGCATACAAGTCCAAGACCCAAAGAAAAAAACCCCGATGCGAGTACCCAAAATAACTAAATAAAGTGCTCAATACAATGAGTAGAGCAGACCTAGTTAAACCTAAAGAGCCAGACAAACCTACCAAAGTTTCACCTAAGCAGATTGTCAGGGAAAGCTGGCTCTTCCTGACGATCCGCTTAGGTGAAACCTTGATAGGTTTGTCGGGCTCTCTAGGTTAAACTATATATATATGTATATATATAATAAAACTGGATATAGCAGTAACCAGTGGTGATAGTCTGTCTCATGCTTGAATGCAATCTTCAAACCAAATATATATATATATAAATAAAACAGTTCTATATTTTTAATTTTAAAAAGGGATATTTGTTTCTTTTGGAGGATCTTGAGCACTATAGCTATTTTTCCCTCATTTTTCAAAATGTGAAAAAGAGTAGTAATTTGAGTAAAATGTGAAAATGAGTTGTAGTATGAGAATATATATATATATATATATATATATATATATATATATACAGAGAAAGAGAGAGAATGAAGGAAAACGTTTTATAAATGATCAAATATCTTTATTGATCTCTATCTAGAGGCTGTTTTGTTAGATTGCATTTTTGATTCATTAACTCTACTGGAAGTATCTTCTTTTGTGTTGTGTTCCTTTAATACATAAGTGATCATAGCTCTCCCCAACTTCCTATTCTTGGTAGCTCTAAGCAATATTTGTCTTCTTACTATCTCTTTCTGTCCCTGTTCTGCCATCCATTTACGTAAGTTCATTAGATAGTTTACGTTGTTTTCCCATGCTCCTATTGCCTTCAGTGTGTCCTGTGAGTGTCAAATTCTTGAGACTCTCTTTCTTTATTGTGTGTCCCAAGAATTTCAACTCTCACTTGCCTAGTTCTTTTTATTTCCATTCACCTTAAAACTCCCTTGTTGCTCACATATTCTGTCCCACGTATTCGATTAAGAAATATAATTAAACCAGATCATATAATTTACAGCATTTTCAGTTGGAATAATTAAAATGATTCACTAATTTATGTCACTTGTACATCACTTAATGATTCACTCCTGATTAAACCAGGTCATTATCATAATAATAACATTTCCATTAAGGAAACATTCAGTGACTGAAGAGTTACCATTAGTGTTGGTTGAAATTTTTAAAATTTTTCTCTAAAAACATAAAAATAGTTCAGTAGCTGTTGTCACTTTTTCTTGTACTGATGAGATTTTCCTGCCTAACCATTTGTTTAAGTTGCTGTAGAAAGTCAACATCTTAATTAGATGATTATTTTTTCCCCTTCTAGTTATATATTTTAGTTGTTGCTGCATATATAGGATATCTCAAAACATTCTTTCTAAGTTATAATTTTTGAAGACAAATTGTTAGCTTTTATTGCTTGTGTCAAATGGTGATGAAATCCATTTTGAATTTGTGACTGTAAGACATCTTGCCAATTTCAAAATTGCAATCTAACTTGATAAATTATGATTCTGATTTAAGTTAATATCAGGTGTTACATCTTTCTTATATTTAAGCAATATTTTTCTCATAATTTACTTTTTTAAATTTCAAAATGGTAGACATATTTTGACAGATTCTTGAAGAAGGTTACTATTTGTTAAAAATTGTTCCAATTAGTATAAACAGTTTGAGTAAGTGGCCATTAGTGAAGCTTGCTTCCAAAGATAAAGCAAATATTTTTTTCTACTTTCAGGTATAATTGTAACTTATAAAAATCACTAGAGACAGTGAAATTATTGCAAACTGTATCTAATTGGTTCAATGTGTCAATATATATATAAATTCAATGTGATGTATATAATTTACATTTTTAAGTATAAAATCTTATAATTCATAAAAGTTTTTGTCATTTTGGGAATAACTCATGAGTTAACTTAATATATTTGTATGAACATGATTGATTTGTGTTTGAGACTAGGTAGATAGTGTTTGGACAAGTTTCATCTCACATACTGTTAACATTCAGTTTGTATATATGTTTGAAATTAGGTTGAATTTGTATTCTATGATTGATGTTGGTTTCATTCTGCTAGGAATAATTGTTAATGTCCCCTTCCCAAATTTATAGACAAATTGTACAGATACATTGTTAGGATTTCTTCCTAACCAATAAAATGGACCACTGCTTGGTCTCATCTGCCATATTGTTATTCTTTCTTGTCAGAATGCCATAACCACTTGACTGTATCCGTTTTTCATGTTAACACTATTCTTACACTGTGAACATTTTTCCTGATAACTGTTGCTTTGCCTAGTTTTGTCTTAGTTTAGAATTATTCTGCACTATTGTCTTTCTTTTCTTATTGGTTATTGGAAAGTTTTTCATTTGTTTGTTTGAAATTTTTACCAGTTACACTTAACCATGGCTAATTTCTCTACACCTGAAATAAAAGTGCTTGCAAGGGTTTTCTACCTAGGATCAAAGTGTAGAATCTGTGCACTTCATGAAAAATGTTACAACCATTGTTTACCTATGTAGTCATTAAAAAACATTAATTTTGATTTGAAAATGAAAAACAATTACAATATGCAGTAAATTTCTGATATATGACATGTGATTCACAAAATTTTCCTTTAATAAGAATTTTGGTATATTTTATTATTGTTCATTTTAAAGTTTCAGTTTCAAATCCATAACACCAGTACATTTTATACACCATAAACTAAGATACTCAACACTTATATAATATATAATACATTTGCAGATGTGAGAAACTTACCAATAATTAAAAAGCCAACTGATGATCTTGTTCATTTATTTGTTCATTAAAAAAAGCAGAGAAAAACATCTTTTTTTTTCTTGGCAAGTATGTTACAGAAATAAAATCAAACTCAGATGCCTATTTATACTTTAAAAATAACTTGGCATTATAAATAGTAATTAACAAAAAGAAAAAAACAAAGGCATTTTCCCCCACTAGACACATCTGCACAACATGCTTATATATTAAAATGATATTTACAATAAAAGTAAGAAAAAAAATTAACAAAATTAGCTATATATATATATATATATATATATATATGCATAGTATGAGGTAAGTCAATAACTGAGCCCAGTGGGGCCCAAAAAGTTATTGAGCACCTCCTGCCATAAGTAAACCAGTGCTGAGTGACAAAAAGCAACAACTGAATTTACTGAGTGATAGATACAAAAGACAAGTGATATTCTTAGATCTATCACTCGCTCTCCATATATATAAAATTCCAAGTAAAAAGTAGAATAGTAATTATTCACATACTACTATGACAGTTTCATCTAAAACAGATTCATTAGATAAGAAAATATATATCAAGGTAGGGTATATTTATTTCCCTACCTGAGGAGAAGTAAATTAATAAATATTGTTTTATTGCTGTTCTGATTTTCAGTATTGAGAACTGTGAATATCAGCCATCTGTTTTCAAGACTGTGTCTATAAACATTTTGAAAAATTTCTTACTGTGTGCATATATATATATATATATATGTTAAAGATCATCTATAAATGTTCAATACTTGCTTTTTTGTTTGATTGCTGCAGATGAAATCTCTTTCACCTAACTTAAATTCTAATTCCAGCAATCAAAAAACACTAGAATTTAGTCAAAGACATATTGCTTACCCATACTGATCACTTGCTAATCTTGACAATGACTCTGATAGTTGAAAGTATTTGAATATAATGGAAAAAAAAGAACTTTGGACAATTATTAATAACTTAAATTCCATTGAAGAACACCTCATTCAGAAATTGTAAAGATATAATAAAAAATTGAAGACAGACATTAGTGGTGGTAGTAATTAATAAAACTTGTGTGTGTGCATGTGTAACACATTTCATAGGTAGAATTTTCTGCAAATGACATTTTGATCCTGAACAAGGCACACAGATACTCTGATCTTTGGCAGATATATCAACCCCCACATAAGTAATTTTGTCATTTTTATAGGTACTGCACTAGTTTTATAACAAAATGACTAGCATACCCTGTATAAATAAAAAAGAATATCCTTTAAAGCCAAAAATCATGTACTTAAGTAATTCTCTCTGTCTTCTGGATGTAAACTAAAAATATCAATTCATCTAATTCTAAATGCCTTCAATTTTTCTTGCAATCTGTGATCAAGTGTTGACTGTTACAAAACTGTACAAAATGTTTGGAATTCCAATTGAAATTCTGGAAAACTTTTATATTTGTACCAAACAGAAACAAAACTTTAAAACCAAATATTTGAGAATTCTAGAGGCAAGATAATCTTAATTGAATTACTTTGTCTGCTGTGACTGAGAGTTTCCTAATTGCAATGTTTTGATGTCATATCAGCAAGAAGCCAGTTTGTACAGTTCAGGATGAAATTAAATTCTTTTGTTTGTTACAAATTCAAGATGTTCATTTAATTAAGGCAATATTGCCAAATGTTGCTTTCCTGACAAGTATTCAGATAATAATGATACTGACAGGATTCTTTTCTGACTAACCTCAGAACAATTAAAAAGAATAAAACATGATACATTTAAAGAGAAAAACAGGTCAAAATAGAGAAAAAAAAATCTCAGTCTTTATATGAATTCAAAATCAAACAGGTATGCTTAGTGTGATGAAGAAAAGGTCATTCAAAGATTTGTGGAAGACAAATATTTTGTTTCCAATAAAGTGATTGTTATTTTTGTCTGAATTTTTGAAATGAGGATTTATTTAAATACACTGATTGACTTAGACTAGTGTCCTCGTCTTAGTTACATTTCAACTGTTTTACACTACAGTCTTTTCTAGTGTCTGTGATCTGTAGTAGTAATCTCTGGAGAATGATAATTATAATACATTATTCATCTTTATCCTTATTATGCTGTTCATAATCATATTATCTCAACCATTGTACCTTCCAGCCTTCTTAAGGGACCTGTTATGTATAGTAATACTCTATAAATTTCAAACCAAAACCTTTATTAAATCCATAGGGACAGACTACTTTTATTCAACTGTCTATACTAAATACAAGACATTTTTTAGTATTGAAAAGAGAATCAGAATAGACTATTTCCATGGATTGAAGAAAGGCTTTGGTTCAAAATTCCTAAACGGTTACTAATTACAACAAAGTCTGAAAGAATGTTGGTGAATTTGATGACCAAACAAGATAACTAGTATAAGAATACTAGTATGAGTAAATAAGTATATAATAAATTGATAGTTTATTAAGTCCAATATAAACATTCTATGTGAATTTTAGGAATGAGGATTTATTTACATTTGAGCTAATGTTCTCATCTTTGTTATGATTTTTACATTTTGGCCATTGTGCACTCTAACCTTCTTGGGATGTCTAGGTAACTTTCAGGGAATTTTGGACTGAAACATTTTTTTAATCTATACCATTAGATAGTTCTCATTCTGCTGTCCATGTCTATGAATATTTTGTCTTATTTCTTTTTTTGACTTGCTCAGTTATTGCCCAGCCTGAGTCTGTATTATCCAACCCAGAAATTGAACTCACAGTTACTATATTACTAAATTCCCAAATCAAAATACTTTAATACATGGGACAATCACCTATAGATTTGTAATAGATAATTATTTTGACACTGGAATATACTTATAAAATATCAAAGAATTACATATTGTCATTGTGTTTTGATTGGTTGATTGATTGATTCATTCATTTTCTACAGCTTATTAACCCTTTGCAGGTTATTTAAAGCCAGGAAATATTTTTAGATTTTAAGAATTTTTTGGGGGATGGGGGAGATAATAAAGATTTAATGATACAAGTTGTACTAATTAACCCATAGCTAGGGAAGAAGAAGTGGATTCATATCTCTCACAATGGTATTTGCATGTAAGTGAATATAACAAACCCAACTGGAACTGGAACTCAGTTTTCTGATTAACAATTCTAAGCCATTACCCATTATACCACCTGGACCTCCAAGTTTACAGCATTTGGTATTCCCAGGTGGTCACTCATCTAGGTACTGACCAGGCTCAGCATTGCATTAAAAATAAAGTATTCTTGACTGCTATATGATTTCAATCATCCTCTATCCATATAAAAACTGGACAATTTCATCACAAGTAGAAAAAAGATGACCGATGGCAATGTGGTTTAACCAATGAAAGTTTTGGTAATTGTACAGGAACTGGTGTTTCAACATGACGTGGCTGTACATTGTTTTATTTTATAGAATTATAACATATAATAGCCTTTTTTTATCAATATCGCTTGACTTAATTCATGACTGACAATCCCTTTCTTCTTGATTTTCTCTTCATAACATAAAGAGTGAATGCTGAATCTTCCTAAAAGAAATTTTATCTTACATACCTCTTTACCATCTGGCAAAAGATAGATAATTCTCATACTTAGTTGCACTTAATCATAGCTTCAATTCATTATAATTTGAGGTGTATTTCTCATTTACCCCTAACTCACTGACATTGTTTTCCTATGCAAAATGTGCTTTTGGATACACTTTTCTCTCTTTCTCTCTCTCACTCAGTACTAAGCTGTTAGTCATTGTTTTTCTCTACTTATCTTGCTTTCAATATGTCTTGTGAGTATTAAATTTGCCAAGCCTTTTTCCTCATTATGCGTTGCCAAAATTTCAACTATCATTTACTAAATGTTATAAGAAATTTGTAGCATCTATTCTCTCTAGAATTTCCACATTTTTCACATTCTTTGTTAATGGTATACAAAAATTTCATTGGTAAAATCACATCTTTTTTTCTATTTGTGATGAAATTGTCCAGTTCTTATACCCATAGAGGATGACTGAAATCCTATAGCAGTCAAGAACACTTATTTCAAATGTTCAATACTTTACACCTAACACATTTTGTATACCCATAGAGGATGACTGAAATCATATAGAAGTCAAGAATACTTTACTTAATTTCTTATGTTATTTTTTAATACTTTATACCTATCACATTGTCTGAAAAATGTTTTTTGCACTTAACAATTTTCTGTCACACATCATATCTTATAACACTATACACATAGTTGTATTTCTACACCTGTTTAATTTTTATGTCCCCAATGTATTGGATGGTCCCTTTTACTGACAACTGTACATTTTTCCGCTCTTATAATTAATGGTTAGTTCCTTATATACCTTATCTTGTGGTCCTTCCAGCATCAGTTTCTTTTCTCTCTAATTTTATTCAGAAGTTTTAAGTAAATTTAATGTTACTTAAACTTCATACCATACAAACCAAAGATATTTCAAGCTAAAAATAGCAATAATAGTGACCTTTAGAAATGTATTTTCCTGAAAAATTGTTTTAAGCATAAAATTTTATAAATTTCAATACTGGCTGCTGGGTCAATAAATGTCAAATGTTTCCTTACAAGGAAACAGCTAATATTACAATTACAATTACAATTACAAGATTAGATAATGATTAATTTGAACAGATAGTGAATATGAAAAACGTATTTTCCTGAAAAAGTGGTTTAAAAGAAAGATTTTATTAATTTCAACTGAGGGTAGTACTGGTTACTCGGTCAATGAATGCCAAATATTTTCTGATAAGGAAATAGCTAATATTACTATTACAATATCAGATAGTGATTAATTTGAGCATCTGACATCATCCTGATTGTTGTAGTCATGTTTTGACTATTTCACTCTCCAGCCTTCTTCAGGTGTATGAAGGATTTGGTAATGTAGCATGTTAAGAATTTTATACCATATCCTTTATTCAATTCTTATTCTATTGTCCTTGGTAGGGAATATGTAATTTTAACTTATTATTTGGTTATTTCATACTTTTTGCTAATTCTCTCTTATAATGGATTCCACTGCCTGACCCATAGATTGAACTCACACTCAATAGTTCAAATGAAGTGCTTAATCATTGCTTATATCCATTAGGCCAGCTTTGTGTAAATTTTGTAATGGTGAAACTGTTTCTGTAGGGAAGATAGAAAATAAAACCTGCAAAATAGTTTCAAATTCAAGTTGTTCAGAGCCCATATTATTTGGGGAAAAGTATAAGGACAAAGTTAACCTCATACTTGTCTTCACTCCAATGATGCATGAAACATGAAAATAAAAGGAATAAATTGTAAAATGTACCCTCACCAAAATTAATGTTGCAGAAGTAGTGAAAATAGGTACTCAAGCCATTTTAGCACTTCTATCTATTGGTGTTGCTTTGAAAGTAATTCCCTCAATTATATTGACTCCCAACATCAGAGACAGAAGTTGATAGTATGAGAAAAGGAGTTAAATGTTTCTCTCAATAAACTATAACTTTTTTTGCATTTTTGCAGTCAGGCAAAATTTTATCAAAGATGAAAATGGGTACAAAGCAGAAGTATTTTAATGAGTCCTTCAATGCAGAAAAAAATTGTGCCCATTGATATTCATTGACAGTTGCTGAATGTTTACCGGGACCAATCAATGAATATAAGTACATTTAGGCAGTGGATAATGCATTTTGGTAGTGGTAACAGAAACGTGTATGAAAAAGATGTTCACCTTCACTGGTAAAGTTTTCTTTTAATGCAGCATATAGGCTAGTTTTTCAATAATATTTTCTTATTATTTACCAGTTATCAGTATATTATTTACATTATTCAGACTATTGTCCACCAATTGTTGCCATATTTATGACGTTTCAGCCGTTATATGCTCTGGCATTCTTCAGGTGGTTGGAATGTTGAACTGAACCCTTTATTTCACTCACTGGGGTAGATGTTCTAGTTCCACGTGCCATGTTTAATGGATGTCAGTTATCAGTTATCTCCTGTTAATTTCTCTCTGAAAGTTCTCCACTGCCTTAGCCGGGTACTGAACTCACACTCTTTGGGTCCTGTCACTGGATCTAGCTAACACCTGTGTCCAGGAAACATTTATCAAACCATCCATGCTCTTGAATTTCTTGATTTTCAGTTTCTCCTCCATATATAGATTACAATTTCTGATTCTGTTTATCCTTACATTTTTTTATTATAAAACATTCTACTACTGGTCTTTTCCTTTTTAGTTCCCATATGTGCTTTGGAAACATGATGTTATTTTTATATCTTTCATATTTGAATGATAGCTAATGGTTTGCCTATCTTTCTTTTAAATCCTTTTCCACTTGTAAATCTTCTCCTCCAATAGGTTTTCTTTTGTTGTCACTTTCACCTTATATAATTTCCTATCTGCAATTTCCCTGCATTGGACATTTGATTTTGATTCTACAATTGTGTGTGTATGTGTGTATATATATATATATATATATATATATATATATATATGCGTGTGTGTGTGTGTGTCTACGCATGTGTAAGCACTTTTTTATTTTTGGCATAATGCTTCATTGCTAAGGACCTACTGTTTCCCATACTATAAAGCACTTTCTCAGCACACATCTGAAATTTTTTGGTGATTGTTTTTTTTTCCCCCTTTTCCCCAAGTAATGATTTTTTTCCCAGCATTTCCATCTTGGTCAGGTGGGCACATCCCACTCTTCCACATGAAGTTTGGTTTGTGTGTGAATAGTACGTACACATCAACTACTCTTGTAACATCTTCAACCTGACAAGGGAATATAAAATGCCCGTTTTTCACAACAGTTGCTGAATACCTGATGATTGCGTGAAAACACATCAAACTTTTAGTTGTGGTCGGGCACTGTTCCCTCAGAATTTATTTAGAATATTATATATGTATATATATATATATATATATATATATATACAATGATTACATTGCTTAAAATTAGCAAAGTTGCACAAGAAGGCTATAGATTTGTAAACATTAGGTAAGTAGCTTTAAAAATAAAATACCCCTCCTTCCATAATCTTGTCAAGTTCAGAGTGTATAAATGATTCATTATAGATTTTCTTGCAGCTTAAAATCTTGACTTGAACATTAGTTTATATGGTAGTAAAGTCAGAAAAAAATGATTGTCAGAAATAAATGATGAAATGGCATTTATTTCATTTCTCTAACCACAACTCTTGATAGTGTGGGAAAATGAAATGAAAAATAATAATAAAGAATAAAAAAAAATCCCATGATACAAGTTATAAAGAAACCAGAAAGGGTTTCTGGTCATGTGTGTGATTTTATGTCCCTACTTTCATAAAGAACACAATCTTTCTCTTTCCACTTTCCAACGATATTGATCAGGCGTGTTTCAGCAGCCCTAATCATGAAGTAGAGATTTGGCCATCCCAACTCAGCACAAGGCTGACTTGAGCTCGACCATCTTTACCCGTTCTTAGCCTTACTTCCCATAAATTATTTTTAAACAAAAAAGAAAAACAGATATAATCAAGCAAGAGACATTTAACTGTGTTTCAATATAGTCAACATAAAAGGAATAAATGTCCTAAGCAGCAACACAAGTTTTTTTGTATGCTTCTTCTATCTTCTTTGTTTATATACTGAGCATGCACCTTCACCCTAAAATAAACACAAACAAAACTGACAACCTTGATAACATCCACAATAGTATCAATTATTGCTTTTTTAGTTAATGTGATTTTTTAATCCACTGAACTCTGATACCTAATTGCTTGCATATCAACTAAACATTTTGAGTGAATTTTCCTATTTCAAAACTTCCTATTTCACAGAGCAAATCAACAGTGAAGAGCAACAAATGTTTAGTACAAATTTTCTCATATGGAAAATCTTATCCAAATTACATGTTAGGTTGTATAATTATGTTTTGTAGGCCAATCGAGAAAAATTTCATTAGAAACAGAGAAAATAACTGTTATGTAATATCAATCTCCAATATAGCAGTGAATACTAGATAATCTCTCACAAATGAAAAATAGATTTGAAGCAACAGCTACAAAAATATGGTTCTACAGAAAGATGCTGAGAATACCAATGGACTGAACATGTCAGTAATTAGGAAGTTTCCAGAAAAATTGAAACCAGAAAGATGCTTATCCTGAGATAGTTGAACACATAATGAAGAAAGAAAGCTTGGAGAGTTTGGTACTCACAGAACATATGGAAGGCAAGAAGAACAAAAGAAAGCAGTGAATAACCTACCTAACAAGCTTGTATAAAGATAGCAGAACAGAGAAAGAGAAGGATAGTGAAAAGACAAACATTACTAAGCGCTACAAAGCCTAGGAAATTGTGGGAAGCTATGATTGCTCATGTCATGATAGGACACACAATATAGAAGATGCCAGCAGATTGGTTTTCATTTTACACAAAGATAATAGTGGCAATTTTTCAATCCATTTTCATTAAAAACACAAACACATTTCAAATTGTTTATAGAAATTTGAAAACAACACCCTACACCTTCTTGGCCTCGTGTTTTCCACTGCTATGTTTACTGCATGGAAATTTGGTTCACTACCTCATGTTTTTCACTGCTATGTTTACTGCAAGGAAATTTGGTTCACTACCTCATGTTTTTCACTGCTATGTTTACTGCAAGGAAATTTGTGCTAGAAAATTTTTCTCATCAGAATCCATCTTGCACATTTATAAATCTACCATTTGTCCATGCATTGAATACTTTTGTCTTATCTGGTCTGGTGCTCCTTCTGTACATCTCGAAAATATTGACAAAATTCAAAGAAGGGTCTGTAATGTAACCGATACAGACTAGACATCTCGATTTCATATGACGTGACATGGCTTCCCTCTGTCTTTTCTACAAATATTTTCATGGCAACTTCTCTGATGAGATTTTTTCCCTGGTGCTTCAACAACATGAATTTTAGCATGTGACTAAATTGGCAAATAAGTCTCCCTGTTTTACTAATGAAATAGCTAGATGCAACTCCCACTTCTACTCTAACAATTTCTTTCCTCAAGTTCAATGGGCTAAAATCTTTCAGAATAAAAAGGCAAAAAAGCAAAAGCGATCAATGATAATAATTATAGATCTTACAGATTACTAATAATCAGATAAATGTGAACCTTCAGTTGCAATACTTCTGAATAGGTGCAGACGTTTTAATGAAATCTTGATGCATAAATTCAATTTACATACATATTTCAAATTCAATAATATATACCTTTCATTAGATATAGTGAGAAAATGATTCAAAATGTCTCCCACTGCAATGGTGTGCCGACAGAGATAGCTGATGAAATGGCACAAGAACTACACCCACATGAACACTTTAAGAGTGTGACACAGCTATATGTACAGACAGAGAACTATGCGCACATTCATGTTTACACATTCTGTAGCTTTGCATAACAGATTTTCCATATGAATGCATACAATCAGTGATAGCTCTTTATGCAATATTGATGGAAATTATTTCTATTACATTTTTAGTCCTGATAACATCACTCTCACAAACACGTGTCAGACAAATATAGCTATTGCCAAATATATATATATATATATATATATATATATATATATATATATATTATTTGAGCATGTGGATGAGTGGTTAGGATGTTCACTTTCTGACCATGAGACCTGGGTTCGAATCTCACCATGGTCAATTTGTCAGGAAGGAGACTTCTTGATGTTATCAGTCTGGAGTGGGGACGATCCCAGCATGTGACACCTATGGAAAGTGCCTGAAAACCATACCAAGTCTTGTGAGTGAGATTCTGTGGACAGAATACTTGGGGCTATCAATAGCTGTGTTAGCATGAAGTCACAAGTCATCATGATCAAGGGTTTAAGTGTACTGGTGGTAAGATTGTTGATCATTCTAAATATCATTCTCTCTCCCAGAAATTGTAACTAATTCATAAAATCAAGGTACCAAAGCAAAGAGTTCATCTGAACAATTACTATGAAAGTATTTACAGAAAAGGTACAGGGAAGCAACTTTATAGCAATGGGGAAGTGAGTGATGTCAAGATGCCAGGTCATAACCAATAATATTGCAGATTCTTCTTTGGACTTTATCAAGAAATGCTAAATATATAGCAGGAGCACCAGACCATATATGGTAACAATATTCTAAGCATGGGCCAATGGTAGGCTTATAGTAAGATTTCTGGAGAGAAAAACTGTCTAGCACAACACAGTGAGCCAACTTTCTTAGCAGCTGACCTAGTAAATGGATTCAATATAGTCTTTTCAATTTATATCTGCTAAGAATGAACGAATCATTCTCCTGTAGGTTAGCATCAGCCATGCTGATGGAAGGCAGAAAAGGATCTCTCAGATAATTAATAGAGAGTAGTTTTGTTTTGGAGTTGTTAAAATTAACAAGCCATTCTTTGCTCCAGTAAACAACAGACTGTAGGTCATTGTTGATATCAATTGCCAATTTGAACTTATCAAACTAATGAGCCTTATTATTGAGACAGGAGTTATTAGCATAGATACCAAGTTGAGAGCTGATGCCACCAGGAAGTCATTAATAAAAATTAGCATAAAAAGATCTAGAAAATGGTTGTTCTGGATAACTTTCCTTTCACAATTTGATAAGAAAGACTGAATTTAAAAAAAATAATCAGCAAGAAATTTAACTATTTACATTTGGACTATTATCCTCATCTTTGTTGTTATCATGTTTCGGCTGTTGTGATCTCTAATCTGCAGCAGGTGTATACCAACTGTTATATACTGTACCTATGAACACTAATGGGTATGTACCAATCCTCATAAATACATTGGACACTATTTAAGTATTGTAATATGCTGTCTAAGTAGTCCACCACTAGCAATGGTTTACCTACTCCATGCTGCTGGCAAGTATTTTATTTTGTTGATGTTATAAAGATTACCATTTCATTTCCAACCCCTGTTTTGGCCATTCCTCATTCAATAACCTTTTCTAGGTTGCAACACCAACCCAGGTAAACTGCAGAGAATTCCAAACTGAATTTGTTATCTAATCTACAGAGGTAGACTACCTATGTCTAAGGATATCTCGCCTAGTTCTTATTTTCATTGCTGCTCAGTTATGGCTCGCCTTTTTTACACTGAGTCTAAATATATACTGCCCAGCCCAGGGATTGAAAGTTCAATTACTAAATTAACTTCAGGCTAAAAGTAGAACAAATTAGATCAGTAATAATTCATATACTTGTAAAATCTTGCAATGCTAAAATTATGAAAAGTCTATCCCAGATTTAGCATTATGAGTCTTGTAGTCTCATGAATACACATTCCTTCAGGCTGCCATTAATTAAAACAAAAATTTCACCCACTTGACACAACAAGTTGGTTCAAAATTATAGGTGTTATAGAACACTAATAAAAGAAGAAATAATTGAAATGTTCTGGTGTCAAGATTTTTTAATTGATAAAAAATTTGCTTCCACTCAGAGAAGTCACGAAAACAGAGGTGATTTAAAATATTTATAAGAGATTTTCATCAAAGGAAATATTGATGGTTTTAAAATCTTCTAAAAGTTAATTTGATTTTGTTTTCTATTTCTAACTAGATGTTTATGCAACCTGTGATATCAGAGGTAGGATTTATTAAAAAGAGAAGTAAGACAAAACTTACATGCACTCTAATGATTTCACAGCAAATTTTGGCAGTAAGGAATTAATAATTGAAACAATAAACAAAGTTTTATTTTAGTACAGATTGTGTTTAAATTTGATATATATAGGTAATGCTTCCGTTTTTCTCAGTAGTGCCTACTGATTTAGCCAATATTTTATCACTATTCATATTGGCTTCAGTAATTTTCTGCACAAACAAACTTTATATTTTTTGGTGATAGGTAAGAAAAAAAACTGATATGAAACCTGAAAATTTTACAATTTTTAGTTTTAAAGAGGGTTATCCTTCTTCAAACCTCATGGACTGGCATTTCAGAATCCCAAACTGTACCAAATAATAATAACAGAAACCACATCACTTGAGGACTTTCAAAAACAAGAATGGATATAATATATAACTTGAATAAAAATAATGACATAACCAATATGTTCTACACTACTTCAAATAAAAGGTTGGGAAGGAAGCCCCTATCAGTACTGGAAAGAGTGATATGCTTGGGCTGTGTTTTTAGATATCTTGAAGATGTTTGACTAGGTTTGGCATACTGGACTTCTCCACAAGCTCAAGGGCCACAGGTCTCTGGATCAAAATTTGGTTTAATCCCATTTTCCTAACAAATTGTGTAATGAAGGTTTTGTTGAACAGACATGTTTCTAGTCCATTTCACATTAATGCAGAGCTCCCAATAACCTTTTGTGCTCTAGCAGCATCATCACCTTGCTTGGGGTGAAATTGCTAAAAAATAAATAAATAAAACAGTGGACTTGAGCAATCTATTTTCCTGAAAAATTGTTTTAAGAAAAAGGTTTTATAAATTTCAGCTGGCAGTAGTATTGGCTGTTTAGTCAATGAATGCCAAATGTTTCCTTAAAAGGAAACGGCTAATATTACCATTAAATTCATGCAGGTTACGTATTTTCATATAAAATTAACAACTCCTAAGAAGAAAAAAAAAACAGCATATTTTCAGGTATGCAATATAGAATAAAATATAGTCATCTTACCACTGTATGCAATGCCAGGCAGAAACTGAGTCTAACATCTTTCTATAGCTATCTGTATTGTCTTAAAACCATAAAATAGGCACACTTGCATAAAAGCCAATGCACAACATGCCACAAAGCACATATGTGCACTGTGTGGCTGTAATGTGTAAGATAAACATTACTTAATTGGATTATTATGTTATATTAATCACTTTGCTCATGATTTGGCAATGGGTAGAAAAAATCTGACAAGTAACCATCAAATTTTATAATTGTTACTTGAAAATTTGTTTTAGCAAGATTCAGCAATAAGTCAGTATGTTGTTCATTGAAAATCAGTAAGAAAGGGATTGTCAATGGTTGAGAATTAAAAGAAGCATTAATGGCAGAATAGTGCTAGTGTTGGGAAAAAGAACTATTTGGAAACTTATGACATTTATTATACTTTCATTTATCTTAGATTTATACAGATGATGGTTTTTCATGTAAAATTAATATCTACTAACAAAAAACATATTTTCAAACATACAATATAGAATAAAATATACTCCCCACCACCAACTTTATGTATATGGTAAATATCTGAAGACTTTATGATAAAAATGTATTGAAATTGAGATTCTTGACAAAATACAAAATAGAAGCTGCAATGGCATCTCAGCTTGAGTCACTTTTCCACGACCATATTGTAACGTCCTTGAGTCTTTTCTATGAATATTTTCATAGTAATTGTTCAGGAATTTCTCTTTGATACCTTTATGAATTTCAGTGCAGTATGCAGCAAAGTCTCATGATTTTACAGTTGAAATGGCTAGAGATAACCATAAATACTATGCTAACAGTTTCATCTTTCGCACTTCTTGCTTGTAAAACATTCTTCCAGCTTCTTACTTTCCAGTCAACTTTGATCTTCAAAAATTTAAAATGCAATGTCAATTGTTATCTTTTGTCTTCATATTTCCTGTTCTTTTATTATTCTCTCTCTTCTTAATAATGCATTTTTTCTCATATTTGCTCATACTCAATAACCCCTTGCATCTTAGTGGCTTTATTGCTTTGCTTGGTATGAAAGGATTAAGAAAACAAAAATTATCAAGTAGAAAGGGATTGTTAGTGGTCAGGAATTAATGCAAGCATTGCTAACACAACAGAGCAATTACAAGTTCATTAAAGAAATGTATTGAAAATCAGGAAGAATTAACACATTTTCTGCTATCTTGGATATTTGCAACATACAGAACAAAACATCTAATCAGTGCTGCAAGGCAGAAACTGAGTCTAGCATGTTTCTATAGCTATCTGTACTGCCTTAAAACCATAGACTGCGTATACATGCAACAAAGGCAATAACACAACATGCCACAAGGCACACATATGTGGCAGTAAACATGTCAAAATAAGCATTACTTAATAGGAATATTATATGTATAATGTAAATGTTTTGACAAGGATTTGACAAGAACAATATAATGAAAATAATTTCACTATGGAAATGCACTGAAAAATTAATAAAAAGGATGTTCAGTGGTCATATATTTCTATTCCTTTGTATTACATAAAATTTATTAAAGATTTTCATTTAA
The DNA here is from genome assembly GCA_903632075.3 of Acanthosepion pharaonis. Lineage (NCBI taxonomy): Eukaryota > Metazoa > Mollusca > Cephalopoda > Sepiida > Sepiidae > Acanthosepion > Acanthosepion pharaonis. The sequence continues at coordinate 359,007 of CAHIKZ030000158.1, forward strand.
AAAAAGTATTTTCTGTCTTAATCTCTTTTTTATAATTTTCTGTTGATAGTGAGAGGATTAAAAAATCAAGTCAAATGTTGATAAGACTATTAGCTTACTGAACATGAAATGAAAGAAAATGACATCAAATATAACTTAATACAATACTCTTTCAATATTCTGCAGCATTCCTTATGACACAGAGGGGATTGGTAAGTGGTGTAATGCATAAGCAGCACAGAATGGCAAATTGGAAAACTAAGTTTGAATTCCAATAGGGTTTATTGCATTTAGTTATGCACAAATACCCTTGGAACAGGTATTAATCTATCTCTTCATTTCCTTTTAGTTATGGGTTAAATAGTAGGGGAGACTGGGTTCTTTAGCCTTTATTGGCAATCAGTCAAGGAGAAAGACAATTCTGAATTGAAAAAAAAAATCAAACTTTATGGTACACTTTGTGCACCAATTCTCCATATTTTGGTTCTAAGTTTGATTCTAAGAAATGAGCTGCTGGAGTCCAGTTTCTCAAAGTTGATGGGAGAGATCATCATATATATATATATATATATATATATATATATATATATATATATATATATATATATAATTTCTCAGCCTGATAAATAATGGATTGTTAAAAAAAACTTCAATTATCAAAACTTATATATAAATATTCACTGCTCCAGAAATACAAACATGCAACTGTATATGATGCCAGTCTGTATGCTGTGAGTGAACATATTCTGGAAGATGCTACTCCCAATGTCTTGGTTGCACATGAAAACAAATATTATTTGCATATAGAAAGTAGTACCTGGTCTCATGTTTTAACACTACAGACCTCCATTCAATCCCTCAGATGACCTTCTTATGATACCACAGAGGACATGCATGGTAATGAGTAGTGAAAATAATTGTCTAGCAAAATGCATATCATGTGCCTCTAGTTCTACTTCAAGTAAACCATTCCCAGTAGTCCATATTGACAATCTTATATCTACATTTGTTCTGATCTGTGGTGCAGGCATATTGCAATCTGCCACTATTGTCCTTAGAATCTCATTTGTACTATTTGGCTTTCCAGCATCTGGTCTGTGTGTATAAGAATGTAAGGCTATCAGCCAGTCTAGAAGGTCTACTCTGAATTCAGAACTGTGGAGAGGACAATGGAAAGTACTTTATGATGTTTCCTAAGATCTTATGGTAATTCTTATGATAATAAAGAAAAGAAATCTGTAGATGGCCATAACTAAAGGGATATGATATTTAAAAAGATATAAATTATATATGGAGGTATAATGGATTAATAATTGACAAGGTGGAAAATCAAATAAAAAAGTTCAAATGAGTTAAATGTGTTCAGATTTCAGCTTACTTTAGGAGTTAAGAAATGCATGACTCAATCTTTTCTCTCCCTAGTTATAGGTTAAATAACAAGGCAAACTTGGATCTCTAGATAATTGTTGATTGAAGGAAAACTCTTAATTCAAACCTATGAAGAAGGCAATAAGAAACAATTCTTACTGATTAAAGGTATTAATGAAAGGAAGCTGTAGAAAATCATGATTGAAAATGACTTGAAGGAAGATGAGACTAAGAAACGAGGATATTAATCATGTTTTTCAAGACTCTGATTTTCATTAGATCTTATTCTTCCTCCTCAACAAGATTTGCTGCAATATATAAATGAATATAAGTCTATGACTATCATCTTAGTATTTTTGTGCCTACATTTCAGTTTGCTTATACCAACTTTTGTTCATTGTTATTGATTTAATCTATTGCAGTCTATATGAATATATTTAATCAATTTCAGTCTATTCATATCTAAGTTTCCTCCCTTAATCTTACTCTGTTTGTATCAGTCTCCTGTTTTTTAATATCTACACTACATGCATCTACTCATTTAATCTACCTCAGTCTCTTTTTATCCGGAGTAGCCATGATGTCACCACAGAAGAAAAAAAATAACATGGCTTTCACTTTTTCTTCAATATAGTATAAATCTATAATCTTTAACTCTAGTGAAAATTTATGTAGACAGGAATAGTTATACATCTCTTCTGTCAATGTGTATTTGAAGTTTTATGCTTAGAAACATAAATGGTCCAAAAGAACTGGAATAATTGTGCATATATAACAAATAAGAGATAAAAAGTAATATAACAATCCTTTGAAAACTGTACATATGCAAAAGTTTATTTGTATATATATATATATATATATATATATATATATATATATACTCACATTCACTTATATGATGGTAGGTGACTAAGTTTATAGTCTGTCAAATATTTGCTCAGTTTAGTGTCCAAAATGTAAAAAAAGGAATTTCTAAAGAATTAACAGAATTATTTTTACTCCAACATTTTTATTACTGCATACATTCAAATATTGGATACTTTAAAATAGATGCCCAATTTTAATTAATAAAAGTGTGTATTATGACTATATGTATTTGAGAAACCCTAGTAATATATATTACTAGGATTTATATATATATATATATATATATATATATATATATTTAAAGTGGTCTGTTTTTTCTTTAAATTAAATTTTATATATATATAACTAGGATTACTTAAAAGATCCTATTGAATTCTGATCCATATTTTAACTATATATGTAAGCTGAAATTGTGTGTGCTGTTAAGCCTGCATATACCAAATGAGTGTATATACAGCATTTATGTTTTCTCTCTCTATGCAAAGAGCATGATACATATTTAAAGTATATACAATTACCCTGCTTAAAACAATGTCAACTACATGATTTTGATACATATATCACATTCACATGATCCTTCTCTTTATCTCCTGAGAAGTGTGCTTCTTTAAGTATTGTGAAGCTGAGGACTGATGGATGGATGGTGGTGGCAGTGGGGGTCACCCCAGTTCTTTAGCCTGGCATGTGACCACTGCTCCACAAAAGAAATTTCCTGTAGGACTCTGTCACCGTTCTCTTTGAAGGAAAAGAATGGACTAACGCATTGGATGGGGCCTTGTGTCTTTTGTAACCTTTTTCTGTTGGCAATGAGAAAACTAAAACAAAATAGATCAACTGAGAGCACAAAAATAAAAAATAAAAAGGTCAACAGGTGCATGCCAGGAATGCTTTTCAAAAATACATTAAACTTACCAACCACAGACAACATGCAAAAGTTCTTTAGCTTTTCTTCTGACACATCTTTCAATTATTGTTTTCATCTCATGCAGAAAATACAGTTTCATGGTTGCACAAATAGAAGAACTCAGTTCTTTCAGTAGATATATTTTGAATAAACACTGAGATATTAATGAGTTTTGTTTATCAAACATTTATTAACTATAAGCATACTCTTTAAGTAGCATCGGCAATAAATCAGATTTAAGACTCCAAATTCTACACTCAGGAATGTCCCAGAGTACATTAGCCTAGTGGATTAAAGTATTGGTAAATGTGAGTTTTATATATGGGCCAAAGATTACGAACTTAGACTCAGTGAAAACAGGATGAGTAATAATTAAGCATTGCTAAATAAGAACTTGACAAGATATCCTGAGATATGGTTTGTGGAAGAAGAAAAATATACCCCTGTAGATTAAATAAAGACTGTGTATTATCACCATACAGAGATATTACTGATCTCTTTATAGTCACTGCACAGTGAAAAGAACAGCGGCTTTATTATCACTGTTCAGTGATAATATTTTTTTTTATATTTTCACCGAGGATCTAAAATAATTTATGGTTACTTATGAATTATCGCTATAGGAAATTAAAAGGTATTTCATAAAAATACATTTATTCCATATCATGCCACAAGCAGAGTTAAACAGTACTAGTTTGAAGCAGTGGTGGCAGGAAGACTGGTAGTGACTGTTTACAAAACATGCCTGCAGTAATTCTGTAACTATTTTACTGGTTGTTTGAGTGAGAAACAAAATTCCCTAAATTCTTCTCTTTATACTGTCCTCTCATTATCTTCTCACTGACTCCCTTTAATTACTTCCAGTGATAAACAAAGCTCTTGATATTCCTCCTTCCCAATCCAACTTCACTACCCTCGGAACACTTAACCTATGTACAAGTAATAATAACATCACCACTGTGATAATAATATCACCAACAATATATACTGTGATAATAATATCACCTGTAATATCACTGTACAGTGATAATAGTTGTTCCCTTAAATTCAATCCAAAATTCCCTGAATGTTACCCAGATTGACAAGCTGATGAAGGCAAGAGGGTATAATGCCTGAAATGTGATAACAACAACAAAGATGAGGACATTAATCTGAAAGTAATTAATGTAAATAACAGTCACTATTTGTTTGAATTTCAGTTAATGAATAGACATGAAGCAGAATCACTCAAATGTTTCTTACAATGCATCTGTGTGTTTAAAACAATATTGTAGCAGTTAAAACAAAGACGGCTAAATAATTATTCATAATAATACAAGAAAAGAAAAATAAAAGCTCAAATTTCAGTAGCTTGATGATTGATTGGCATAAATGACAGTAAATGTGATTCTGCTTATTCATGATAAAGGACATAAGTTTTTATTTTTACTTGCAATTCTTTTCCATCTAAATCACTACAATAACAAAGAGTAACAAATTTGTTCCCTCTCCACAAAATAAGTAAATTAAAAATTAATCCCATTTACTTGCATAAATTTGACGAACCTCAGAATGCTAACAAAAAGGTTTTATTTATTTTTTCCAATCCAGTATAGGGCTATTAAGAATTACATATAAGAGTAATGTTAACCCCAAATCAAAAAACTACCCCAGCAAACACCTATCTGACCTTATGGCATGTAAATGACCACATTAATGTTATTATTCTATTAGATTCAATACAGCAGTTATGCTTCACTACAATTTGTTGGAATTATCTTAATTATGCCTCTTAATGTAATGATTTCCCTGTTTCATTCAGGATATACAGTGGAACATCAATTTAACGGACTAATAATGGGGATCGTCTGTTAAAGCCTTTTGTCCGTTAATTTGAAGTGCTTTTCTTCATGGTTTAAAAACACCCAGTACATTACAAAATTATTTTAAATAAATGTAAATGCAGTATATATGTGTGGGTATTTTATTTTTAAGTTAATATATATCTTTAAATAAGGTTTGAAAAGTTTGAAGTTAAATCTGGAGTCCATTGGTTCTGGGACCGTTAATTCAAGGTTTTATTGTACTTTGTGTAATCATGTTTAAGTTCAGACTTTAAAACCAAATTTTGAGTCCAAATATTCTAAGATGTCAATCTACAGGCATAATTAAATATTTTATTACATTGGAATTCATGTATAATGTGAATTGCATAGAGCAACTGTCAAGTCAGAAAAAAAAAGTTCATCATTTACTGCAAGAAACAATATAAAATATTAAATAACATATATATTCTGACTTCATGTATAGTGCCACCCCTGAATATTTTTGCAAGAATTTTAACCCAGAAAAAAATTACCTGTGTATAGTGCAATCAGTCACTGAAAATGCATAATTAACCTATTCAAAAATGCATGATAAACTCTTTAAAAAAATTACCTATTTTTTGAGTAAAAATTTGATCATAAAAACTCACACTATACTTGAGTATATACAGTATGTAGCAATTAGTGATAGAAAGCTATGTAGTACTTTCAGCTGCTGAGGTTCACCAACCATACAAAAAAGAATTTTTGCTAAATTTTTAGTATTTTATAGATGTTACCAAGTAAAAAAATATTTTCAATTCAAAATAATATAAGTAAAATAATGTTCTATTCAGACTACACATGAATTCATACATTAATAGTAATGTAATATTTTGTTGAAATGACATAAAATTTCAGTACAGTGTAAGATGAATCAGACCAACAAAAATAATTCTTGCTTGTTGTTTAAAAGAAGTTACCATAAAATTCCTTTTATTGGTGTTCTGTTAGAAAAGCTATATATTTTAGTCTGACTTGAATAAATACTTCAATGGGAATATTGAATAATATGTCATCTGAAAAAAAAAAAAACAGAAATGTTCAACCAGAAAAACAAAAATCTGTAATGTATTCTTTCCTACTTTTGCCCACAAGACTAAGATCAGTGGCTTTTCCAGGAATGTTTTATTACAATATTAAGTGGTCTTAGGCATTTTCCAACACTATTGGTGCAAAAAGAAATTAATAGCTGTCACTCAGAATTAGGAGGTTTTATTTCTGCATTTCAAAGGATCAAACCATTTCTTTCAGATATATGAGGGATAGATAGATAGCTCTTCATGTTAACTTTTATAGCACAGGGTCATTCACAAGTTTTTCTATCAATAAGTTCTGTAACAACCATGGAAAACCCTCTTAAATTCACTGAAAAGTCAAGCTCTTCTCTCATATATATATATATATATATATATATATATTTTCTTTTTTATTATTAAAGCTTCCATTATTTTTAGTCTTTTTTTGCAGGTGGATGCAGTTAATATATTTGTGTTTTCTACTAGTAAAAAAAGACTAAAAATAATGGAAGCTTTAATAATAAAAAAGAAAAAGCCAACTCTTAACAATATTAACTACGAACAAAGCCACAATGTGCTAACCGTATTAGGAAATTAAAAACATCCCTACCACACACTAAAACATAAAGCACACACTCAATTAAGCTGAAAAATCAAATCATCCTTGATAATGGCTAAAGGTATAGCTGAAAGCACTCGGAAATATAAAACATTTGGACAGTTCTTACACACCCTTTGTCCAGAAAAGAACACAAGAAAAATTAAATAAAAAGCTTAACTGTAGTACCTTGTCTATTGTTTTTGATGAAACATGCATGAACGAAGGATTGCTGCCTAAATACACACACACACACACCCATATATATATATATATATATATATTTCGTTGCACACCATAATGAGAATGACCACAATTTTGGCATAAAAAATGCTACTCTGTTTAAAGGAGTTTAGAGAGTGCTTTGATCAGAAGGTCATCCACAGAAAATTTGGCTCTTACTACATTTCACCATTCCTGACAGAAGTTCTATTATCACAGTGTGAAATATCTAATAACAAACATGATGAAAAGAAAAATAAATCTAAATGAAATCAGCTAGATTAAAAAAAAAAAAAATAAATAAAAATTCTCAGCATCCTTCGTTCGTGTGCATATCTAGTTGCACCAACATAACAAATTTAGTCTGATTATTTCCTAAAGGATGAAACTATTTCCACTTTGTCATACATTTTTCCCCGATATTGTTCTTGATAAATAAAAAATATATACTATGATCTCATATATATGTATTTTTTAAAGTTAGATATATTTATGGGAGAAGAGTGCACAATATCAGATATTTATAGCCTTTGTAGACATAAACAGTGCTGTGTTCATATATATATATATATATATATATATATATATATATGTGTGTGTGTGTGTGTGTGCGCTAATGGTGAAAGTGGCTTGGAATGAGAAATAGGTATGCCTTGGTTGAATTGCAGTCGAGTCATTACAGCTGATTTCATGCAAATACACTTCAAAAAGGTATGAATCCAACTCTTCTCCTCATTGCTATGGGCTAAATAGTACAGCAAGCTGGGCTTTACAGCATTAATTGGTAACCAGTCTAGGAGAAGGGCAACTCTAAATTCAAAACTAGATGGGCATGAGACTAGCAACTCCATAACTCCATCCCATAAAAATCTACTCGCCATGAAAACCACAACAGCAACACACAGCCTTTTGAGAGCTGTAGCACTATACTCTGCAGTGGAGTCTATGAGTGTGTTTGTGTGTATATATATATATATATGCAAACAAGTAAAGTTATCTGAGTGATAGGAAGCAATATACTAAGCTGTTCAGAAATATCAATTCCTGAAAGTTAGTTATAGAATTACTAATTGTCTAATCAAATCAGAGAGTATGAGAGACAATGCTAATGTATTTACTTAGTGATCACATATTCTGATTAGACAATCCTCTAATCAAGATGCAACTTATAGTTTATAAAAGCACTGTGTTTTGTCCTTTTTGCAAGGAGTTATTTTGTTTCAAAAGCAATCATCTTGTTAAACATCTCTTCTATTTAACAAGAAAACTCTGAAGAAAATACTAGTGAGTTCAATTCCCAATAGGTATATCATTTTTGCGGTATTGTACCAGACTTAGCTAAGTTTAATAAATACTAACATTCAGAAATATTGTATGAAGTTTTATGTCTAAAATATGAAGCTAGTAAGTGAAATCTGTATGTAGTATTGGCTGTTTATATCCACTTCACCTAAATACTTAAAGAAAGGTCTGAATTCACTTCTCACTGAAGCCATTCCTATCACCTGGTATCTTGTCTTATAACTGGTATGACATGATATTTAATAATATCAATCTGGATTCTGTTCATGTTATCATCTGTACTTGATAGGATTTAAAATGCAGGACATTGATGATAGATTTTCTTTTTCAATTTCTATTTACATAATTTGAATTTTGTTTATCAAAATTAATTGAATGATGATAATATCCAAACCAGTTAAATATTGTACAATACACTCTTTCATATAAATTTATGGTCAAAACACACTGAAAACAATGGTTCTTGTTCAATCAGAAAGGTTAAGCAGCATTGAGCCCAGTCAGTATTTAGATGGGGGACCACTTGGGAACACTAGTTACTGTAAGCAACCTATTACTATCCAAAATGTTTGAGCCTTAAATAACTCATAAAGGGTTGATAAATCATAAAAAAACAAATTAATCAATCTTTACTGTTATATTATCATCACTAATTACATTTTATACATTATCAGTTGTATATAGAATGCGCTATATTGTAAGTAGGTATTTAAAAAACATTCATAAAAACTCTCATACACTAATGATTACACATACAAGGTGATGTAACCCCAAAAGTGGAATTCAAATTCAATATTCTGTACCAGTTTGCCATGTGGTGTGGTTCTGGATTGACTAATTTATTTCTTTTATTTTTGTAATATTTGATAAAAAAAAAACGAAGTCTGGTATTCTTTTCAGGAAAACTGCAGCTGAAACTATTGTCATGCTCAAAGAAGCTTTTAAAGAAAAAAGCTTTAAGTAATAAGCAAATATATAAGAAGTATCTGTATTTCAAATGTAGCAAAATGTCACTTGGTAACTAACCATGATCTTGCTGACCTTCAACCAGCCAGAATTATGGAAATCTGGAAAAAGTGTACAGCACAATGAATGAAGATTATCGGAAAATTGACTGGACATCAGAGGTGACAGGTTTGCCTTCATGTTTATGCCAATGAATATTAATAGGAGATTTGAAAATTAAATGCATTTCCACAAAATTTTAATTCATTTGCTCATAAAGGATAAAAAACAAAAAAAAAAGACAGTCATTTCAATGTCACAATTTAATGAAACAAATTTGAAAAACTCAGTTTTTTTTTTAAAGTTTTGACTTAGTGAGTTATGTTGATACAATTATGACCCAGAAACTATAAGTATTAATAATAATAATAATAATAATTTTGGTTATTTTGAACTCTCCACACCTCATAGGTAAATAGTAAATTTCTGAAAAACTGTTACTCTTTTTATGATTATTGTATTTGTAAATTATCCTCTTTGCATATAAACTTTAAACTTACTAAATTTGTAAAAATATAACAGATCAAACATTTACATTGTCAAATATAAACACAAACATGCATACAAATGTATCCTTACATATAAAAGCATATGATACCTATGTATACAACTAAAAAGATACATATACACACATTCTTAAGTAAATAAATAACTGAAACAAATTATCAACGAAAAATGACAACAGAACAATATTCTCTCCTATTTCTTTGCTTAGGAGCCATATATGAGAAATGATTGAGTGATTATATCTCTTTTTGATTCATAATTGACTTGAGAGAAGAATTCCCACAGTAGGCTGCCATTATTTTCTGTGGTAGACTGGTTAACCACTGCTACAGCATCCTATCTGTCCTGCTATTTAACCCATAACTGAGGGAAAAGAGATAGATTCATTCATACCTTTTCCAAGGGTATTTGCACATAAGTGAATGCAACAATCTTGACTGGAATTTGAGCTTGGGTCCCCAGTTTCTCATTCTGAGCTGTTATTTATCACACCATGTACACATGTAAGGTTGCATCAACTGGTATTCCCAAGTGGTCATCCATTTAGGTACATTGCTTAACTTCAGTGATCAGACAAGAACTGGTGTTTCAATATTATTCAGCCTATTTAAAATGATAAAAGAACCTACAAACAAACACAAAAATTTTGCAAGAAAAAAGTAGTAGAAGATCTTTCTGAGCAGATAAAAAAGAAAGAAGGTAGTCTAATAAGAGAGAAGAAAATGAAAAATCTTTCTTTTTAAGCCACAGAAGCCTTACAGTTAAATGCTGTGAGTACCTCTGAACAGGGGGATATGTAATAATTATATATAGCGATATCATCACTATATTCCTGTGCTGGTGAGCACTTTTTATGGCACACTTATAAATTTAACTTTGTGGTTTGGAGAAGTTATTTTTATCTTCAAATAGAGTTGATTTTAGCAAATGAGTGAGTACATGATGTGTATTTGTTAACTGCCCTTATTGTAAAATATTGGGTTAACTGTGGAGGTATAAATGCTCATATCACCTAAAGATCAGTACCAATCACCTGATGACAGTGTGCAACAAATTGGCAGTTGTGGATATTAATGTATATGTTCTGCTATTGCAGTATTGAGCACTTTTTTCTGATATGCCATTTGATTTTTTTTGCATTTGTAACACACATATATATATATTTCATTTTGTATGGCTTCTCAACCCGTTACAGGTTATTTAAAGCCAGAAAATATGTTTAGATGGTAAGAACTTTTTTTAAGATAATAATGTTTTAGCGATATAAGTTAATAATTAACCCATGGTTAGGGGAAGAAGCAGTAGATTCCTACCTTCTCCAAGAGTATTTGCATGTAAGGGAATACAACGAACATAACGGCAACTAGAACTTAGCTCTT